>CM046860.1:26148189-26674081 GCA_025617745.1 Heliocidaris erythrogramma
TTTGCCAAAATTAATAAATAATCAAAATTTATGGACAAAGATTTTGATGAACTGGAATACATGACGACGTGGCATCAGAATTTAGTCGGATAAAATGAAATGGACTGATGAAATAAAATGTGAAGGCTCACAATTTAATATTTACCTTCGTGAAAACCAATCTTTTCTTGACACAGGACTTGGTAACATTGTGAAAAAAATATGTGTGCATCAAGCTAAATGATTGAACTGAACTGAATTGAACGGTAATTTAACAAAAACAATATTTATAACTCGTGAATTCGTATTTTGGTCTAGGGACTAAATTGCTGAGAATGCATAAAAGTCATAATTTATGATATTCATGGAACTTCTAAATAATGAATAAAACTTAAAGAAATCGATCAAATTACCTTTTCAAATTACCTTTTCAAACGAAATTCAGAAGTGTTAACGTTCTTACGTTTAGATTAGATAGACTTTGGTCATGTTTCATAAAACCTGTTATCAGTAACGACTGCCACCTTGCTATGACAAATTTGCTCTCAGCCAATCAGATGCAAGGATTTCAGTAACCCTGACATGTTCATATCTTCCGAAGATAAGGTGCAATTTTCAGATGAAACGGAGAAGCAATAACGCTTTAAAAATCATTAAAATGATTATCATTAAGACATGGAAATGATCAATAGACCTACTTTATGATATTTAGATATTGGGATATCTTTTGTCGTGAGATCTCATTTTAAATATTCTCAATCCTGCCTTTCCTGCTAATTCATTATGGAAGTTTCCATGAAATGTGCTTCTCAATTTCTCTCTACCCCCTTTAATGACTCCATTTTGACGCAAGTTTATTTTTAGCTTGCGAGCGATGACCCCAGTGAAGAGCTCCTCGAACCAGCACCTGGATGTACACTGTCAGTGGTTAATGAAAACACCTTTTATAACTCATGTTGCCACTATCACCTTACTACAAAAACACTTCTATCTAGTCTTATCTCGATGTAACATTATCGCCTTCTAAGTTGATTATAAATCACTTGTTTAGTCTCGATTAGTTTACTTTAGAGTATAATGATAAGAGTTGCTAATGTTAAGTGTAAAGTGTACCTCAACTGTATACTCAGCTCAGCTCAGCTCAGCTTGCGGCCACTACCAGGAAAGTTTGCCTTTAGTTTTGTTAAATGCTGATGGAAGGCGGATTTCTTTTATAATAATTTCCATTACATTTGAACTACATAACTATTTCATTTCTCATTCTCTCCTCTCTTGGTTCATGTCAGTTCATTCCTTCTCTACAAATTTGTCCTTCTCTTGAACCTGTCCATCTAGAGAGCCAGAGCAATCCTCAAGATAGGGGCCCCTCCCCTTTTCTACGTATCTTCACCTGCCATCTCTCAGCATTAAAATGTCAGGCGTAGCATGCCACATCAGAGTCCCATTACAAAACCGTCTCCGCCGGTTGGGATCTGGAGTTGATAACAAATGATCACTCACTGCAGATCAATCACTCTGCTCGTTAACAAATGATAATTAGCCATACTGTTTATAAGCTGCCGAGACACTGATGGATATAAGGGGCGGCACGGCGCAGGTGAGATGCTAATTAATGGTCACGTGACATGCGAGAACATGAATTGATGTTGTTGTGGTACAGCGGCTCTGACCCCAGTCACACCGCCAGACCGACTCCAGGGCCTCATTTAATAAAACTTGTTATCAAAAACATCTGCCTCATTTATATGACAAATTTGCTCTTAGCCAATCAGATTCAAGTATTTCAGTAGCTTATAACTTTTATTGTAACTTGTTATTGATAACAAGTTTTGTGAAACGGGGCCCAGACCTACTCAAAACCGACAGATACATGGCTATTCGGGATCCTGTAATTTTGTTGTTCGTTCTGTTGTCTGCATGGTGTCAGTCTGGTTGGTGTAACACGGGAATTAGAGTTCCATTCAAACCACGGAAATAGCCTTAAATACCATACCAGAAGGGAAAATAGATCAATAACTTTTGTAACAGAAGGAGCGATCAAACGTAGTCATCTGGACTTTATTTAGTTAAAAGACATAACAGACAAGCTCCTGATCATGGGCATAATTGACCTGCAGAATTGATATTCACATTAAGGTCATGTGTGAAAAAAATCAAGCTCTACTATATTACACACACACACACACACACTTTTTTTTCAATGATCTTTATTAATGATTCCATGAAATACAAATTATAGAATCAACATATTCTCTTTGAATGTTTTAACCAAATGAACAAATAAAATACTTTATCATCACTTATATAATTATCATGCAAAATATTCTTCCTCTGGAATGTAAAATCAAAACTAATGAATGTACGTTTCCAATGTTGTAACTGAATTGAAATTATTCCATACATGATTATATAAGATTTAACATATCAGTCCGATTATGTATATCCAAAGAAAGTGAACAAATCATAATTTTACGGAATCTATTATTTTATTATCTTATATTATTTTATTTATATCTAAAAATTAACAAAACAAAAACAACAAGGACCCCTCCTTACCCACATATGCTCCCTACCTACCCATTCCCTCCGAAACTTCCACTGCGTAGAAACCTTCCATCCCTCCCACCCACAATTACTTCCCTAAAACCAGACATTCACTCACACACATGCACCAACCCACACATTCGCAAGCACAATATTAAAGGACTTCGCCGGGCATGGAGAAGAGCCGTCTCGTCTGTTCTGGGATCGTATCTATTTGGAAGATATACCAAGTGTTTGTTGATGATAATGTTTTTTTTTTTTTTTTTTGGGGGGGGGGGGTGATTAACTTAACATTCTATCTATGAAGTTGGTGCCTATGTAACACTTTTTTTTTATAAGAGGAAAAACAAACACGCATAAAAACGTAGGGGGCGGAGAGGATAAAACAAAGTTTACGTTGTATTAGGACATTCCCATTTCAGCAAATGCCATCCCGATTTATTTCTTTTAATGGCAATATGATTTTCTTCCTCCCGATATCTGATTAATATTTTCTTTAGTTCTGCCAAAGACGGTGTTGTTGATTGTGACCTTGCCTTATATATCATGAACTTGATTATGAAAATAACCGTATTACACCATTTGATTCTGTGGCAAGTTCCTTCTATAGCCACATGTATATCTTGCCAATCTGCATTTCTAAGTTCTTCCATCTCAAAATACTCAATCATATCCTGTCATAATGAATTTTGGCGCAATTCAAAATTGAGTGTGAAAAAGTGTCTGAGCTTCATTAATTTTGAGCTTAAATAATTATCAACAACAAAACCAAATTTTAAAAGCTGCTCCTTAGTATAAACCGCCCCATGGAGTAATTTGTATTCAAATTCTCTAAGATCTCCTATGAGTGTTGAGATTCTAGGTCTTAGAGAAATATCCCTCATACTTTTTTCAGAGAAGTCAAATTTCTGGTGGCCATCTCTGATTTCTAAACAATATGAATTTTGTAGATTAGACACAAAGTGTGAGTAAATTTTCCTGGATTGCACCTCTTTTAAAGTAATAATTTGTCAAATAAAATTTAAAAAATATATTATTACAATCAGTCATATCTACTTCGTACTAATTGCTTGAGGTTCCATCATATTTGTTACTTTTCAAAGCAGAATCACAAAGGCTCCAGATGTATGCAATATTTGCACTGTTTAAACCCAAACTTTGGAAATGAGTGATTGGTCTTATTGATTCTTTATCAAACAATTGTTCCAAATGGTAAACCTTTCGCCTGTATAGGTCTGCATTAAATGTCATTTTCCCTTTTAATAAGAAGTCTTTGTTATTGAATATGACTGGGTTAAGTTTTTCTTCAAAATTTTTACAATTGTATAAATCCTGCCAGGCCATTATCATTTCTAAATAAAACAAAGGTGACTTAAGTGATATTTTTTTTGCATCATAGTTGAAAAGAAAGATACTTCTACCCTTACTGACCTGAAACTGTAGTCAAAATATAATTTCCAACTCATATTTTGTTCTCCATACAAAAGTCTTTTCAACCACATTACCCTCTGAGTTTTTACAAACAATTCAAAATTAACCAACCTCAAGCCACCATCTTTATAATACTGATACATTATAGCTCTTTTAATGCGATCTTTGCCCTTCAGACAAAGCAAATAGCCATTTCGGGACTACAGATGACGAAGATACATAATTCAATTTGGACAGTGCATATGTTTTAACCATGATGCCGGCCTCACCAAGAAGAAGCCGACAACACACCCACCTGCTGCACACACACACACACACACACACACACCCACACATGAGTTTTATATGATACAATATGCATAATGATATGCATAATTTATGTTGTGCGACTATCTTGTGAAAACAAATTGTAATAAAAGCGTACAGTGACGTAATGGTCATTGTTGTAAAATTGTACTGGATGTGTGAAAATAATGGAAGGGCGTTACAATGATACTGAAATACAATTTTGTCCTGCATGCTGGCTTTTTGACGACATCGCCATCACAATCGTACGCGATCATCTCAAGGTTGACCTCACGCCTTCAGACATAGACCGCTCGCACCGTGTCGGGAAACCTAGTGGTGCGCCCCATTATTGTCAAACTCATTTCCCATCGAAAGAAGAGGGAAATTTTTCGCAACAAGAATAATCTGAAGGAACAGAAGGAAACTAACTACAGAATCCACGAAGATCTTTCTGTCAAACGCTATAGCATTCTCTTAGCCGCACAGAAAAGTGACAAGGTTCAAGCCTGCTGGACAATTGACGGTAGGGTTTTTGCCAACGTTCCTGCCGGTAACAACACAGTAGTGAGAAAACTCATTCCAACCAAGGAATTTTTAGAAAACTTATGATATTTCTTGCCTTTCTTGCCTTTATTAGAAGGCATTCATATCAACCACTATAACAATGAACTGATAGTAAATTTTATTTACCATTTACATGTATGTAGTTTTTAATTTTACATTACACGTTTTATTCTCAATATAAATTTTAATCTCTTTATTTTACTCCGTTGTCTTTGCGTATATCAGTTATTATTAAACGCCAATTTTCATTGCCCTTTACATAGTTAATGTCTTGATTTTTGTTTGAATAATTAACTTAAGATAGTTTAATTGCAAACTTTCTTGTGACAGTTTATAATTGACTACTAGTGGTACCTCTGTCATATGCCTCTTTCTGACTATTTTCACCAGAACAATGCATCTTATCTATTAGAAAATCAATTTCAGGAATATATGAGAAATGTTGACTGTAAGTCGACTTTCTCTAGTATCCACTTTAATTGTCGAAGCCTTAGGAAAAATTACAGTGGTATATTTGATTATATTGATACTCTTTCACACAATTTTGATATTGTTGGTCTAACTGAGACCTGGATTAATGAAAACGAAGATATTTCTATTTTTGTACCAAAAAAGTATTCGTTTGTACATTATGGAAGGCCGTTGCGTCGAGGAGGTGGTGTTGGAGTATTAGTAAATGAAAATATAAAGTTTTTTCAAAGGTCAGATTTGTCATTTATTTGTGAAAAACTTGAATTGGTTTTCATCGAAATTCCAAGAAATCGTGATAGAAATGTGCTAATGGGGGTTCTCTACAGACCACCCAATCAATCTATCAATTTTTTTTTGGAAATGATATGTCCTGTTTTGTCTAAGCCTTTATGAAATTGTATAATGAATGCTTTCCTTGGAAGAAAGTTCGTCTGAAAAATGATACTTGTATTAGGCCTTGGTTAACTAATGATCTTAGGAAGAGATGTAAAAAGAAAAATAAGTTGTATAAGAAATTTATTCTGAAACCATCTCCTACTCGTGAGATTAATTACAAACATGTTGGAAATTCATTAAATAATGACATTAGGCATGCAAAACAAGAATATTTTTATAAGAAATTTAACACTGTCAAAAATGATATCAAAAAGACCTTGAAATACTTGAATGAAATTATAAAGCAAAAACGCCAAAATAACAGTCCCGAATATATTATCAAAGATAACCTAAAGATAACCAATAAACTCAAAATGTCAGAGGCATTTAATGAGTATTTCAGTACAGTTGCTATTTCTCTTTTAAATCATTCGACACCTGTATTGAGAAAAGATTTTAAACAGTACTTGACGGGTAACTACATGAATTCTCTTTTTTTGAGACCTGTTACTGAAACAGAAATAATTAACCATGCTAAAGAATTGAAAGTGGGTAAAAGTGCTGGATATGATGGGGTTAATCCAACGTTTGTTAAAAGGACCATATTTTTGTATGCAAAGTATTTGTGTTGTCTTTTTAATGAATCTTTTATCTCCGGACAAATACCGGATCAATTAAAGATTGCTAAAGTAGTTCCCATATATAAAAGCAAGGGTAAAGAGTGTTTAGATAACTATCGCCCAATATCTATCTTGCCAGTATTTTCCAAGATCTTAGAAAAACTTGTTTACAGACGACTCATTGATTATATTGATAAAAATAATATTTTTTACTCTAAACAATTTGGATTCAGACAGAAATACTCAACCTCCATGGCTTTAATTGAATTTATGAATTATGTATCTCGTGCAATAGAAAAAAAAAACTGGTTTCAATTGGTATTTTTCTTGATCTTTCAAAGGCTTTTGATAGTATGAATCATTCATTATTGTTACAAAAACTCTCATTTTATGGCATTAGAGGCATTTCTCTGAACTGGTTTGATAATTATCTAAATAATCGTAAACAATTTGTTGTCATTGATCAACAGTCTTCACATTTATGTAATATTACAACCGGAATTCCTCAAGGGAGTATCCTTGGTCCCCCATTGTTTTTATTATTCATCAATGATCTTCATTATGTTTCCAGTAAAATGACATTTTATCTTATTCGCCGATGACACAAATATGTTTCTGTCTGGTAAATCTGTTCAGCAATTGAATAGAGATTTAAGAATAGAATTGGAGAAGGTTTCTGGCTGGTTTTATGCTAATAAATTAAAGTTGAACATGAATAAAACTAATTATATGGTGTTTAAAGGCAGAAATATTCATGTTGACTTTGATGAGTTACGTGTGCAATTTAATGACGAATATTTATCCAGAGTATGTTCAACAAAATTTTTGGGAATATTCATAGACGAAGGTTTAAACTGGAAAAGTCATGTTAATTACATTGCCTCTAAAATTTCAAGTGCAATCGGTGTTCTTCATGCTGTACACAAACTATTTCCTTTACGAATATTATGCAGTCTGTACAATACATTGTTACTTCCTTACTTGTCTTATGCAAATATTGTTTGGGGCAACTGCTCAGTGACCCTTTTGAATAGGTTGTTGGTCCTTCAAAAGAAAGCCCTACGTTTGATAACCAAATCATCTTACCTAGCACATACTGCACCCCTATTTAAACAGATGAATATTTTAAATGTAAATTCTATATATATTATGCAGCTGGGTCAATTCATGTTTCAGTATAAACACAATAACTTGCCATCTGTCTTTGATGATATTTTTGTACCTAACTCTTCTATTCATTCATATGCTACAAGAAATGCAAGCGATTTCCATATACCCTTAGCTAAGACTTCTTTCTCACAAAAAACAATACCCTTCAGTGGGCCCACATTATGGAGTCATCTTCCACCTGATATAAAAAAATGTTCTTCATTGTATTCATTTAAGGCGAAGTTGAGATTATTCCTGATAAACAATCCATCATTTATGTATAGGTAGATGTATCTGGGTTTTTTTCTCTGTGATCTTTTCCTCCCTCTTCTTCATTATTGGTACCACCTCGTTATTTTACTTTAAATCTATTTCTGAATTGTACATTTTTATTTTTTTTACTGGGGGTATTCCACGACAAATCATATTTGATTTTTTGACTACCCCTTCTGCAGTTGCTGGGTTTTTTTTCTAAACATTCTTTACATGCATTCGCTTTTATAGAGTCATGATCATTTTTTATTGTATGCATGTATTTCAGTGCATGTATTATCTTTATATGTATATTTTTGGCATCTGTGGAAATAAAATTGAATTGAATTGAATTGAATTGAATTGTCAATACTGATAACCTTCAGAGTTCGGTATATTCAGCTGGCAGAGTAGCTTACATAAAAAAGCGTTATAAAACCACTACAGGTTATTGTTCTATAATATCTCTCATATTTATAGTTAGCATGCCAAAATTCGGCTTGAGAACTAATATACGCATGTACGAGTAATTCAGTGTAAAAATCAGGGACCTAAAGACCTGAATGCATGATGGACATTTTTGAATTATTGCTCGTCCTGTGGCAATAAGACACACTTGTGTCTTTCATCATCGTGAGCTATACTCTAGAGGCAGTAGATTTGAGTGATCAAATTAAGCTACCACACTCTTTATAAGGGGAAAAAAGTCGTTCAAGACAAACATCCAGCGGAGTCTAAATAAAGAAAGCTCAAATACCGCTTATGTTAGATGTGGATTCATTAACCCTCTGCTGGTATCTATAAACATTTTGTACACACAAGCACGTGTCTCCTGTGCATATAGATATAACCTAGACTCATCCATGGTTGTATGTGTTCATTGTACACGTTTTAATAAATTACAGGGTGAAAGGGGGCTCTGAATGTAACACGTCGTTATGAAGAATCTCGTTTTATAAATTAAAAACATACTAAAAATGTTTCATTCATCTTACATGTCATATGTATGTAGGCCTACTGAGAATATGATATAAATAGATTTCGCAACCAGGACCTTAAATCTTCAAAGGTCGCTTCTTTATTTACGCTATATCACTGCACAATTGATTTGTAGAAAAACAAAATAATAAAAGACAAAAAAGTGTTATTTCAATCATCAGGTAATTATAAATTACAACAACAACAAAAATAATATGAAGTTTATGTTTTGGATCAGCTTCCTTTTAGTGTATTTTAGTGTCTAGGTCCAGCTGATGATAAACATCACACAATGACAGACATGATCACAACAGCAAATATTTGACATGATGAGGATAACAGATACAACAAAATCATTTCCATCACTAGCGCAAACAAGTGGAGAATCGAAACGTAACACAACTTTATATGGTATAAAGCATATGGAGAGAGGTAAAGGACAGGGCGTGGAAAGTGCAGTTGGATTTCTTGGTTTTTAGTTTCAAACAGTCATTTTTTTTAAGCACTGTGAACATAGAATCAATTTTCAACAAGCCACTTGGCTTTCATGACTCCCTTTTAGACATGAACATAATTTATTAACATGTGTATATTAAGTGTTTTTTAAGCGAGTGTTATGAACAAAATGAAGTGAACGAATGTTTTTCGAGGAATGGAAAAAACATGCATGGCAATAAGCGAAGTTTATTCTAAGCATTTTTGAAATTAAGTTATAATTTTGAATACGTCCAGGGATCAGCAGGTAAGAGCTTAGCACTATCGCAAATACATTTAATCCCTAAATCATATAGAAGATTGTTTTTCAAAGAAATCAAAGACATTAACCCTAAAAGGGTTGGGGGCTTCAAAATAGCGATAATTGAGGTATAGATATGAAACTTTACAGGCTTAAACCTCATAAGACACTCTATCGTTGTGCCCTGACTGACAGAGCGCCAAAATAACACGGCCTTTTTAGGGTTAAGTTGGCAAAATGCCAATTGAAACAAGGTCCTCATAACAAAATGTCTGTTGTATGTCTAGTCTACTAACATTCGTGCGAAGGCGTTTGTCTGAAGTAGAAGTAAACTTTTCAAGTAATCCTTAAAAAGCATGTTCGTATAAAATGTGTTATAAACGTGAGAGAGTTCGTCACGCATGCACGTCAGCCTAGATTACGAGCTCTTTTTATCACTTATTACTAATACGATAATGCAATGCCGACGATTAGAAAGTTTTCAGAACAAGCTCATATTCCCTTTTTAACGATCTTCTGACAACGGACAAGTTTTCTTAATACTCTTCAGAGCGGTCATTATACTCCACATTGTGCGTGGTAATAATGCGGCGACTCGAGTTTCAATCTTCAGTTTTAGCTAATCCATCACGGGATACATTACCGTCCCCTCGTTAATCAGAAAGGCACACGATAAATCCCATCGGCCTGACATGTTTCCCCCCAAAATCCACTCCACTTTGTCTACGAGCTAATTTCCGTCTGTTTGTCCCGAGTCATTTTCGATGTTTTCACGCATCGAGTAATGACGACTGTCAGAGCACGCGTTGGATCAATGACGAGGGAGTAAGGGCAAGAGCATGATGGGCTTAAAGTTAAAGTAGAGTTCTGGGGCCCGTTGCACAAAACTTGCGTTTGAAGCAACTCAGGAAAATCAAACACAACTTTATTTATTTTCATTTTTAGGAGTTGCGATTAAACGCAAGCTTTTTTGTGCAACCGGCCCCACGTCATGCAATTGCATTGTGAAAGTAACTGTCTCAAAGCAATTGGGAAAGGTTGGTCATGCCTAAATAAGAATTGTTTTATATTGTGAGGTTTTGGAATCATCAAAAGGATAATAAGAAATTTACCAAATGTCGCTGAAAAAACACAGAAATGGGTAAATGGGACAACACACACAGGTGGAAGAATGTTCGGCCCGAACATTGCAGTTACTTCACGTCATATTTCCAATATGGGGCATTTGAAGAGCTGGGCTATCCTTTTCAGGGGATATTTATGTCATGATAATCTTCCAAACTGACATGAAAAGAATAAGAAAGCTCAAAAATAATTCACCTCTCCCAGAACTCAACCTTCTCTTTAAGCGAGAGAGGATGGGAGAGAAAGAGAGAGAGAGAGGAAGCGAGAGAGAGAGAGAGAGAGAGAGAGAGAGAGAGAGAGAGAATGATAAGCAAACAGAGAGGGAGACGGCATATAGATTACGAACATACAAGGGCCAATGCCAGCCAAGTTATGCTACGATGTTCAAGCATGCTTTCAAGTGGAAGGAAACCTCATAGCCCTCGATTAGTTCGAATTCTATAAATTCCAATACAATAATATAAAATATTTGTGTCTCTGTGTGTGAAATACCGATTTCAAGGAAAAGCATAAGATATCATGCCAGCATATTTGATTTAAGCAATTGATCCTCGAGATACTGGGTTTGAATATGGGTTTATTTCTTAATGACGCACACTATACATAAAATGCTCTTCAGTACGTCCAGTGCTGTTCTCTTAATTACACGTACACGCCATCGACTTGGGAGACATGGATGATCTATTGGATGATCCTGAGCACTTGTTTCATATTAAAGACTACCGGCGTTAACCTTTAAAGGGGACAATGGGATTAGCAGAAGTGTGAGAGCTTATTAGCCAGCTGAGGGATAAAGCTGTTAATGGTTAACTCTAGTGAAATTCGCCCTTAACTTTTCCGTCCTCCTCGTCCTATTCGAAAAGGAAAGCCATTAATTTGCAAAGTTTCTTCCATAAAATTGGACTTCGAAAATTTAACAGAGCAAGGAGTATAGCGGTCAAGTTTTCATTGCTATAAAATTTCATATTGTAATCAAAGCGCATTTAGGTAATATATCTTGGAAGATTTAGCTCCCACATGAAAAGCGATTTTCCATATATAGAAGCTCACATTTCCCTACGACTTACAAATGCGATGATTTAACGATGGCGTGCATTTTGTTAAAGGAAACCTATGTTTGATTTTCATTCAATGTAAGTGAGTTTTTACAGTAATGACAAGCTATGATATTATGTGGGTATAACATATAACTCCTCTGAATATGAATGTTTTTCGCCTTCATTTCTTTAATAGATTATTTTTTTAGTAAAAAGCTAAGCCTTAAGGTCATGCTTACCTCCTCTTAGCTCTTACTGTGCCAAGGGGTTTAGCTCTCTTTTACCAAAATGTGATCAATGCTTACTCTTCAAATGTCTTCACTTCATTAGCCATCTATTATTTCACAAAATATTGTGTACAAAACTTGTAGGAAATTTATTACCGTTTCTTATGATACCAAACATTATTACCCTTACCCAACTTTATACATTAAGAATTATTGAAAATTATATTTGATTTTTTTTTTGTCCATTATTATTTGGTTTCTCATTTGTTTATTATTCTTTAATGTTGAAATAAGGTAATATCTTTTGAAAAATCTGCAATTTTCTCTGAAAATTTCTATGGTAGTATATAATTAGATTCATATATTTAGAATGCTTGATTTATGCTCCAAATTTTGATATACATTGACCACCTTTCCTGTGGCCGAGCAATTGGTGAATGAAAATGACAAGGCTATCTGTCACATGTGACATAGGCACTGAAAGAGTTAATCCTCATCCTCTACATTTTTACCATTTGCTTCTCAACATTCTCCTCCCATACTGACCCCCACCCCCTCGTAGCGCATGACATCCAATTTTTATCTTATGGTCCCATCACTCAAGGCCGCTTTCCAATCATTTTCATTTCCCATCTCCCTCCTCCGTTAAGTACTTATTAATTACACTTATCCTTGATAATCCATCCTCTTTAACCTTCGTCAATTATTCATGAACTAATTCAGATATTGGGCTGAATCACAATGTGTTGTCAACCTCCATTCTACGCCCGAAGATTCACTAGGTAGCTAACTAGGTTAGGCCAAATAAAATGAATTCGTAATTTGTTGCTCCCTGCTCGCTCGAAATATCCCTGATAGCAGAAAGTGGTAAAAATTACGTGATATTTACGTCGTGGTTTTCGTCTTTTTTACGTCCTGTAATTACGTCAATAAGACGACAACTTGCACCAACGCAAGACGTCAAGAGGACGTCTTATTTTGACGTCAACTGTACACTGTAAAAACTGAAGTGCTGTATATAGCACTTTTTGAGGGCATGCATAGGGACTGCTATTGAATGCACACAGCGTGCTATTTCAGCACTTTCACGGGAGCTGGACCGGCTCCTTAAACTGCTAAACAATTCATTAAAAAAATGATTTGGGCGAGCTTCGAACCAGGGTCCGCTGATCGAGAATTGCTGGCATTACCGCTAGACTAACTCACATTGTACGATTTAGAGCAGATCATATTGTTACATAGTGAATTTACGACACCACATAGTTCATGTTATCTACTTGACTCCCATGACTAAACTGGATTGCAAGAAGCATTCGTTAGTCCATCGGTAACGTCAGCGCCTCTCAATCAGCGGAATCTGGTTCGAGGCTCGCCACGGTCACATTTTTTTTTTGCTGGTAAATTAGCACACTACAAGTGCTATAAACAGCATTTCAGGTGCAGTCACTATACATGCCCCTAAAAGTAGCACTTTAGTTTTTACAGTGTACAAGACGTAGAGATGACGTCAAAATAAGACGTCCTCTTGACGTCTTGCGTTGGTGCAAGTTGTCGTCTTATTGACGTAATTACAGGACGTAAAAAAGACGAAAACCGCGACGTAAATATCACGTCATTTTTAACACTTTCTGCTATCAGGAAAGAGGAATGAAGACGTAGAGATGACGTCAAAATAAGACGTCCTCTTGACGTCTTGCGTTGGTGCAAGTTGTCGTCTTATTGACGTAATTACAGGACGTAAAAAAGACGAAAACCACGACGTAAATATCACGTCATTTTTTAACACTTTCTGCTATCAGGGATGTAGAAAGAAAGAGGTTTTTATATTATCTTTTTAATTTAAGGAATCACACGCAAATTGATATGCTATATAAACAATTTATTTAAAGAAAGAGAAAGGCTTTCATATCTTTTTAATTTAAGGAATCACACGCAAATTGATATGCTACATAAAGACAATTTATTTAATTAATGTACGATATAAGAGCAATGTAGATAAAATACCTTGCTCAAGGGCATAAGTGCCGTACCGCGGATAGAACCCACAATCTTCACATTAAGTGTTTGTAACCACTAGACTACGACACTTCTACTCGGCAAAAGGCATCAGGCCCTCTAAACCCAAGTAGTATAATACGCACTCTCTAAAAATCCCCTAAAATCGCCCCTCTAAAATTTTATCATCGAAAGCCCGGCGCACACTATACGATCCGACTGCGACCCGATTTTCGAACAAATTGCAGTTTGCATTAAATATGAAAGTTAAGAAAGTGAAATTATCTCATTTGTCAAGTTCGGAATAATGATACGAATACTAATATCGAAATTTTGGTTAACTGCAATTCTTCTGGTTAGAGTAAAGGCCAAATCGGCTTCAAATATTAGTCGATCGCAAGATTGGTATGACGTCACTACGATTTGGAATTGAATTCGCTTTTATTCCTACACGGGGGCTCGCAGTAGCCCGGAATTTCGATTTTAGTATTCATACTACTATTCGGAACTTTGATCACGAAGATTTTACATGTTTCAAGGTTCATATCAAATGTTATAAAAGTTTTCCCAAAATCGCATCGTAGTCAGATCGTGCAGGGTGCGCCGGGCTTAATACGCACTCTAAAATGAATTGTCATTTTGAAAGCAGTTTCATGATTCACCTCACACTGTCTAAGGCCAGTCGGTATCTTTCTCGATATAAAAAACCTAGTATAAACACCTAGATCGTACAAAAACGAAAGCCTGACAAAACATACACATACGACAGAAATTAGAACAAGATGACGAGACAACACTCCCTAAACAAGTAACAGATCGATGATCAGGGCGAACATGGCCCCTTTTCATAAAACTCGTTATCAATAACAAATTTGCTCGCAGGCAATTAAAAGCTCTGATTTCAGTAGCTTATAACACTCATTATGACTTTTATTCATAACAAGTTTTATGAAACAGGGCCCTGATTAGATATACTTCAGGTAACCACCTAACGCCATAAAAGCTCTTCGCCTGCCTTTTTTTACAAAATGGTTTCAGGCAATTGGGATGTTACTCGTGATCTTTTGTGATGTGAAAAATGATATCCTATCTCAATGGCTTTCATCTTGTTTGTTTTCCATTTCATGAGTTAGAGTGTGATAAGTACTTTGTCAAAAATGCTTCAAGAATGACGTTGATGTGGTCGGTAAGTGACGTCACTTATTACGTCACTATTATACAAATAACACCCATGTCAGTTGGGAAGAAAGGATTACACATACATTGTGGTTAAAGCTCTGTAGGTTTTATTCTAAATGATCAGGGTTCGATGACGACGAATGAAATGAACTCTGCAAACCTTCGTTCATTTCACCATTGTGTCGTAATATCGTGTATTATTTTAATAATATTTGATTATGTTTAATCTATGCCATCCATTGATGACATACCAGTGTGGTAGTTCAAAAAACCTTTCATTTTAGAATTCGGGTTAGTAATACTCACAACGTCATTGCTTTTTAACTTGTTAAATACAGGTCAAGCAAATCAAACTTTAACGCAATGTTTGTATTTTCTAAACTTTTATTTATTTACGGGTTTATTTACGGGTACTCCAACGTGCACACTGATTTACAGCGTAAGATTGAAGGGTTTTTCCGTTTATGATTGCTTTTCGTTCTTTGACAAAGCGAGGATACTTGAACATCTGTTGTCTGTATATAGGTCTCCCTCTCACTTTCTCTGTCTCTTTCGTTCTCTCTCACACACTCTCTCCTGTTCTTTTTCTCTCTTTTTTCTTCGCTCTCTTTCTCTTTCTCTTTTTCTTTCAATCAATTTTATTGCATTAAGGTAGATACTGTACATATCCTTTAACTTTATAGTGATTAAAATATCTCTACTGCCTTGATGAGGTTTAATATTACCAAAACTTTCATTACATTTGTCAAATTACACCTTTAATTTCATTATTATCATCAACCACTTCGCTGTTGGCGTGCTAGAAGTGTCTTCCCGTGCTACTGCGTTTGGCTAAGCTACCATTATATCGCTGATG
Organism: Heliocidaris erythrogramma; assembly: GCA_025617745.1. Lineage (NCBI taxonomy): Eukaryota > Metazoa > Echinodermata > Echinoidea > Camarodonta > Echinometridae > Heliocidaris > Heliocidaris erythrogramma. The sequence continues at coordinate 26,163,996 of CM046860.1, forward strand.
CGTGCACATTATTGATGAGCTCTATACACACATTATATCGGTGCTATTCAATTAAATTCAAATTGGTATTTATTAAAAATAAACACGCGTTGCAACACAACGCTGAAATGTGCACAATTTACGAATATAGAAAATAGTATACATTATAGTAGAAAATACATTCAATGAATAATTTACATGAAAGGTGATTTAAAAAATAACAGTGGGTAGTTTTACAAATAATGTTCATAGAAATGAAAACAAAAAGTATCATTAGCTATACACAGGAATATACATTATTGTTAGCATTGGGTGATGGTACAATGTATACATTTCCTACGAGTAGAGTGTCAACATTATGATTGTAGTAATAACTGAAAAGCAAACCAGTACATACAAATAATGAGCTATTTATTATTGATTTATTTAGATGAGTATATGTAAGATAATTGCGAAACTGAGGAAAACAGAAAATAGTCGTGTGATAAGTTTCAAAAAGTGTACAAACATGTCGTGTTATCAAAATGAACGTAAATTATGGATAGAAATTATCTATTTTAAATACTGTTTTTATGCCAAGAAGGGAAAATAAACAGCAAATTATCGGTTGATATGCGTTTACATTAATAGTGATAATAGTAATAATAGTATTGACTACTACGGTAAATCTATAGATGGCATGTTGCAAGTTGTAAACAAGGAAGAATCTATTTCATAAAAAGGATAAACAAATACATAATAAACAACAATTCAATATGACAATTCAAAAGTTATGAATTATTTTTCGAGCGGTTCGATCGCACGTGGTTCGAAGGTTTAAGTTCATGGTCAGTGTCTCCGAGAAGCTTTCATTTGGGAGCTACAAGATGTCCTTTAATCTTCTAACTTAATACCTTCCGAGTTAAGAGCAAACACAAACTGATTTCTTTCACAAATGATTCTGTACATAATTAGAGCACATAATGTTGTTGCTGCTCAAATGACTATAGACTCATTTTCATTCTGAGCCCCATTAATGGCTTGGAAAGAGCTCGCAATATCTTTAACTTGATTTAAAGTGATTTGAATTTTGAATGAGCTCAAAACCCAATATTTCTATTATTCATATCAAAGCATCAACATTTCCTAGGGGAAATTTTATCTCCCTAATCTTTAATCCTTCCCAAGATGCAAATTACCTCTTTGGGGGAACTTTATAGTTTAAACGTCGATAGTTCACGCGATGGGAGCTAAACTTTAAGTTTGTAGTTTCAGACCGTATGAACGGACTCGTAGTTTCGAAACTTTAAGTTTACTTGTAGTTCTAGAACCACAAGCAAGCTTGTGGTTAAGGCCTAAAACCACGAGCAGTGGGTGGCCCTCCGTCGTAGTCTCGCTTAGCGATGACCTCGCTGTTCATGTTAAACTTCCGGGTCATACCCTTCGGGCGACTTATTAACTGTACTGTACACACAATCGGTAGTATCTACTTCCGGGCTTAACCACGACGAGCGCTCGGCTTGTAGTTTCAGTTTGTTGTTTAGGGCTCGTGTGAACCCTCGTTGCGGTTCAATAGGGAGTCGTGGTTTCGTTAACTTAAAGTTTCGCTAACTTAAAGTTTCGAAACCACAAGTCCCGTATAAAAGTAGCTTTTAACTGAAATATATTATATACCCCCTCTGGTGCATTCAGGGAAGCAATGTGACGTTACCCCTCATAAAACGCGATATCGATTACATGATCTATTCTTGAGTGAAACATTATAGTCCATTAAGTTTCATTCAGCAGTTTTAATAGAATAAAGAATGAGATGTTTGACGACCGATAACTCGTTTTCCTGGAAATTTAGGAAATTCAGCTAAATATCGATTTCCATCGATTTCGGGTTTCTCAGATCATTGCTTTTCTTTCGATTTCAAGAAAAACGAATATACTGCTTTTTTTACTCCAATTTCTACAGGAGAAATAATAAGTATTGTAGATAAATTAAATAGCAATAAATGTAGTGGTTTTGACGATGTGGATATCAAGATGGTTAAACGAGTCATACATATAATCTGTTATCCACTGTGTGCAATATTTAATTCTTCGTTAGAAACTGGGATCGTACCAGATCAACTAAACATTGCTCAAGTTATTCCAATTTTTAAAGGTGGTTCTAAAATTGAAATATGTAATTATAGACCTATATCACTGCTTCCTGTGTTCTCTAAAGTATTAGAAAGGGCTGTTTATAACCGTTTATATTCTTTTTTGCATAAACATAACATATTGGTTAATTCTCAATTGGGTTTTCGAACAGGGCACTCCACATCTTCTGCTTTAGTTGATTTTACATGTCAAGTTGCTAACGTTTTTGATAAGTCTGAAATCATGATGGGATTGTTTTTAGACCTTAGCAAAGCCTTCGATACCTTAGATCATGAAATTATACTAACAAAATTATTCAATTACGGAATACGTGGTGTATTATTTAACTGGTTTAAGAGCTACTTAGCAAACAGGAAACAATTTGTTAAAATTAAGGACATTTCTTCGTCTATACAAACTGCTGTGTGTGGAGTGCCACAAGGCTCAATATTGGGCCCACTTCTATTTATCTTGTCTATAAACGACATGTGCAATATATCTGATAAGTTGAAATATATTTTATTTGCAGACGACACCAGTGTGTTTATGTCGCATAACAATATTCAAATTTTGCAACAGGAATTTAGCACTGAAGTTAAAAAATTACTACACTGGCTAGCTTTGAATAAATTAATATTGAATGTAAATAAAACTAAATACATGGTATTTACTAAAAAAAGGCTCAACCTTGATGAGATAAAACTGCAAGTAAATAATTACAATATCCAACGTGTATCAGTAAATAAATTTTTAGGGATTGAAATCGATTCAAAACTCTCATGGAATGAACACACTGGTGCTGTCTGCAATAAGATTTCAAAAAACATTGGTATCTTATACAAACTTAGATTTCTTCCCAATTGTATTTTAAGAACTTTACAAAATACATTGATCCTTCCTCATTTATGTTACTGTGCTGAAGTTTGGGCAATGACATGTCAAAGCAATCTGAATAAAATTCTAAGACTACAAAAGAAAGCCATCCGAATAATATCCAGTTCTCATTACAAAGCTCATACAAGACCGATATTTTATAATCTTAGATTTCTTAATATATTTGATATCTGCAAATATAATATTGGTGTTTTTATGTACTTGTGCCATAATGAATTATTACCATGTGCACTTCTGCAGTATTTTAATTTGAATTCAAGTATACATAAATATGATACTAGAAATGCTTCTGATTTCCACTTACCACAAATTAAAACAACTTTAATGAAAAGATCTATTTTCTTTGATGGTCCAAAAATTTGGAATTCTATTCCACTTGCTATCAGAAACTGTAGAAATCTTCAAATATTTAAGAAAAAGTATAAATCATATCTAATTGAATATTACAATGTGCAATAACTCACCAGGCTCTCTATTATGTTTGTTAAATGTGTCTTCTTTCCCCCTGTTTTTTCGTATTGTTCTTGCTTTTCCAATTGTTTATATTTCATGCCTCCAATAGTACAAAGTTAAGTTACATATACATTAATCTACTACATCTGGGATGGGCTCTCGTATAAGGCACTCTCGCCTTTTTAGCTCTTCCCTTCACTCACATTATATTTTTGGTTGGAAATATGCTCTTTTGTATGTTTATTTATTGTATTTGTAAATTGAATCATTTGTAATTGTTATGTATTTTTAATGCTTGAGTGTAAATAAATGAACTTTGAACTTTGAACTTTGAAATTTGAAGATCTAGGCCTGTACGTAAAATGATGTCATAGCAAGAACGATTATCTGTTTTGAGATGTTTTAGCGGAAAACATGATGTTGACAGTAATTGAAATTGTTCAAAGTTCCTGTAAGGCTGTATTACCATTTAACAGATGTTTCTACCGACATGATACAAGGGCTGGCAGTACAGTAAAAAAAAATATAAAGATTTCTTCTTCAAACTGACCAATAGTAATCGTATTTACAAAGAAGTAAAGACATCGGGCAATCATATATGCTAACACTCAAAATAGTAAAAACTGTTACATCACCACATGTTGCTCGTATTGTTATCATTTTGGGTGGGAGTAATATAAACGTTCATACGTTTCCATATTCATTTCCTGGTGTTCAACTTTAACAAAAAGAATCATCCATTAAATCTATAAACGATGAAATATAGAGACGGAATAATTGATCCAAATCGTATTTAATCCTGAAATGGGCAGGACCAGACAAACGTCTGAAGAGAAAGACTCTGGGCACTTAAACTGCGAGATCCACACACCTCATCCCTCTCCCGCCCCCACAAGGAAAAGAAATTAAGGATTTGCGTATTAATCTAAGATCCAAAGTAGAAGTGACAATCCTCACTTCAAAGTGAGAAATTTGACATAAAGGTAATCTCGGAGTACTTATGGACAAATGAAATTTGACAAAGTAATTGACTGACTATCAACCTATTACTTTTACCGTGAAGATGAAACAAATACAGTAAGAAATATGTATCACGGAAGCTCATCTTCCTATGAAGGAAAGGTGAGAGGTTCAGAGGAGATGTAGTAAAAAAACAGCATTTAGAGAGTATAAAATAACATCACATAAAGTTAAAAGTTATTTGTTGAACAGAGGCATACTAAAGCTTTGCGTCTTGCATACATCAGAGTAAACTGCAGGAATGAACAGAGAGCCGAAATATAAAGGGAAACTAAACGAACAAAAGGCGCGAAATATAACGAGCACTGATTGGCTGTCTATAGACTTTACCGTAAATTAGGCTTATTGCCAGCCGGTTTATATAATAATGGGATAATCGCTAAAAGAAATTATACCGGCGTCGTCACAAACTCTGTCTGCACAGAATAGGGTCGGTCAGATGAATGAATGTGGCTTCAAACATGCGCAGATGAGTGAGATTTCTCGCTCGGCTTAGAACTTTGAACCAAGATGAACAGTATTGTTCAGAGCACTCTTGGTTGTGCTGAGCAATAACAGAATTCTGCTATTAGCTTAACAAGAATGAAGCCATTTCCAGCTGCAGAGACGAGATCATTGTAATTAAGGTGCAGATGAGATGTAGGAAAAAAAACATTTAGGGAGTAAAAAAATAACATCAGTTGAAGCTGAAACTTAATTGTGTATGTTTGGGGGAGAACGAAAACTCAAAGTGGTTCGGGCAACAATTTTTTTAAAAAATATGAATAGCGCTTTCAATATTAGCTGAACGAGACTCGAGCTATTTCCAGCTAAATGGACGAGATCATTGTATTTAAGCTTTTCAATGTATACATTAACCTTTTTTTTGGGGGGGGTGGGGGGGGGGGGGGTTATCTCAGGCAATAAGTGAAGCATATTTTTACAAGAAACTGTCTTTCAGTTTTCATACGAAAAACTTGTTTTACCACAACAAGCATTCCAGCTATACATAATCAATTTGAAATTGCTTTGTATGATGAACTGGGCTACTACATTTATGCTGAGGGAACAACATATTGGTGCTGTATCCCATTGGACCTACATATATATATTAGTTCTGAGCTCACATGTATCTAAAAGATAGCCAACTATTCATAAAGATTTGGTTGTATTATTTGGTTGATATCTCATTCAGTTGAATGGACAATTGTTGAAATTGAGTGACCTTTGATGAAAATTGGAATGGAAACTATCAAACCGCAATCAAGCATGTGCGTCATTCAGAAATTACAGCAATGAAGTTAAATGAAAAATAAAACGTTGAAATGACGAAATATTCAGATAAATTTGAACATCAGTTTTGAGATGCACCAAGACAAAAAAATATTTGAACAGATCCTTGACCATAAACAATTTTTGTGCCACTTTAAATGATATAGTTGAGTTCTGGGGAGCGTTTCATCAAGTGTTTTGTCAGTAATTTTTACTGACAAATTTGCTCTCAGCCAATCAGATGCAAGGATTTCAGTAGCTTATAACAGTTGTCGGTAAAAACCACTGACAAAACACTTAATGAAACGCTCCCAAGATCATGCGAAATAAACTGTCTTGAAGCAATTGGGAGAGGTTGATTATAGTACATAGCAATTAGTGGATACTGTGAGGTTTTTGGAATCAGCACAATGATTTTTTAAAAAATGACCCCTATCTTGCTTAAAATCATATCCGCTGCACTTAAAAATGGGTAAATGACACTACACACACACACACACACTCACACACACACACGTTTACATGGCTTTACTTCCGAGGACAACTATTGTTCCTCTATTGTTACTCGTCCTCGGACAGTCGACGGAATAAGGCATAAATTCATTGTTCGACGTTCGAGGACTATTGTCCGCCTTCCGAGGACCATTGTTGTCATGATTTTTTTTTTGTTCTCTGTCCGAAAATGTCCTCGGACATAATGCTAAACAAACGCAGGTGTCCTTGTGTGTCTTTCCCTTTGTTCTCTCTATTGTTCAAATAGCCACACAAGCAGCAAAAAAAGCCACACAAGCCTGACGGAATAAAGGCATCTATTGTGTTTGACTGTCCATTTAGTCACACAAGTATACCTCTGTATACACACACATGGGACATAAAGTTTGGTCAAAACGTTTCAGCTATATCTCTCTTCACATCTGGAATATGATGGCATATGAAGAGCAATCCTTTTCCAGGGGACACTTCTGCTATGATATTCTCCAAACAAGTATTTAAAAGAAATGAGAAAGCTCAAAAAATATTTAGTTTTACCTTTACCGGAACCCAACCTTCTTCTTAAATACCCGGTAGCTCTTTATCACCTATCAGAAATACCACCTTCGGGTCCTGGGGAGCGTTTCATCAAGCGTTTTGTCAGTGATTTTTACCGCCAACTGTTATAAGCTACTGAAATCCTTGCATCTGATTGGCTGAGAGCAAATTTATCAGTAAAAATCACTGACAAAACGCTTGATGAAACGCTCCCCTGAAGTGTCTTAGTGACGCCAAGCACAGGTGAGTCAACACACTACAAGTGAAAACGACTGGGCATCTGAGTTTGATGGTGTTCGCACGCCCAAACACGAATAAAAGTCTACAGATACCGATTGGACATATCGAAGTTTGAATTCTACATTGCGTTCACTCTGCCAAATAAACATATAAGTCTGCTACGATTTATGAAAAGAATCCAACACCTAACGTAAACAGTCATTGCTATGTATTGGTATCTATTTGTCACGGGGGAAAAAATCCGCAAGAAAATTTGCACGATTTGTTTTTCTATACTGTGTTAGTAAACGAAAGATATGCCGAAAGATTTGTTTACAAATTGAAAATATACTGTGTTAATATCACTAGTTTTGCCTATTCATAATTCAGTTAGATACATATATCAATAGCGTATCTTTTATATGAATTTCGATGTTAATTTTTTATCACAGACTGCAAAACAAGGTTGTTTTGTGTGTTCACATACCCGGAATAATTTTAGGCCGTGTTCATACTATAATATATTTCCTTTTTCCAACCACGTCTCATACTCTATACTCTATACCACTCTACACTCTAAAAAAAAGATATCTGATTGATGAGTAGTTAGTGAGCCTCTCTTATTAGTTAAATTTATTCTTGGAAATTCTTTTTCTCTAAGCTAATGACCGGATAAACTTTGATTTAAAGTGTAAGATTGTTTAAAATGTACGATTACATCACCTACAAGCGAGTTCCAGATATCATCTTTTGAGATAATTATTTTGTGACCGGAAACGGGGTTAAAAAGTGGAAAACTATGACCGTATGAACACAACTTTAAAAAAGACATATGCCCAAAATGCTAAGTTGTTTTAATCTATGAGCGCTCCTGAAAGATTTCGTATGTTTTCTCACTGTCAAAACTACTTTGAATAAATTGATTGAGTCAACTAGTGAGAGATAATCAATTTCGTGTATTCACCAACATCAATTGTAGAATGTAATGACCATAATATTATATGATCTAATTTAATATAGAATATGGATGGTTGGATTAGTCTTGCTCTGAATAGCAAGCTCATGATCACATCAGGCATATTTCAGCAGGAGGAATATGGACCGGAATTTCATGATTTTCATCGATTTTGAATAGTTATAACGAAAGAAGACAGCAAGCTGGATTAAATGATGATACAAGGATATTGTGAAGGAAATTGTGTGCCTGTGGTCATAAGGATGTTACTGTTGTTGTATATTGGATAGTCCCATGTGTATTAATTGCACCGAAGAACTCTACTTTGCAACGTAACAGTTTTATATATACTACATGTGAAACCAGGTAACTGACCATATACGTATTGAGCTTTTCTCGACATTCACTAAAGTTTGATCATGCGTTAATCAAGTAAAAACAATTCTTCTTGGAATGTACCAGTAATATGCGATCATGAGAACTTTATTGAGGGGAAACTATATCGGTCACCTCAATTATACAGTATAACACTTCAAAAGTCTTCAATCATATATCTGCTATCTTAAATATACTCTTGATATATATTATTATAGTGAAACATCGACCTGCACGTTCAATCCTGCGTTAACAATATGTATACACAGTGAGTGTTTCTTGTGCCAGTTTCTTCAATCATAAATTTGTAACCAAAATGTCGGCTAAGACGAAAGCTGTAGCAGAAGCTGCAGCCATAGATGCTGTCGAAGAATACCTCCAATCTGACACTTTTCTCAATGCAATTGGAAAGACTATAGAAAAGGCTATTGATATGTACTTATCCAAATTCATTCAACGCTTAGACCAATTAGAGAAATCCAATGCGGATTTCAAGGAAAGTGTTGAAAACATTGATGGGAAGTTAATGGAGCTTGAATTATCGCTTTGTGTCAAAAAAGCTGAAATTAAGCGGCTTAATAGTGTCATCAATGAACAGGCAACATCCATCAACAACTTGAAGCTGGCCATGAATGAGACCGATCAATATTCTCGTCGTAATTGTCTGAAGTTCTACGGCGTGAAAGAAAATGATACGGAGAATACAGACGAGGTCATATGTCACGTAGCTGCTGAGCGTCTTGGTGTTCATCTGACCGTGAACGATCTCGATAGATCGCATCGTGTTGCTCCGAGGGTTGATAAAGCGACATTAGACTCTGGGTCCGGGGGCACCACTCTGAAGAACAAGAAGCCTCGTGCCATCATTGTCAAATTCTGTTCATACCGAGTCCGGAACACTGTACTGCGCGCAAGGAGAAAGCTGAAAGGTACCGGTATGGGAATAGATGAGGCTTTAACTCCCACAAATCAGGATCTTCTGTGGACCGCAAAGAAACACCCAAAGGTCAATGGGGCTTGGTCCTCTGATGGTCGAATCGTAGTCCTGATATCCACCACAAATGGAAAGTCGATCCGCAGAACTATCCGCTGTAAAACAAGAAAAATTGTGACATGAATAATTATACAATGCTGATGCATTCCACTTTCTCTCCTTAAGTTATTTTTTCTAATTTACTCATTTATTTGACCCTTTTATTATCAATAAAAGGTAGTAATTTAACAAACTTTTAGGCCTTATTATTTTACGTGTATCTTATTGAATTTCTGGATATTTCGTATTGTCTTGTATGTCTCATTAGTCATCGTAATGTTGAATGATTATTCTAAAGCAGACACGAGTTTAAATGTCAAGGTAACTAATATACTTCCTGCAAATGTCAACTTTACTCACCCTTTGCCATTCGTTGAAATTGATGACTCAGAATTCCAGTCATTATTTTGTTCTAAAGACGAATTTGTTGATGCAAATACAAGTAGTAATGCTGGGCACGATGAATATCATGTTGGGAATGATCAGGACGAACATGCCTTCTCCACAAATGCAAGATACTTCTTGACCTCTGAATTCAATGAAATAATTGAACATTCTACAACAGGAAACTTTTGCATGATTCACTTCAATGCAAGAAGTTTATTTCAAAATTTCGATCACATACACAGTTTTCTTTCGAATATCAGATTTTGTTTTTCGGTGATTGGCATATCGGAAACGTGGATTAATTCAACCTCTAATGTTCCCTTCTCAATTGAAGGCTATAAATTCCTGCATGCTGATCGACCTAGTGGCCGCGGCGGTGGAGTCGGTCTATTTGTTCGAGAGGACTTGAAGTACAAATTATGTGATTTCTCACAGCAGTGTGAAGGTGTTGATTCTTTATGCATTGAAATCGAGTGCAAATCAGAAAGAAATGTTGTAGCTGGGATTATATATCGTCAACCAAAATCAAGCATTTCTTCATTTACTTCATATTTTGATACATTAATGAATGATAATTACATAATCAAGAAACGTATTTTCTTCATGGGCGACTTCAATATTGATTTGTCGAAAAAATCTGAAAGCACACAAATTCTTCATTTTGTCAACCAAGTAATCTCATCCGGGTTTTATCCCATTATAGACAGACCAACACGTGTCAATAATAGATCATCTACTATAATCGATAACATATTTACGAATGATTTTAGTCGTTCCCCTCTGTCTGGTGCCTTTTTAACAGATATTTCTGACCATTTTCCAATCTTCCATTTGTCCCATTTTTCAGATTTTTTAATAAATGATAAACAAAAAGCACATACATACAGGAAAATATCTCCTGATGGTCTTAATTCTCTATGTGGTGATCTTTCAATCGTGGACTGGTCAGAGGTGTGTCTCCAGACACACCCGGAGAGGGCGTACGACATATTTTATGATATATTCGTTAACCTGTATAATAAACACTTACCTATCAGGACAAAACATATCGGTAAACGTCAACGGAATAGAAAACCATGGATTAACCTTGATATTTTGAAACTTATAAGAAAGAAAAATAAATATTATAAGGTATATTTAAACTCCCCGACTAAAGCTCATCATGATAGATATAAAAAGATACGTAATGAAGTTACTTCAACTCTCCGACGAGAGAAGAAAAAATATTATTTTATCAAGTTTGAATCTATGAAAACAAATTCAAACAAAACATGGAAACTTATAAACAATATTTTAGGAAAACAGAAAAATAATCTTGATAAAGAAACCACTTTTTTAAATAATGGCTGTTATATTAGTGATCATTTTGAAATTGCAGAAAACTTTAACCAAAATTTTGTCAACGTTGGATCAAGTACATGTAATGATTTAAATAAAGACAATTGTAATTCGTTTCATTCTTATATGAATGAACCACTCTCACATACTTTGTTCTTTAAACCAGTTACAAAGGAAGAAATATTAGACATATTAGAAACTGAATAGTGCTCTTCACTAAAAATTTCAAATATTTCTTCATCCAAAAGTTTTGTTTTTAACCATACCTATAAATACAAATTTATTTGAAATTCACAAACAACTTTGTTTGAGATTCATCCATTATAAATTATATCGGCCGGGCCACTTAATATTCATTCGTGCCACAGATAAATCCAAATCTTAACACTCATAATGTTTTATGTTTACCCCTTTGTCGGTTTGTCTTTCATCAAGACTGTTCATTAACTTTATTGAACATAATATATGTATCTCATAGAAATACATTCCAAAAAGACGGAATGATATAGTATTAAAAGAGCAGTGAAAATAAATCTTGATAATTTCCCAAAGGACATCATGCACTTGACATTAAAGTATCGTTGTTCCTGACCTTTATCAAGATTGTTTTCTTAAAGAAATGCATCCATAATGTCGTTTTATTCCGGTTAAAGGATTTCATACAGCACTGGCGTAACATAAAGGGTACATGATTTTTCTTATTACTGCGACATTTGTAATGCAATACAGTTTGCCCATATTGGAAGAAATTGTCCAATTTATGAAATATTGAGTTTTATTGCACAGCATGACGGATGCAAATAAAATACGAATACAAATCCATCTGGGTTCCTCTTTTCTAAATCTAAAAGTGGGTTTGAGAAATCACCTCTTTTATTCATTAAATACCTTTGCAACCTGACGCTAATTTCTTTATCATTATCATTTATTACAATATGAATATAGTTTACTTTATAATAATCTTGATTATTTAATGATTTTTATTGTATATAATTATTCCTATTTCTGATGCACATGTTATGTAAACATTGCAGTATTAGTCCTTGGACTACTGCATTGTGTATTTTATATTAATAAACCGAAATTGAATTGAATTGAATTGAATACTTCGTCGATGTTTTTCGATTGCAATTTGAAAACTTACAATAAACCGATCGGCGAATTGATTGTGAAAAGGCGTTTCCTGATTAATACTCATTTAAATTTTATTGTAGTTACATTATACTTCAAAATATTTCTGACAGTTGTCTGTAGATTCGACCTGCTGGTGGATATATAGACAACATTTCTTTATTCCCTAGTAAAACTATTCTAAATGGTAAAAGTCACAAAATGTTCTTGAATTATGATAGGTTTAACTGGTATATTCCCCTTCGACATAAAATGATAGAGCTCACATTTTATTTTAATGGTTAAGATCAATCTGTTGAGGTTTACAAAGTCTCAGAAACAATGAAAACTAAAAATCTTAATCTGAAAAAATAAAACTTTTCATGTCTTATACCAAATATTACTATAACTTTAATAATTAACATATCTTCTCTCTTCATTCTCACTCTGCTTAATTATTGTATTACAGTAGCGCATTGGGAAATTTAATATCCGCTTTGAAATAAACCGCAATTTTATCATGATTGTTATCATTATTACTATTGTTGATCATTTAATATCTTAGTATTTCGTAATTATGCAAATTATTATAATTGTGACTACTAAAATATTAACTGTATCGGTAACACACGTAATGGAGAAAGGATACCATAACAAGTTATGCAAGCAGATTTTCCATCAATTATGTGGTAAATCAGTAGTTTTTGTTACATACATAATGGTTATACTAATTCCTGAACTTGAGATATTCGGAGCTGCATGCCCTTCACGTCAGCAGATATATATTTGAAACATATTCTGTAGAAAATTAACTAACAACAATTACAGCTATCAATGATTAAAGGGAAGGCTGAGTTCTAGCAATGGTCAAAAATAGTTTGTGAGCTTTCTCATTCTCTTTTTTTCAGTTTGGAAGATTATCATAGTAGAAATGTTCCCTGAAAAGGATTCCTCTTCAACTGCCCTCACATTCAAAATATGAAAAGAAATAACTGAAATGTTCGGGCCGAACATGTGTGTGTAGTCCCATATACACATTGATGTGTGCAGTGCATATGACTCTCATTACACACAGAGAAATATTTACTTAATATTTCATTATGTAAACTTCCTTTAGTAAATTTTTTACTTAATATATGTAAAATTGTCTCAAATGAATGTTTTTATGTAGTATTTTACTAAATATTTGTAATGAATTACATTTCGCATATAATGTGTCATGCAAAATGTAAAATTTTATGTAACATTTACTTAGCACTATTTAAGTAAAATTCATTTTGCAAAAGAAATGCCTATTATGTAAAATGTGTTAAGTACAAGTATTTTTTTAAAGGGAATTTTATCATGCAGATGTTATAAGTCATCATTAAGTGAAATGTTTTGTAAACTATTGTGTATAAAATACATTTTACGAATGTCAGTTGACATTAACATGATTTTGATACACAGTTATGTAAAACTGACAGAACAAATCTTGCAATATAACGCTGTAAGATATTTCTTCATAAAGATTTTGCAATATTGCCCTTTTCGTTAAGTTTATTTAACATGCACAATGTAATTTGTCGCCATTAAGTAAAATTTTTTGCAAACGGTTTTGTAAAAAATGCATTTTCCTCAATATTGGGGAAAACACTTATATGAATATTCATGAATCTTCAGTAGCGTATGGTTTGGGGTGGCCTGATTTTAATAACTGTCACCAAATGCATAAAAAATTATAAGGGGTATTTAAGAGCTTGCACTAGACTGTATATAACTGGGCGTTGTGGCGTGCGCCTGGCGTGCTACCAGTGGAAGTTATAAACCTGCCTGATTCAGGTTCGAGACTGAGTGAGGCACGTCCGACGTAAATAATCATACCTGATACACACACATGTACCAACTAGGTACTAGGATATAGGATATAGGATATCTTAAAGTAAGGGATAGGTTATGATTGATAAGTTAAGACCCAGAAAGACATAACAAGCAGGTTTACTGAATTGGGTGGGCAACTGAATTTGCCCAACGTGTGTGGAATTGTTTGTTAGGTAAAATTTACACATGAATTTTAAGTACCTATATTTAACATGACATTTTACATAATTATCCATCAATACTTTGTTAAGTAAATTTTACAAAAAAGTTATGGAGTGAGTTTCTTCTTATTTTGGTGATGCCAAAACACCAATTCTTATGTGTCAAACTTTCCCAATTGTTTTGAGACAGTTTCTTGTGCAATGTAATCGCTTGACCAGAACTCAACTTTAACTTTAACTAGAATATTTTACTTTGCAAATTCGAGTCTAATTTACCTGCCTGCTTCCAGTAGACTAAGGCTGCAGTTTCATCAATCTACCATTCTATGTGTGTATTCGTATGTTTAAATGTAATTGTCTCTTAGATTTACCCAATTGAGCTGCACCAGGTATGCATCGTCAGCGTAATAGTCACATTCTCTACCTCTGATTTTGTACTAGCGCCAGATTTTTCCCAGGCATGGGAGTCAAATTAAGAAATACTAGCATATTTACTGATCGGCAGAACGTGATGAATGTCGTCCCGCGTCGGCATTTTGATCTTATCAAGCTTGTTTGAAATTTCTCCAGTTTCTCTGTGTTTCACCTAAATTAGCTGTTCGGTCTTGTTGCTTCCACCCCAGACGTGAAGGTTCGAATACCAGCTTCTTTTATTTGATAATATCTTTACTTCCTTATGCCGTCGGGGCTGTTGATATTATTACTCCTATACGTCTATAATATTTTTTCGATCTTCTTATAATACATGAAAAGTGAGTCTGTTAGTAAATATTATACATGTTTTCAAAGGCGATCTAGAATGTGAGAGAAGAAATCAATAGATCTTGTTTACCAGTCTATGGATTCTTGGCAAAGTAACATTAGTCATAACTAGCACATCATCAAGAGAGTGCGAAAGGAGTACAGTCTGATGCTGTCTATAGATTCTCCTTTTAATTCAGTATGGTCCGAGGGTGCTTCAACAAGGAGGTGTTTGCATTCTAAAGTGAACTCGTCCTCAAGTGTGTACAAGTGGCGCAACATTGGGCCTTTCCTCACCTCTTCCCTGGACGCCACTTGAATGATGAATTTTACGCAGCAGCAATTTATAAGCTGAGCACATTTCTCAAAGAGTGACCTTCATGTTTGACTTGTTTGAAGTGACACTGTGTTCATACGATGGGAATATTCTGTTCAGAAAAAAAATCTAGATCGTCATATTAACCAAGATTGGAATTGCTGAATGATCTTACGTTAGAAACAAAATACGTCGGAAACGCGGATAAAAAACACCTTTCCTCTTTTCAGCCTTTCAAATTCATCCCTTTTTTAAAATCAGTACTTAATTTATTATGTGCTGGAAACAGGAAGAATATAAAATAAGCTGAATCTTTTCCTTACAATTTATGCAAGTGTAGCTCCATCATTTATACATATACTTGGAAACAATTTGTACGGTTAAATTTGTCTACGAATTCAACCATAATGAATGGATACGCCAGGAGGTGTATACATTAGAGAAGGGATGATTATTACTGCGTGCGCGAGGGTGTTAAGGCACTGTGGGTGAGGGTGTGGGTGCGTTTGTGTAACACACACGTGACTCTCTCTTCACTGTTTTGGTAGTTTATTGGCCCGTTTACCCTTTCACAAATGAAATTCTACGCCGTGGTCTGTAGCCTACAATTTCATAATAAAATGACACTGTGATATGAAACTCATGATTACATAGATCACTGCGGAATATTGGTGATGGCTCAGAGGTACTGTGTGCGATCCTTGTTTGGTATTTTACATACTTGGACAAACTGTTTGACTCAAAGTATCCTCTCCCTACACAAGTGTTTTAGATGTGTTCTCGGCAGGGCCCTGGGGAAGAGCAGTATTATTATCATTGATGTGTCTACCCTTCGGGAAATAATACCATAATATAATATACACTATTATTTACAGTCGGACGGATATTTTAAAGTGATTTGGTAACTTTGTAAAAGCTTGATAAAATCTGAGCTGCCTGGCCTTACATGCTATCATTGTAAGTAATATGGTAAAAGCACTTCAAAATCATCATTTACTTCACAAAAGTAAACATATGCAAGTGACCGGAAATGCCAGACTCATTTCCCCCATAGACTCAGTGTTAGACTAAAGCGTATGGCTATACGCTTTCGTAAATGGGAGTATTCAGTCATAGATATCTTAATAATAGCATTGTATATTTGAAAACCTTTCAATGCCTGGCTATTTATTTATACTTCTGAACATCATTATACAAGACAAAATTGAACAATTTATCAATTAATCAAGCCTCCACAAAGTTACCGAATCCCTTTAAAGTAAATAGAAATGTTCTTGGTGAGAGTATGCTTATCCAGATAAACTTTTGTTCACTGAATTCGACTCAAAGATGATGGGCTTCGAACTCTACAGGACGTGATCGGGGGGGGGGGGGGCGGGCACACACCAAAAAAAAAGGCCTTTTCCCTCCAAAATTCTCTGACAAGCCAGGGGGGGCACGTGCCCCCTGTGCCCCCCCCCCCTGGATCCGCCACTGCAAGTTACCACCTCGTTTGATTTTGCATTGGTATTTATGTGAAAACATAAGCTCCTTGTGATTTTGAACATGCCTTGCTCCGACTTCTGGATTTTATGCATATTTCAATAGGTCAGTTCGTATTCCCAAGTGAAACGTGAATAACAAATGATTTCTGAAACATTAGCAAGACATTCTGTGCATGCATTTAAAACAAAACCACTCTCAAAGTGACAGGATTGTCCGACAGCAGGAGTTGTTAATTAATGTGCAAGAAATTACATTAAATTATTACGCTGCTGAGTTTTAATCATATCACGGAAACCATCTTAGGGGTGTTAGAAGATTTTGCAAATTAGAGGACATTCAAAAGTCCCTCCAGTTGGATACATAATTATGAATTCAATTAAATTACAAATTTGCTAATTTAATGTCATCCTTGATTATGGCCTTGTCATCGTACTTAGTGAGCGAGCGAGCGAAAATTAAATGACTTTTATCCATGCCGACATTCAGTGTGGGAGCATGATTCATAACATCCATCAAGGGGTGGTGGAACTTTTTTTCTTTTTATATCAGAAGGCATTCCATACCTTCCCGTATTGTTTTGGGTTATTTTGTGATTCCTCAGTTTTGTCAGACTGTCGGGGTATAACACTTAATAAACCATAGATTCTATGATAGCCTATCAGCGAGCGAACAAAAATGTGTAGAATCGTATTCATGTAAAGTAAATGTAAAGAGGTGGTGCTTTATGTATCCATATTCATAGCTCAAAACGGAACCGAACAACTCCCGTTTCTTTTATTTCACTCGATATTCTTTGCGGCATGCATCAATATTATTATGCGGGTTGCATGTGTACCTCGAGCTGCTATTTATGAATAAACTATAGGTTCGTGTGCATAACCTTTTTTGTGACATAACCCTTTTTGTGACATCGCCATGTTAGTAAAACCGCGATGTTTGTACAATAATATAAAATAGCCTTGATGATTAATTTGGTTCTCCATTAATACTTTCATTTGTCTTCACGTTAAGAAATGCATATTTGGCGTAAACGAGAATTCTCCTGAACGCTTTGTTTACCCTATTTTTTTAATTCAGTGGATTTTGCAGTTTACTCTTAATGTCTTCCATATCCTCATTCTCAGACTGTAATTACAAACTGGTTTCTACACCCCATAAAATAATTGACGATATATTCTTTATCGTCATTTTAGTCACGATTCAACGTGCTTTCTTATGTGACCGATGATAAATTATATTGCATTCACATCAATGCAATGCCTGTTCTACTTAAATGTCCTATATCTCAATTCCAGACACATTTGAATCTCAAATTATTTTTGTCTCTCTCTCCGTGCTCTGTATATCTTGACAATTTGTTCCCTGAAGTATTTGGAAAAGGATACTAGACATGGTTCCCAAAGCAGTTCTCCCCATGCTATATCATATTCATTGGTGGGCTAGCAACACGAACAAGCTGGAACTTAATAGCCTTTCTTTTCTTTTGTCAAAGACAAAAACGAATAGAAGTCTTTTGAACGTGACATGTATTTTAAAAGCATTTTGAATTGTTCTTTTAAAAAGGCATTTGTCAAATATGCACAATATATTGATACATATCCGATGTACTGGGCGTTTAACAAAAATAATACCCGTAAATAAACTATATGTGTACTGACAATAGAATCCAAACCATGTGAAAGAATAATTCATATTCTTTCCGATGATAACTTGTTTAGGTTACTGGGTCATGCATCACTGAACACCATTGTCTTCAAAAATTTTGTGCAAAATTCTAGTGGATTCACTTTCTTGTGAAACACATTAGGCATGATGTTAAGGAGATGCCTGGGTGCTCCAATAGACCGTTTCTGTAATATATACAAATTTATGCACATTCTCTGAGCGTCTAGTGACGAGCTATTCCATTTTACCTGCTTTTTATAAATGAGACTCAATGCCTGGAATCCAGTTTGAATACATTATTTGTTGCTATTTCCGGCAAGCTTTCACGTTGTCAAGAACAACCTTTGTTTGAAAGGTATGTATAAAATTTGCATACATTACCGAAGCGGTCTATTCTCATTGTGGGTGAATTCTTTTTCAATTTTTTGTTAATGAGATGTCATTCACCCATAATTCAGGATTTTTGCTTCGTAAAACCTTTTGCACATAAGAATCGTTTTTCAAAGAAGACAATGCCTGTGGATTTTAACAAGGGTGCATGCCAAAGAGCCAGTGCGAACCAGAATAATTGCAACACCACAAAGAATTGTGAATCAAAGACAAATAGTATAAAAAAGGAAAATCTAAAACTGATACATGTGTTTGAAGATTTGACTTTGCCGATTTTCAAAAATGTCAGCTTTTTCTTGGAAATCAGTGAAAGATGTTTACAGCACTCAAGACAAACTAACATGTTCTCTGTGCTCTCTGAAGATCTCACTTCTTCTTGGTCAAAGTTTATAACTAAAAACTCGTTTCTTGTTTTGTGAAGTTCATAAGACTCTTTGTTAAGGCGTTACATTGATCATTTGGAGATCTGCTTTATACTAATGCATGGCCATGAAGAGCAACCATGCAGGCTTGTTAACAAAGCCATTCAACCCAAACCATGCCTACTGTGTTTTACAAGAAAGTGAACCAACTAGAATTTTGCACAAAATTTTGAAGATAATGGTGTTCATTGAAGCGTGACTCTGAATACCTAAACAAGTTACCACTGGAAAGCAAATGACTTACTCTTTCGTATGATATGAAATTAAGCGCTGTTAAATACATACACGTATTCCATTTACAGGAAGTTTTCAAAGTTGGGTTTCCTTTTTTTTTACGCCCAGTATAGTACAGGTATGTAACAGGAAGTCTTGTTCTGTTGTTGATCGGTTAATGGGCATCAGGGAAGCCGGATATATTCAATAATATATAAAAATAAATGAGATGGTGAAGGGAGAGAGGGAAGAAAAAAAAAAAAAGAAGAGAGAGAAAGGGTTCTCTTGAATATTCTCGGTAAAACCCAGGCGGAATTTCATGCCCCCCCCCCCTTAGATAACGTTTTGCCAAATCATGATCATTTTTTTTACTACAAACTGGGCAGAAATCACCGGAGTCGGGAATATAATTACCCAAATTACCACATAATTATCGGAATGTTTGACATTGGTTTTGTTTCCGGTTTTTTATTTTTTTTTTTCATTTTTTAAATTTATTTTATTTATTAATTTTTTTTTGGGGGGGGGCAGTGAAGAGGAGAGGGATGGGGCAGGTATGTGTCGGCAATAGACATATTTAAGGACATAATCGCTGCTGTGTGTTCTGGCTATCAAACAACTAATAAGTTGGATAAATCTTAAAAGTGCATCAAGATTACTTCATAATGAATATGGTGTCCTTCATAGATTTTATATCCCTTCGATGGCTGTTCGATGGTTTGTTAGACATCTCATCTGTAGAATAGATCAATTGTCTTCGTCATCAACCAAGAAGATGAATACTTGATCGTTCTAAGAACAAAGCTTCTCACAAACGTATCATAAAGTTGTTGCCATTCGCCTTCCCTCTTTCACCATGTCGGACATTTTGTTGAGGGGGTAACCGTCCTAAATCACCAGTGGCTACGCCAACGCCAATCGAGAACGTCTGCACCCCATCAAGGACTGAAGTATCTGTTTGTTTGATTGTCTTGTCTCTTTTACTATCCTCAGAGAGCATCTCAACGACAGCAATATGGCAAAGAATATCCTCTGGAGATGGCCCTAGCTTTTTTTTAAGAGGGACCACCATAAAAGTCATAAATTGAAGATGATTTTATGGATCGTTTGGAAGATAGTGATAGATTCGAGAAAGAATCATTAGTGCTTGATGTAGAAGGGCAGTTTGTAATCCTCCCCTGCTGGCTTTCTTCCTAAATGATTATATCCGCTTCATCTCCAAAGCCAATACTAAATACATAAGTAAGCAACTCGGGCCCAAGCTTCATAAACAATTTAGGATAATCTATAATATGGGATCCAAACACCCCGCCCTCAAAACCATCACGACAGGTTGACAACCTGTTTATATGTACTGCTCTGAAGCTAATGGTGAAATAAAATACACTACGAAAAAAAAGAAAGAAAGTAAGTAAACACTTACTTAAGTTCAGATTTTCCATACAAGCTGGTATTAAAATCTAATGAATTATGCTTCAAATCAAATGAAACTAAGGGTAACGTAAAGATAAATTTCAGGTACAAAAGTAAATATTGCAAAAATGGACAATTTGCCGTTGATGTGGAAATGCCAATCCAAATAACAATGGAAACAGCAGATCAAAATTTTACATGATGGGTTTATCACTGAATGAGAGATTGGTTGAAACTGCATGATCGAGCTTTCGCGCTCTCTCCCTCTTTCTCTTTCCCACAAAAAAGGGAGAAGCAGCTCCTGTTAAGTCCAAAAATAAATGGAATCTGGAGTAGCCACAAGGGTGATAACCAAAATTTAAAATTTTTATGAAATTGAAGGCTGAGTGAAATATAATGACAGTATATGGTTAGTGGCAAAGTGTGTGGGATTAAAGACACTGCATTTCCAGGGAACACTATTTTTAGGTTCAATAGTGTACCCCCAACATGCATTGTCCTTAATCTCCCATGCTCCACCACTTTGGCTATTCCTTGGCCCGTTTTTAGATTTTAGATAGATTTTTTTCTTTTCAAGTGCAATGAACCATGCAAACTTTTATCACGCTTTGTTTTCATCTTCGGTGCAACATGACTGTGAATTTTGAGCTGCTTTACTTTAGAAATAACTGTGCATTTTTGCAACTTTTACTTTGGCACCTTGGATCAGATAAATGAATGTTTTCACTCATGCGAAAGGTTTCACTTTGTGTTCACATACCAGGTTGAAAGACAATTAAATATCCTTTAATTTGATACTATAATTTATTGAGTTTTATCAAAGTCTTCTATGAGAAATACAAACCTGGAAAAGCGTTTACTTGTTTTTGCGGAGTGTATATAGATAATGGAACATCAAGTTCAAAAGGACCTATACATTTACACCACTGAGACGATTCAAGTGGATATTATTCATACGGTGTACTCGCCGGCCTTTACATCAGCCACACTTCTAATCTTTAGATGATCTTTAGAAGTGCAACGATTTTTTATGTGATGCTCAACTACGTAAAACTAAATAAGGATTACGTTATAGTACATTATACAAGTAGTTTAAACTTCTTTACAAAGTGTCTTCATTTATTGTTTGCTATTTACATTTCATCTCCGAGCAGAACTTCTACTTATATATATATATATATATATATATATATATATATATATATATACTCGGCATAGGGGGAATTCTTTTATCTTGGCCTATTGTTAAAATTCCCGGTTACGCCCGTCGAAATTCCCCTTAACGCCTAATTTTTATGGTGACGGAATAAACCGCATTGTTAGGATTCCCCCTATGATCGGAAAAAAGTAATATGTATGCATGTATATATATATATATATATATATATATATATATATATTATATATGCATGGTTTGAATTTGTTCGCTTTATGTTACTATCGGTATTACTGTATTTTTAAAAACGTTATGATGAGGTTGTCTTCTTCACCAATTACAGCAATAATGAGTGCAATCAGGTTTGTACAAGCGTTATCAATCAGATCAAATTATCTTGAAGAGTTTTATGCAGATATAGTTACGACATGGAGCGGACGTCTGATCTTTTGCAAACGAAATGGTGTTTTAAAAAAAATCATTAGCTGTCGTAACTCTTCTACAAAAAAAAAATTCTCTATATGTACGTCTGGGAGCAACCGCTTCCTTCGCAATCAGAAAGACGCAAGTCGTGGGAATCCTGGGTAACTGTACTGAAGGACATGAGAGTCTATCACTAGACCAAATCACATTCACATGCAGAAAAGAGAGCTTAAATTATTAAGCGAGCAACCATGGGTGAGAATGATGGGATGAGGGAAAGAGAGAGAAAGAAAGAGAGAGAGAGAGATAGAGGGACAGAGGGGAGAGTTATAGAGGGAGAACTTAGATATAAATACGGTATTAATCTCTCACCGTGACGACATAATTACTGTCTTTTGGGACAAAACATTATTGGTAAGTACATATACTGAAATGGGTTAATGAAATTACTGTTCTGAGATTGATATGCCTCGTTTTCTACATTCTATAGTAACATAGTGAATTTCAATAAAAATCTGCTGAGCGAGCGGGTGTTCTACTTGTTTTCTAGAACAATCTATAACCAGGCCGGTGTTTTTCCAGGTATTCCAGATGCTTCTGAAATATTTCATGATAGGCTGTCCTTCTCTCCGTCTTTTTTTTCTTCTCATTCTCTATCTAATTCTCTCCCTCTGTCTTTGTCTGTCTCCATAAATATATGTATACCTTTTCCTTTCTCTCTCTTTCTCTACATGTCCCTCTAACATTTTCTCTCTCTACCTCAATCACTTCCTCTCTCATTCCCTACCCCACCCCCTTCTCTCTCTTTCTCCTATATGATAGAACTTAACGATGAAAGCAATTATGCGTCGCTACGAGTAATGCCATTTTCATCGACACATTTTCTGTCTGGCTCTCAGCACATGAACTTCACCTCTACATTGCACCTCTAAATTTCATTCTTTTGGCCCATATTTTGAGGATCAAACTTTTGGCATGTAGATGTAGGTGAATGGCTGCTCCTTCCAGGACCCTGTTGGTGTTTTAATGTCACTTACGGTGCTTGTTAAAGTACACTTTGAGGAGTCATGACAGACAATGATGCACCTATTACCAGAGCTCGAGCCAAAGAGCTAGCACAACGTCAATTCTGCTTTGATACAAGAGATTATCAAAGACATTCTACAGAATGAATGAATCTTGTTGAGGAGTCAATCAGCAAAAGGATGAGTGAAATACAGCATACAATACAAAAGCAGAGAGCAGAGATCTTTGACCTACAAAATTGCAATGACAGTAAGTCCAAAGAAAAAAAAACTGAAAGAGAAGATTGAAACCCAACAAAATCACATACAACGATTTGATAACATGACATATAGTCAGGAGCAATACTCCAGGAGAAACTGCCTGAGATTGTTTGGATGTTCCGAAAGAAAAGGGGAAAATACAGACAAAATAGTCATAGACTTAGTTACAGGAGTTTTGAAGGTTGATCTCAAACTTGATGAGATAGAAAGGAGCCGTAGAGTCAGGCAGCGAAGGGAGGAGACAGGGGGAAAGGCGGCTATACCGAGAGGCATCATCATCAAATTCAAGTCATACAGGAAAAGACAAGAGATACTAGCAAATCGGCGAAAACTTAAAGGCACCAAAAAATCTCTTGTTGAAGACTTGACGCAAAGAACCAAGAACTTCTTAATCGCACAAGAAAAGCTAGTCATTTGGTTCTTGATGCTTGGAGTGCAGATGGTCGCATCATCGCACTGCTCGCCGAGGTTGATGACAACGGAAAAATCAAGTGATTCATAGTTTTGAACAACTTCACTCTCTCAAAGAAAAAAGATAATCTAAATAAAGTATGAAAAAATGGATGAACTCATGTGTATAATTGTTCCTGGATGGACACACGTTCACTAACTTTTCCCCCCTCATTTTTTAATTGAACACTGACTGTGTAAACCATAAACTCTTGACATTCATAATTTCATTTTTTGGGTTTTTTTTTTTTATTATACTTAAATATTTTGCTTTGTAAAAAAATAATTTCTTGTTTTTTATACCTTAACCAGTCAAATATGTCAGAGAAATGTATAGAAATTCTTTTATGTGAACATCAATATTTAGCAATCATACATATGGATATACAACTATAATTATGAATCATGTACATGCATGTGCTATGGAATGAGAGTACATAATTATTGCAAATATATTCAATGAACTATTTAGAAGATATAGACCCTGATTTAAATTTCTATATTTGTTTGAAAATTGTCACTCTTACACACCTAATGAATTTAATTTGAAGTTTCATCATTGTTGTGGTCTGATTATATTACATGTGAATGCTCGTAGTCTTAATAAAAACTTTGAAAATTTATCACTTTTTATATCTACAATCCAAACCTCATTTTCAATTATTGCAATATCTGAAACTTGGATCTGTTATACACCAATAATACCTTTTCATTTAGAAGGCTACGAATTTATTAATTTTAACCGGATTGTAGGTCGTGGCGGTGGTGTAGCATTTTTCATATTAAATCATTTAAAATACATTATAAGAAGTGATATTACTTGTACTGAAGAGGTAAAAAATGACCTTGAGTTTTTATTCATCGATGTTATAACTGATGTCAAAAATACAGTTGGTGTAATATATAGAAAGCCAAATGCTTTTCACGTAAGATTACGGATGATAATATTAAAGATCACATTGCAAGAAAATCACAAATATGGCAATTAATGTATCACTAGAAACTGGGAAGCTTACAGATGGCAATCGTATAAGTTTTATGTCAACTGCGTATCTGATGATTATAAAAACAACATAAATAAAAGCTCTTCTAAGCATCTGGAATATCCGAGGATTCTCCAGAAATATAGCGATGTTTTGATGTCGTCACACTAGGGATCGATCCTGCTTAAGCAGACGACGTCCTATAATGAATGAACGTAATTGCAATGCAATTATTTATCAAATTATAAAGAGTTTGGTATATTTAACATGACCTTATTTCACACCATTCTAAAAGGGAAAGTGAAACTGATTCTGATAACTAAAACCGTTTGATTGTAAATACACAGGAGAAGGGTCAATGATCAATGAAATAAACCCCATTTTCAAATTGAAAAGCCCTCCGAATAATATCACAGATTGTATTCGTTCCCTCTTGAAACGCCGAACATGCCCGGTGCAAGCAGCTGAAAATACAATGGCGTCTTATTTTGTTTACAAGTGACTGATTCCTTTATTTTTTAACGCTGCATTTTTCATCAAAAAAAAAGTTAAGAGTGAGGCAACAGACTAACATTAAGACTGACGCTAGTCAAGTAAGAGAAATAAGTGAAGAGGAGATGACAAAACAGGCACTGAAAAATGTGTAAGATGTTATGGGACATCGTCTGCTTAGACAGGACTGGTCCTTCGTGTGTCGTCACACATCCCAGCAGCGTTCAAGGAGCTCTTCAGCTGCTATATCGGGGGCTGTATTTTACCGTTTTATAATTGATAATAATCATTAATTCAAATGTTTCCAAGCGTTGAATTTGGATAACATTGTATAATTTATGCCATCTATGCAATAATAAGTATTAAGCCAATATTTATTTTGATGGAATTTTCTTGCAATGTGATCTTTAATGTATTAATGAATCAATTGTATTTAACAGATTGGTCTCCACTATATTGTTCTTCGAATGCTAATGTTGCATATGAGTTTTATTTTACATTAGAAACTGCATTTGATAAAAATTTACCTCTAACTAGGAATAAATTAAAAAGATCTTGTATTCGTAAACCCGGATAACACCGACTTTATTACGTTCCATAAGAAAGAGTGAAAGTGAAAGAAAATATAAGATATACAGAAATAAAGTAAATAATAAGCTTCGACATGCTAAGAGGTTTTTCTATTGCAATAAATTAAAACAAAGGCAAAATAATACTAAAGGAACATGGTCTGTAATGAACAAACTGTTAGGTAAGACCCAACGAAGTCTTCCTAAATATTTCATACGTGATAACAAACAAATTGAGGATCCACAACAGATTGCAGATGAATTCAATAATATTTCATAAACTCTTGTAAACAAGCTATTACTTCTCTTCAACAGGATGATGGTCATTCAAATTTTACATTATTTACGGGAACCTATTTCAAGTTCTATATTTTTTAAGCCTATCGATGAAAATGAAATCATAAAAACTTGTAAATCACTTCATAACAGCAAAGCAAGTGGTTTTGATAATATCAGTTCTGTTATTTTGAAAAGAATTATACATTCCATTGTTAATCCTGTAACATATATTTTTAATCAATCTTTAATAAAAGGAATTGTTCCTGATAAATTAAAGATAGCCAAAATTACCCCTGTACATAAAAAAGATGACCCTCATGTATTTGAGAACTATAGGCCAATTTCAATACTTCCAGCCTTATCAAAAATATTAGAAAAATGTGTACATAATCGTTTATATTCTTATTTACGTACTCATAATATTATTACTAATAGCCAATACGGTTTCCGTCCTAACCACTCAACTGTGCATGTATTGATAAATTTACAGGATAGTGTTATTTCTGCTACTAAATGCAATACATTTGGGATAGGGATTTTTTTAGACCTTTCAAAGGCCTTTGATATTGTAGATCATAATATACTTTTATATAAACTGAATTATTATGGTGTCAAGGGTATTCCATTGCACTGGTTTCAAAGCTATCTGAAATATCAATATACTGCTTATGATAATTATTCTTCTGACCGTTCCCTCATACACGATGGTGTTCCCCAGGGGTCTATCCTAGGCCCCTTATTATTTTTGATTTATGTTAATGATATTATTAAATCATCTGATAAGTTTATATTTACAATGTATGCAGATGATACATTATTTTCAACTCAAAATGATGTGTCAAATTTAGAACACAATGTTAATTTTGAACTAGCTAAATGGTTCAAAGGCAATAAAGTGAAAATTAATAAGAAAATAACTAATTCAATGATATTTTGTAACCAAAACAGAAAAAATATATCCAATACACTTGATAATATAACTCTTTATATAGATTCTACTCCTCTGATTAAAGTGGATGTTGTTAATTTTCTTGGTATTTATATTGAACGTAACCTGAAGTGGGATGCCCATGTAAATTATGTAACTGGTAAAGTATCTAGATGCGTTGGTATTTTGTATAAAATAAAGCATTATCTCCCCCTTTCTTCTATTATTTTGTTGTATAATACTCTAATATTACCATATTTATCTTATTGTATTACGGTTTGGGGGAACTGTGGCAAAACAAAGACAGATACACTATTTAACTTACAGAAAAAAGCCTTGCGTACATGTACTAATAGCCACTACCTTGCCCATTCTGCTCCTCTGTTTATAAAAGTAAAAACACTTACCATATCTGATTTATATCAGTTTTATACTGCAGTTCTGGGATTCTCCTATTTTCAAAATCTACTTCCAAATACAATATCAAGTATGTTTAATGTCAATATCGGCCTTCATAACCATAATACAAGGAGTAAACATTGTTTTCATCGTTGGAAAGTTTCATACGGCTTTGCGCTTCTCTCTTCCTATAATTTGGAATGCCATACCGTGTAGTATATCCAGTTGCCATAGTCAACGATTATTTAAGAGATCACTGAAAAATACTTCTTATCCAGATATTCAAAATGTAACTCCACTAATTAATACATGTATATACCTGCCGTTCCCCTATCTGACATGTTTTGTTGTTGAATTGTTTAATTCTCTTTTTTTTTATCTTACACACTTACTTTATTATTGAAATTGAACTTAACATAAATGTAATAATACGTTAGCTTACTTCAAAGAACTTTTTGTTAGAGGACTTCTAGACAAGGCCTTTATGGCTTTTTAAGTTTCTCTTTTTTCTCATTTTCACTTTGTTTACCTTGGTTATATAAATGCATTATGTCATACTTGTATACTAATTGCAATCACGAGGTTTTGTGTAAGAACATGCTGTTTTTATTGTTATGTTTATGTAATGTATATTTTTATGGAAATGGAAATAAACGAACGAACGAACACAAAAATTCAACAAATGATATATTTTTGGTAAAATAAATTTGCCGTATTACCCAATGAAAAAAATGCAGCCTAGAAAGCAATAAGTTCTAGTATCGGGTTTTGTTATATATAAATTGTAAAACCAAATGCCATCCTGTTTTCAGTCATGCCATCCACATATTTTATACAGTGCGCCCCCCCCCCCCCCCCCCCAACAAAAAATAAGGTTAACAGTTGGAAAAATCTTCCTATATGAATATTTCAAAATATTTTCAAGAAATATTCAAACTATTGACAGCTTAAGGTCTCTTCTATAACATGATAATAGAGGAACACGACACAAAAATCTGACGACATGATTGTTATGCTTGAATGAGCAAATGCCACTTTTGTGAAAGGGTGCAAAATTCAGACTTGATAAGAATGAATTGGTATTTGGTCAGGTTTAGGTAATTTTCACACATGTGGATAACTAAAGGTCTCTTCGATCAAATGACACCAAAAACATCTAACAATACTTTACGCTTGAGTGAGCAAAAGCCACTTTTGGGTGCAAAATCCATATTTCACAAATGTTTGTATAAATTGTTCTGGCCGGTATCAGCAAAGTTGAATGTCACGAAAAGACTTTCAAATTTTCTTATTCTGGTCATTGAAAGTCATTTATGCCAGAACAGGCTTTGTTCTATGTGTTACCTGATATATCAAAACGTTATGGTTGACGGAGCAAGGCATATTAAATTTAAAAACTCACCAAAAAGTAAAATTCCAAAACACTCAATAAAAGTAGTTCATTGCTCACTCAAGCATAACATGATAACGGATATGTAAGGATATAGAGAGATTAAACCCTGTTCTGTCATAAAATTTCTTATATTGATCAGAATATGGACATTTCTAAGCCTTTCAGACACTCAACGATGCTGATACCAGCCAGATCCAATGCACATTTTTGTCTGGATTTAATTCCTTTCACAAAAGCGTAAAATATTGTCAGATCCTTTGGTGTCATTTAATAGAAGAGACTCCAAGCTACCCACAGGTATAGAAATGTCCTTGAAATGTTTTGGAATGTTTATTTGGTAAGACCTTTAACCTTGTTACTGTATAAATATATTTTTCACATTAGCTTGAATTGTACTATAATGTAAGTTTTAACATACATAATACATACAATCATACTCTTTACATTAAAGAGGTATACAATTATGCGCATAAATAATTGTTATCTTGTTCAAATGGCTTTTGTAATGGTACTACATCAAGTAATCGCGTTCTGTTTACCAAAAACAAAACATTCGTCTATCTGACACTATTTCTTAAAAGTACCATGACCCCGACATTTGTATAGTTGTACAATCGTACACATATAAACATTCATTTCTCTTTCAAAAAAGCTTACTAATACAAGACACGCAACGCTACAAATGAGTGATTTGGAGAAAATAATCAATTTTATGTGCATTTCTTGAGGCAAGAGTGCAGATAACAATAGGTGTTTTTCATGATTCTAATAAGCGCGAATGTAATAAAAGCGATTGCAAAATGACAAAATTTGTTTCGCGTGTCCCTAATCAAAATGCACTCACATTCCACTTTTATCACGAAACACATAATAGAACATAATAATGCGCATAATGAACACAATGAACATACTTATCTTTTTTTTTTTAAAGTCTGTCCTTTATAATACCCCAGTCACACCAAGGAGGTACTGGGCCACACCAATCAGACCGATACCAGACCGACGCCAGACCGAACAAACGATTACACTGACCCGAACGGAACAGATTTTGTCGGTTTGGAATCGGTGTAACTGTTAGAGTCTGTTTGGCGGTGTGACTAAGGTATTGCACTCATGATAATAGGTAATTAAAGCTCCAGGTGCTAATGGATTATGTATTGCACATCTCGATGAAGCTTAGAATAAAGCTTCCGACGATCCATCCATGTATGATCAGATGATTATCAGTTGAATGATTATACCATGTAATTACAATCGATGATCTATGTGTGATGATGATGTCTGTATGTACGCATATGAATACATCTTATTATATGATATGAAATTAAAGAAAAAAATGCTCGAATGACTGATATTCTGCCATACAATAGACTAACAAGAAGGGCTCCATTACGTTGGTACTGTTCGTTAATCTAACTAGCTTTTCATGTTTGCCGTCCATACGAGGTGACATATCACACTGCATGTCATAGGATACATGCAAATTGGTATCTTATCTCACTCACGTGACTGTCAATAGTTCGGATCTCTATCCTATGTTTGTTTAAATCCGCCATTGCTCTATACAGTGCATTCTACTAACACCCCTCTCTCTCTCTTAACCTAGATAGTAAGTGGGTACTTGGAAGGACTTTTTACACCTGGAGTACTGTGCACGAACGGCGACAGGAATATAGTTGAAGCCAGATAAATAATTTCCAACGTTTAGAAAGGTTTATTATTTCACACTAAAGGTAGAGGTGTCGTAGAGGTGTCGTAGTCGAGTGGTTTAAACACTTGACTGGAGATGGGAAGGTCATGGGTTCAAACCCCGGCGCGGCACTACTGTTCTTTGGCAAGACATTAATCTACATTTGCCACTCTACACCCAGGTGTTAAATGGGTACCGGCAGGAATTAATTTCTTGAATGCTGTGAGCACCGAAATCGGTAGCCTAGCTAGAGCCGGGGTAATATTGCAGCGCCTTGAGCACCATTCATGGTGGATATGAGCGCTATATAAATATCCAATATTATTATTATTACGGAATAAACAAAATGGAATATCATTATTCAAATCTCCCAAATATGAATATAGGGCTACACATTCAATTTTGCGGTAAATACGATGTGATATGTTTCCGCATATACGAGGGAACATTTATTATGAGGTCCCACTATCGTCTGAAGAGCGGGCTTGTTATAGAATCATTTACAACGTAAGAATGAAGAGCTAGATTAACAAGCTTTTGAAAATACTGGACACGCGATTACACTGTGAAAGAAGCTGTCTGGAAGCAACTGGAAAATGATAATAATTTATTACTTATAAAGATAAAGTAGAGTTCTGGTCATCATGCAATCTATATTTCCAAGGAATTGGGAAAGGTTGACCATGTCTACATAAGAATTGTTTTAGACTGTGTTGTTTTGGAATCATCAAAATAGATATATAAGAAATTCCCCCAATCTCCTGAAAATATACTGCATACAGAAATGGGTATATGGGACTACTAACACAAATGGCATGAATGTTCGGCCTGAACATTTCAGCTATCTCTAGTCATATTTCGAATATAAGAGCATTTAAAGAGCAATCCTTTTCAGGGGAATTTTTTTTTTTTTTGAATCATCAAAATAATAAATTGACTTTATCTCGTGGAAAATCATATGCACTGCACACAGAAAATAGTATACAGTGCGTCCCAGAAAAAAAATAAACAGTCAGAAAACTTCTCCCCAAATAAATATTTCAAAATATTTGAAGCGAAATTCATACCTGTGGATAGCTAAGGGTCACTTATATTACATGACATCTAAAATAGGGCGATATTTTAAGCTCGAGTTAGTAAAGACCACTTTTGTAAAAAGATGCAAAATCCAGACTGGACAAGAATTGGTATTTCTTCTGGCTGGTATCAGCATAGTTGAGAATCATGAAAAATACTTATAAATATTCATATTTGATTAATAACAATAATAATAATAATTTATTAAAGAAGAGGTTCCGTCCTCTTATGTCCTTACGTATCTCATCAACATTTTTATGCTTCAGTGAGCAATTAACTGCTTTGAGTGTTTTTCAAATATTAGTTTTGGCAAGGTTTTAATTCAAGCTGGTTTTCTCAGTCAACCATAACGTTTTGATGGGATATATGAGGACATACAGAAAAAAATGCATATTCTTTCATAAATTTCCTTTAAAAGATCAGAATATGGAAGTATCAAAGCCTTTTCAAGACTCTCAATTTGCTGATACCTGACAGAACCAATACAAATTTTTGACAACCATGGATTTTGCACCATTTCACAATAATGGCTTTTGCTCCCTCAGGCGTAACATATCGTTAGACTTTACGTGTCAGTTGATAGGGGAGACCCTAAGCTATCCTGAAGTATGCAAATTTCATGAA
The DNA here is from genome assembly GCA_025617745.1 of Heliocidaris erythrogramma. Taxonomy (NCBI): domain Eukaryota; kingdom Metazoa; phylum Echinodermata; class Echinoidea; order Camarodonta; family Echinometridae; genus Heliocidaris; species Heliocidaris erythrogramma. The sequence goes on from CM046860.1 coordinate 26,196,563, forward strand.
CATATTTTGAAATGTTCATCTGGGACGACTTTTTCCAGCTGTCAACTTTTTACGGTTCTCAAATTTGTTAATACCAGCCAGCACAAAATACTAATTCTTGTCAAGTCTGGATTTTGCACCCTTTTGAAAAAGTCACTGTTGCTCGCTCGAGCTTAAAATATTGCCAGACATTTTGGTGTCATTTGATAGAAGAGACCCTAATCTATACACAGGCATGACATTTTCCTGCAAATATTTTGAAATATTTATTTGGGGGACTTTTTCCAGCTGTAAACTTTTTTTGGGACGCACTGTACTGCATAACACACATGTGGCTTATGTTCCAAACAATCATGTCAGGAATTTCTTGTCACATTTCGAATATTAAAGGGCAATACTTTTCAGAGGAAATTTCTACTATGATGTTATTCCATCCTGACATCAAAAGAATGAGAAAGCTCCCAATTGATTTTTCATCGTTACTAAATCTCAATCTTCTATTGTCGATTTTAGTTATAGGAATCATAGAAATTTCCAACGGAGGAATGCTGGGGTAGATATACTCATTTAAAAGTGATAATATTAAAATAGCGAGCTACGGGAAATAGGCAATGCGCTTGCTTTTCGATATTCTCCACTTTGCTAATCGGATTGATTTAGAATTTCACAGCCCATATACCAATGCTGCGATCGAAACAGCAAAAGACATTACTTAATACTACAGGTCGTTTATTACGACAAGCTCCACTTTCACCACGCGATTAATTTGATGAATTAGCTTACCTGGGAGCCAGCCACATATTCACGATCTTGTCACTTCTAAGAGTTCAATGCACGAAGCAGAGCTTCTTACTCCCAAATTTTCCTCATTCATTCGATTTCCCCGACCCCAGGGAGGATGATTGGGGTTTGTGCTTGATTACAGCATGCCCTCTTTTTAAACCGAAAAGGAATGTTGTGTTGTTGAATGTAGTAAAATGATTATTTGAATGTACCCGTTCAGCCTGTAAAACTACACCACCGCCTCCCATAATGGCTATCCCACCCCGGCTCCGCCCACACCGAAAAACAAATATTTCAAAAGATGAGTGCAATACAAAGTTAGATAGATAATAGCTACCTTAGCCACTGCTAGTACAAAACGATGTCACATGTGGAAAAACAAAATAAATCGAGTAAGTAACCACGCAAATAAGCAATATGATTTTTTAAAATTTTGAAATTCAAGTTCTTTTGTTAAGGCGTCTGTCTTTCTCTCTTTCTCCCCCTCTCTCTCTTACCAACATGGAGATGAAAGGCGACATTTCGATGGCCATAGCCTATTAAGTCTATCATCGCATGGACAGTAGATACGGGGGAGGGTGTGACATTCCTCCCCATCAGAAATATGTTGAAAAACGCATATTCAAAAGTCTTTTAAAAGTATGTTCTAATTTTTTACCTAACGCTGCAGATTCCCTTAGCGTCCAAAGTGTTTTGGTTATATTTTGGTTTCACATTGTTGGTTGTTAGTTTGATTAATTGATTTTAGAGTAGGCTACAGTTTTGCTCACAGAGGATAAGGCCACCCTTTGCCACAAAAAAAAATACCACACCAAGCTTTCAAACGTAAAGCCACTCAATGTACGGGATCAAGAACGATCTCGAGAACGATCTTGCACGTGATCTACCAAGGATCTCAACGCCCTACTTCTCTTCCAGACTATACGCATAATTATGACGCATGAGAGAGAGATAGAATGCGTAATTGAGAGGACAATGAATAGTCAAATCATGGATTTACAACCATGGTTAAATTGAAGACGAGAATCCAGGATTCCGAAAAAGGCATGTGTGAAAGTATATTGCTACTAGACCTCAGGGCTAATATTCAACCCAGTCTAACCTACTAAGTGAGAAACCACTCTTATTTCTTATAATTAAAATAATGTTAAAATTGGGAAATTTAAAAATCCCTCGGTATCTTAACCAGGTGTTAAGAAACGGTATACGATAGTTTTAACGCTGCTGGTATTGCCATTTACATATCACATCTCAGATGAATCCAGACACTAATTGCTATGGCGTAATTTGTTCTTGTATCCTCCTACATTTATTTTGAATATAACGTTTCTGGAAAATATACGTATATGATAAAAAAAGAGGGTCACTGACTTGTCACTTCGCCCTTCATCAAAATTCTGGAATCATCTATCTTCTGAAGAAGATATCAAACCCAGGTATAATGCTAAGTTTTTTCTTTAATTTTATTGTTGCTCTGCGGTATGAGTGCGAAGCTGTTTAATAGATTCTAAAGTCATATTTCGTATGTCTACAGTATCTACACCCACGTGATGAGTTCGATGACTCCCTTGGCGAAAACTTAATGATATTTTTAGCGATAATGTATCTTAATCCGATCTTTCATGAAAAAGGTCACCAAACTCTTCTCAAATGATTGATTGCATAAATTTTGTTTATTAGTGTTCCCGTTCCTATGTTAGACAGTCATGAAAATACAATGGAAAGTAAAATCATACCACTTTACAAAATAAAAGTACCCACTATTCCAAATTTCAGGGGACACTCAAATAATTTATTTTGTTTTCTTAACAAAGGCATTGTTAAGATCATAGAATGGCAAACTATAGGTGGCATTAGTTATGTTCACACGTAGTATATAGCATCGATGCTATGTTAGCATCGATGCTATGTAAGTTTCGAAACTATTTCCAGTACGTTCAGACAGGCCATGATCGACTTGCTTCTATCACCCACTCGTGACTATTCATCGCTCACTCGCTGCAAAAACAATAATTACTGCGCCACACAGAGTGACCCGAGTATAATTGGTATGCTTGATCAAAATGCGAAGTTTTTGTTTTGAATAATATTTTATTTGTCTTCATAAATCAACATAATAACATAATAACAATTCATTTGTAATATCGATAATACAGTCAACTAGCAAATACATGTGTTATAATACTTAATTTTAAATACACCTTGTACATGTCAAAATTGACTGAACTCCAATCTTATACCAAAATAAAACACATGCACACTATTATCTGGTAAGCACATGTAAATCAATATCTAAAGACCACATCACATAAAAAGAAAAAGATAAAAAGAAGGAAAAAAAAAACCCCTCCCTTACCACACAGTATACACAGTAGCCTACTTACCCCTACATCACGTTAATACATACATTCAGGGGCGGATCCAGGATTGAGTAAAAGGGGGGGGGGGCACACAAATGAAGGTTTGTCAACTTTTGGAAAAGGTAGACCCGTATTTTGTTGGTCTCACCAGCTTCTCGAAAAGTCGCTCAGTGGGGGGGGGGGGGGGGGGGGGGTGTCGACAAAAAATTTTTTCGCCAGACCTTCAAAAGTCGCTCAGTGGGGGGGGGGGGGGTTATGGGGGTCCAGTTTCCCTCCATAATTCACTGATATTACATTACAGCACCAGATGAAAAAGACAGAATGATAATAGAAAAAACTAGGGAAGAGGGTACATCACATGAATACATACATTACATTATATTATAGCACCACATGAAACAGACAGAATTATAATAGTTGCGAGTGAAGATAGCAGGGATTGCGCTCACATTACAAAATAGTCACAAGCGCGGTGGGTGGTCTACCGCAAAGCGTCGATGCTTTGTCGCCGGAACCTGAGATTTACTCCTGCTAAACTCGCTGCCAGAATAGTTTGGAAACCTAGCTCCAACTCACTTCTATCTCGTGACTATCTGCGTTCAGACAGCGTTTGGTCTTAAAACTATCTGGTCATCACCAAAATAGTCTCGAAATCTAGATAGCATCGATGCTATCGCTCTACGTGTGAACGTACCTAATATCACCAGATCTAAAACAAGTGGTTATCTCGTTTGAGAAACGGGTCTTCGCTGCTGTCGCTTGAAGTCATGCTGTATTGATATTTATTATGTCTTACAGAACAAATAGGGCGGTCTCTTTTGACCCAAGTCACCGACAAAATGATGTTTAGTTTGAAACCGTCTCTTCGTAGACAAAAAGGCAAACAAGGTCTGTTGACAGCTGCTTCAGTGTCTTTGTACTTTTCCCACTCATACGTTTGCCAGCCGTAGGGACCTTTGAAATTGAATTTGATAGCCAATTTAATTGAAATTACATACTTTAAAAAGGACGATGTAGTTAATTGATCGTAATTTCTGGTGAAAATTGGATTAGACCTACGGTAAGGAATTGTTTTCTCCATAATAGAACTGTTTGCACATTGATATGGACACGTCAACACCCTGAACGGTTTTTCTCTTTACAGCTTCTGGGGCGGTATTATAGTATCGCCAGTGGGGGCTATTTTCTTTTCCCAATACCTTCTTTTCCACAGATAATTTTTCTACAGGGAGAGGGAACCAGGAGCAAAAATATCCCAACATTTTTTTTACCATGAAGCGGAATGCGGGTTTGGATTTCTGGAGAAGAAAATAATTTTTGGGCAAGAATTCCTTCCCTTGATATATCCATTATACATAATCATTTATGACGTTAAAATGCCTTTTCTATGTCTTTTTCTCAAAAATGGGACGGTTTTTTTGTCCCTAGATCTGCTTATTAGCAATCTACACTGGAGACAAAGCGGATACATATGCCTACCTTTGATGTGTAAGGACTCAGTAGACCAACTGCGATTCAGGGGTTGGAGAGGTTCCAAATGAGATCCAAGTCCTGTGAAAGTTTTTTTAAAAAGAAGAAAAATATGTTAAGTAACATTAAAAACCCAGGTACAAAGAGTATGACGTAATAAGATATTAAAGCGAGGTTTTACAGAAGGCCCCAGCATGTTGAAACCTTCCATTTCTGTTTAAGATTCTAGAGAGAGTTGTCTTCTCTAGACTCTCAGATTATTTGTTGGAACATAATTTATTTGACCCATCACAGTCGGCTTACCGCTCTCATCATAGTGTCGAGACCCTACTCATTAATGTTTCCAGTTTTATATTACGAAAAATGGACTCTGGATCCGTCACGGCCATGGTCCTTTTAGATCTGCCTTCGGCCTTTGACACCGTAGACCACAAAATACTGGTAAATACTATTGCAAGTCTGGGTATCCAGGGCCAGGCTCTCGAATGGTTCCAATCATATCTTTCATTCCATTCACAGTCTGCCCTTTTGAATGATTTCACATCCTCTGCTAGGCCGCTAGGCTGAGGGGTCCCCCAAGGCTCTGTTGGCAGGCCCACCTTTTTTTCGATCTATTTAACCGGCCTTCGAATTATTTTTCAACGTCACTCTGTTCACTATCATTTATATGCAGATGACATACAAGTTTTTTTGTTTCTTTTCCACCACATCAAATTCAAGCTTTCCAAACCTTGCGCAATTTAGAAAATTGCATCGCTGATATTGATGCTTGGATGAAATCAAATTCTCTGCTGTTAAATCATAGTAAATGCGATTTCATGCTTTTCGGTTCTAAATCTCAACTGAGCAAATTAGATATAGAATCCATTTCTATTTCTGGTAATGACATTCCTTTGTCAAACTCATGTCGCAATCTTGGAGTTATTTTTTGATTCTCAAATGTCTATGTCGAAACAAATTACGAGCATTTGCAAATCAGTTCACTATCAATTGCGCAATATTGGCTTCATCCGAAAATTTCTCACTCGTTCTGCTACAGAGAAACTTGTCCACTCGCTCATTTCCTCACGCCTTGATTTCGGTAACGGCCTACTCTACAACTTACCAAATTCACAAATTGCTCAATTACAAAAGCTACAAAACGCAGCTGCACGCATTGTTTCTCTGTCAAGCAAACGCAGTCACATTACCCTTATCTTACAAAACCTCCATTGGTTGCCCGTAAAGGAACGTATAATTTTTAAAATCCTTCTTTTGGTTTATCACATTATTAACGAAACAGCCCCTGAATATAACAAGTCTTTGTTACGCCAGTATCAACCCACACGAACCCTACGATCCTCCAACTCTGGTCTTCTACATGTTCCGCTTTCTAAGAAATCGGGGGGGGGGGGAACGAGCTTTTGATCATGCCGGACCAGCCCTGTGGAATTCACTTCCACAGGAGATGAAGAACTCCAACTCCTTTAAGGGCAACCTAAAATCCCATTTGTTCAATCTTGCCTTTTGAAGACAGATATTTTTCTTGTTATTCATTCTCCTGTTATGTTTGAATAACTTTATGTTGTAAAGCGCCTTGAGCATTTAATCAAAATGGATAATGGCGCTATAGAAATCTTATGTATTGTTATTATTATTATTATTATTATTATTATTATTATTATAAATAATGATGTTTTTACCTGCCCGATAGCTGGTTATCACATCTGCTTATTGACAGGATAGAAAGACTAATCAAATCAGATCCTTGTGTAGAGGATGCCGGGGGCTGAAGCACCCCACTTTCGAGAAGATAATGATAACAGTGGTGCATCCAGATGTTTATCACACATGTAGATCTAGGTATGACTTCAAAGTCCGACAAACTTTCAGTTCTTTCTTCTTCTTTTTCTTCCTTTTTAAAAATTAGATTTCTAATAGATGGTTATGCCTTGGAAAAATATGTTAACCACTTTTTTTTCATTTAAGATTAACACGTTATTTAATGTCACCATTCAACAGTTACAGTCCTTTGATCTGTGTCTGGAATAAACCCTACGAATCCCAAATATAACATTTGTTTAATGTTGTACCAATCAGATTTAATGGGATTCAAAGCACGTAAGATAAATGACTACCACCCATTTAGCATCCAAGCCTAAAAGCAATTAAAAAAAACAAATTGATGAGATTATATTTCAAGTGGGGATACCGGATGGTATAAAGCAATCATAAAAAAAACAATGTGCAAAAAAAAAAAAAAATGAAAAGATTGATTTCCTGTAGCTCGTTAAACGTATCAATATGCGGGCTTCGTGTTTGTGGGCGTAGAGTGTGCTGGGCGTGGGTGTTAGGTGGGAGCGCGCATGTACACCACTATATGTACAAAATAGGTGCCAATATCTCACGATAAATTTTGAATTCAACGCTTAATGATTGGAGCATCATGTTGTCTTTCACACGTGGGGGTTCAACACCGGACAACCAGAGAGAGAGAGAGAGAGAGAGAGATGAGAGAGAGCGAGAAGGGGGGGGGGGGGGTGAGGTGAGGAGGGAAAGAAGTTAACTATTATAAGAAATGATTCTCCTTATTGCACATGATAGTCCTTCCAACAACCCCCCTTTTAACGAGTGTATACAAGAGTACCTTAGAGCAAAGCAATCTTTTCTGTCCAATGATACATTACGGATTTGGCAGCAGCATTGTTATTGCCAATAAAATTGGGATATGGATGCATTTAACTAGAATATTGCCAAGGCTGGCGTATTTAACGTGCGGTAATCGACCCCTTACAATAGCGGTGTATGTATCTTGACGTCACGGGAAATAGTCATATGAAGAGTTTGCTATATTTTACAGCCTTAAATACGTCATGAGATGTGTATTTTTTATGTTTTACCACCACGGCTAACTTTAATAATAATAATAATAATAATAATAATAATAATAATAATAATAATAATAATAATAATAATAATAATAATAATAAAATAATGTAACTTATATAACGCCAAATCCACTCTGTGGAGTGCTCAAGGCGGATTAAATACCTTATGTAACCTCACATTCTAGTGCCCTACACATTCTAGTGCCCTACACAAAGTGGGGCTTTAGAAGAGTTTCATACCTTTCCACAAAGTAAATATCTGTTAACACTTTGTTGTGTGACACAGGTTATATATTGCGTTAATAAAGAGCGTGGTAGAGATGGGGGTAGAGAGAGCGAGAGCAAGAAAAAAGAAAGAAAGAAGGAGAGGGTCATGACCACCTGATAACATGCTGGGCTTTGGAACACTTTTCACTTTGTAATTTTTACACTGAAGAGCATTTCATTCTCCTCGTGGGAACTGATATTGAGTAAGGCCTGTTACACCACTACGTGTAAAAAATGATATCAGGAATTCAAATCCTAATACGTGTTCTTCGTGTGACACACATGTGTGAAAACTAAATAGAGTGCTAAAAACATTTTAATGAATTCTGATTATTCTCACCTCATGGTATCCTTGTGCCAATATAAGAACACTGGTGCAAGTATTGAACGGCACTAGTTCAATAGTTGTTCAGAAGTCCTTCGCCTTTATTAATCGTGTCTAAATCAAATTAACCTTTTGCCTTCCATGACAGCACACATCAGATATAGCCATAACCTTTATCTGCTAACTCTATAGATGCAGCATGTTTTCCTTTCCTTTTCTGACCTCATCCAGATGGGACATCCTCAGCTGATGAATTATGTTTATTCTTTCACCTGGATGTGTTTGTTCGTTGGCTATATATCTAGTGAGAGGAAAATTATATTTGCGATTCATGCCAAAAAATACAAACACGTTACCTAAAATACCATATACCACCTTTCTTAATTACAAATAAGACACGCGAAAGAGTTACCAGTCACCTTACCAGTTACTTGGCACACTGTGTTTCAGGAGAGTATGCGTTTCTTGTTTGATCTGAGGTACTGATCTTACCAGGGGGTGTTTCATAAAGCTGTTCGTAAAGCCAAATAGGATGCTCAGTCATTTTTAACTGCATCAACTAAAGTTGAACAGTGCAGATGTAGATTAACACTCTTATTTTTAATGCAAAGTACATTTTTTTGCCATAATTTGATTGAGGTTATTGAAAATACAGTCACACTTTGTTAAAACATCAGGAGAAACTTTGGGCATCCTCTCTGGCACTTCATATTCAAGTCGTTCGTAAAGTCATGCGTAACTTTACGAACAGCTTTATGAAACACCCCCTGGTAATATATGCCATATTTTGGATATCAAGAGCTGCAACGCGGTATGTCAAAGTGAAAAGAAAATAATGGCGCTACCCTATGACAGTATATTTCAATACGATTTTTAAAAAATATTTTCAATACAAATATTGTTCTCTTTCTCCCTCTATCTCTCATGTCCAGGTGAATTACTTTTCTTCATCCTATAATCTTTATCTTGATAAAACTAAAGACAAAGCTTAAAGATCACATTGGAAGAAAATCACAAATATGGCAATTAATGTATCACTAGAAACTGGGAAGCTTACAGATGGCAATCGTATAAGTTTTATGTCGACTGCGTATCTGATGATTATAAAAACAACATAAATAAAAGCTCTTCTAAGCATCTGGAATATCCGAGGATTCGCCAGAAATATAGCGATATTTTGATGTCGTCACATGAGGGATCGATCCTGCTTAAGCAGACGACGTCCTATAATGAATGAACGTAATTGCAATGCAATTATTTATCAAATTATAAAGAGTTTGGTATATTTAACATGACCTTATTTCACACCATTCTAAAAGGGAAAGTGAAACTGATTCTGATAACTAAAACCGTTTGATTGTAAATACACAGGAGAAGGGTCAATGATCAATGAAATAAACCCCATTTTCAAATTGAAAAGCCCTCCGAATAATAGCTGGATGGTATTCGTTCCCTCTTGAAAGGCCGAACATGCCCCGGTGCAAGCAGCTGAAAATACAATGGCGTCTTATTTTGTTTACAAGTGACTGATTCCTTTATTTTTTTAACGCTGCATTTTTCATCAAAATAATACCATACACGAAGTTAAGAGTGAGGCAACAGACTAACATTAAAGTAGAACTTTAATGATTTTAAATATTGGCTTAATACTTATTATTGCATAGATGGCATAAATTAAACAAGGTTATCCAAATTCAACGCTTGGAAACATTTGAAGTAATGATTATTATCAATTATAAAACGGTAAAATACAGCCCCCGATATAGCAGCTGAAGAGCTCCTCGAACGCTGCTGAGATATGTGACGACACATCATGGACCAGTCCTGTCTAAGCAGACGATGTCCCATAACATCTTACACATTTTTCAGAGCCTATTTTGTCATCTCCTCTTCACTTATTTCTCTTCCTTCACTAGCGTCAGTCTTAATGTTAGTCTGTTGCCTCACTCTTAACTTCGTGTATGGTATTATTTTGATGAAAAATGCAGAGTTAAAAAATAAAGGAATCAGTCACTTGTAAACAAAATAAGACGCCATTGTATTTTCAGCTGCCATGCACCGGGGCATGTTCGGCGTTTCAAGAGGGAACGAATACCATCCTGCTATTATTCGGAGGGCTTTTCAATTTGAAAGTGGGGTTTATTTCATTGATCATTGACCCTTCTCCTGTGTATTCACAATCAAACGGTTTTAGCTATCAGAATCAGTTTCACTTTCCCTTTATAATGGTGTGAAATAAGATCATGTTTAAATACACCAAACTCTTTATAATTTGATAAATAATTGCATTGCAATTACGTTCATTCATTATAGGACGTCGTCTGCTTAAGCAGGATCGATCCCGAGTGTGACGACATCAAAACATCGCTATATTTCTGGCGAATCCTCGGATATTCCAGATGCTGAGAAGAGCTTTTATTTGTGTTGTTTTTATAATCATCAGATACGCAGTTGACATAAAACTTATACGATTGCCATCTGTAAGCTTCCCAGTTTCTAGTGATACATTAATTGCCATATTTGTGATTTTCTTTGAATATCTACTTTAAGACTGACGCTAGTCAAGTAAGAGAAATAAGTGAAGAGGAGATGACAAAACAGGCACTGAAAAATGTGTATGATGTTATGGGACATCGTCTGCTTAGACAGGACTGGTCCTTCGTGTGTCGTCACACGTCTTTCAAGGAGCTTTTCAGCTGCTATATCGGGGGCTGTATTTTACCGTTTTATAATTGATAATAATCATTAATTCAAATGTTTCCAAGCTTTGAATTTGGATAACCTTGTTTAATTTATGCCATCTATGCAATAAGCCAATATTTATTTTGATGGAATTTTCTTCCAATGTGATCTTTAACAAAACATCGAGCGTTTGAAATAATGTAGATGACGCAAAGCATTTGGTTAATCTCCACATAGTTTCTTCTCTGCCAAATAATCTAAATTATCTGAATCACTTCTAAAATTAGAAAAAAACATCCTATTTCAAATGTAACTTGTGTAAGTACATTTTAATTTGCTCTATACATCAAACCATGAAGACAGACGAGACGAATTAGGAAGTGATCAAGAACTTGGTGTACATGCAGCTAATAAAACATTTGTTTAAAGAGTTGTCGTCTATAAAGCAGGAATCACAGTAAAATTGCTTTCTTCCATGCGATATTCATAAATTCGGAGCATCACACATTGTCTCACAATTTGATAACCGGGTTCTTTGAAGAAGAGGGGAAACACTTTAAAGTGTGGTAATGGAGTGATGATTTATCATTACCCGTCGGCAGTCGTGAACGTCATTTAGAGTTAACTTCACTGTTTAATATTCCAGGTTCTAATATAAAGTTACAAAGGCAGCTGATGCTGGCTTTGCATAATAAACACCATCTAGATGCAGTTGTTTCGTCGATCTAGCTCGCAAGACTAGCGACGCACGCATACTGATTTGTTACAGTGTAGCGTTTGTTAATTCGTGAAGTTCTCAATTTCCATATCATGCTGGTATTATGTTCTCCGCGGTCGGCGCCTTTCACTCTCCTCAGGCAATGCGATATCCTCACATGTACGTGTTTTGTAAGAAGCAAGCAAAGAAAAACGTGCTATCATCTGCAAGAATTAAAAATGGATTTAAAATAGATCCCCAGACAAGTGAAGAAATGTTTTATTAAAACGTTCATGTTCATCTGCCGTCAAATGACAGTATATTGAAATTTAAGTTAACCTTTGCAATGCAAAATCCGTCGAAAGAGTATTATGGTATTAAAAAAATCAGAAAGCTAACACCAAGTATTAATATTGTAACCATTTATTGATGTAAAATACATGTAACACGCAGAATGGAAACGTTAATCGTTTATTCGAAAAATGGGGGAGGGGGTGGGGTCAGGAAATTAACCTGCATTAATCATAAGGGCAAGCATCGCGTTAACCAAAGACGTAAGTTTCTCTTCTAAATATTCACCTACATTTTTCTTTCACCGGGTTCATGAAATAAAAGTAAGTCATTTTAATATTAATGAGGTGAAACTACTGAAGGAAAAAAAAATAACTCATGGCTACAGTTTTTAAAAAAAAGTATACGCCCTTCTTCATACTTTTCTTCTCTCAAATCACAAAATAAACATATGATCATGATTAAATATCGTCAAAGCAAAGTATCCATTTTCGAAAATTTATTCTGAAATCATATACACAACGACGAGGCTCCCCTGCCCGCATCTGCAGTCTATCCAAATGTGTCTACGAGCTCGGAAGAAGACGATTTGTTTCACATTAGCAATATGTACAATGTAACTCCCCGGATTATTTTAATACCGTTTGACGAGTGATACGCGTAGGACACGTATGTTTATGAAAGGAAGAATAACATAATTTAGGATATCAGACTGTCGTTTAGCCCCTGAAATACCACTTTATCCGCGTCAGATGGAGTCTGAAACTACAGTGCTCGCATCGAGATGTAGCATGCATAAAGCCGAGCTCATCACAAATTTTTGAATATACGTCATTCGTCCTAATGTTCTACCAATGCAGAGAATCATGATATAAACATGACATATAGGAAAAGAAAGCAATAGAGTAGTAGTAATAATAAACACGCAAACTAGGCAGATTTTCGGACAAGGGGGTAAAACTAAGATAGATATACATGTAGTAATGTACGTATCATTTAGGTATATGCAAGGAGTAATGGCATACTGAATATTGTTTGATAATGAAACGCTAGAAAACAAGGGCACTGCCACAAACAATTAAACAAAATTTTCTTGTACTATATTTAACATTTCACAATGCTTTGGTGATGATAGGGGTATACAAACTGGTGGCATCGTTCACTAGCCAGGACATGACATTGTGGCCTACGTTACCAGTACCCTAATCTTTACATTAGATGCTTTTTCTATTTAATGTGAAATTTCTCCTTTGATGTGATCTCTCATTCTTTTTCAAATGTTTGCTTTGAATAATATATTTTCACTTTATATGTAACAAAAATAGCACTCGTCCCTGAGCGATCACATTGCCTAAAGGTGCGTTTAGTTTGATGGTCATTCGAGGTATCCCGTGCTACGAAAATGGTCATTCGCTTTGTAAAATAATAGTTCTATGATTAATACGTATGTTCTATAACCCTGAACTGCGTTCATAACGTATTCAAATGAAGATCAGTATGCAACTCAATGTTATGCGGGTGCGTATCCAATTTAAGAACTAAGAGTATAGCGTCTTGAAATAAATAGATACAATTTCATTCAAACTATTGCCATTCAAATTAATGAAGTGAGTCAGACAGCAACCAAATATTTATTTGTTGGGTCATATTCTATTTGATTTATCGAAAGAAGACATGAAATCCATATTTCGTAACTGAACGTGTTTCAGGAAAGAGCTTCGTTCAAGAACCCTAGACTGTTTGGCACTTGCAAATCGCCTTGCCCGTCGGTCATGCAGATTGTTCTACTTCTTTTGAGAAAGGTGTGGTGCACATCATCTTCTTAGTAGAAATAATTGCTTCGAGCTGAACTTTTCAACCCATGGAGATGAATGAGGGTTCTTATTTAACTCTTGCCCTGCCGATGTCACATATATGTGACAAACAGACCTATTTAATTACATATTGCTACGCCAATAAATATGAATATCCTGATCAATATAATTATGTCAATGTTTAGAGCACAAATAAAGCATTCTAAATATGTAATAATCATTATATTCTATCATAGAAATTTATAGAGATATTTGGAGATCTTGTACATGTTCTTTGCTCACGTCTAGACTAAACAATAGTGAACAAATGAGAAAAAGAAACGTCAAGGAGTAAAAGGAAACTTTTAGAACGAAGAATATTTGGTATCATCTGAAAGGGTAATAAATTCCTTACAATTATTATAGTCACTACACAACATAAGTCATGGTTAAAGAGGTGCAGGCGTTCGGGGGGAAAACGGAAGCTTTGTGATTCAGTAAAATCTTGACACGAGCGAATCCCATTGACACAGTAAGTTTGGGCGATAATGATGAATGTTAGAAATCTTATGGAAGCGAATTCTTAAAAATTATTATTGGCTGCACTATCTGAAAAAAACAAGTCACTTAAACTCCCAGCGTCTCTTTTCCTAATTCCGACTCATTGATATTCAAGATCCCCAGTTTGGACAACAGTTATGAAGTTGAGAGCTTATGGGAGGGGTTCTATCAAACGAATTATCATATAATCAGGCAGAATATACATGATTATAAGAATATGACGTTATTCGCACGCAAATATACAATTATAAATTCTCGTGAACCATCAATGTGTTCGCAGAGTATTGATGGCCTATAGATATACATGTATTAAGCTCTGGTAATGACAAACTACAAATGACAGATGTTTGAAACAATAATATACCATGTATATATATATATATATATATATATATATATATATATGTGTGTGTGTGTGTGTGTGTGTATGGGTGTGTGTGTGTGTGTGTGTGTGCGTTTGTTTAGCATTATGTCCTAGGACATTTTCGGACAGAGAACAAAAAAAAAATCATGACAACAATGGTCCTCGGAAGCCGGACAATAGTCCTCGAACGTCGAACAATGAATTTGTGCCTTATTCCGTCGACTGTCCGAGGACGAGTAACAATAGAGGAACAATAGTTGTCCTCGGAAGTAAAGCCATGTAAACGTGTGTGTGTGAGAGGGTGTGTGTGCGTGTGTAAAGGGTGGCCCAATAAAAACGGTTTAGCAAACTTCCAGTATTAATTTTTGGTCGAATTCACTCGTACCAGCGGAAGAAGAATCTATTCACATGAATATGATACCAAGATTGACAAATTTGGTAAAGGGTTTATTGTTTTAGGGAGCATTTTGTGACGCAAGGTAAGAGTTCGAATTTGTCCAGTATCAATGAAAGTGCGTTTTAAACAATTTGTCTTGCCATTTTATAGTAAGCAGCACTTTCTCAATGTACATACTGCGCATATACAAATCTAATCACATAAACATAGGCTCTTCGTAATGATGTGGGTGGATTGTTAAGTTTGTTTAAGCTTGCCCAAAGCTCAGGCATAATACCAAACTGCACAATGATACGTAATTTTCTGCAAGGAACAGTGCCAGTGAATGCTTTTAACCATGCAAGGAGTTACTAGGCAAGCGACTCCATGTTTCAACATTGTTTCAGTAAAATGGAAAATGCTCAATCATTTTTGGCCAATTTCGTGTCATTTTTCTTCTAACAAATTTTCTGTCTACTGGTACGAATAAAATTTGCCCCGCGTTATACTTGTCCGTTTTTTATTGGGCCACGCTGTATGTTAGCCTAGTAATAAGGAACACGAAAATGGGAAAATGGAGCTTTTCGTTCCCCTTACATGAATATTACATGTCGTCTCCAATGTGTTTCCAAATGTGAGTTATGCATTTAAAGAGTATACCAATCACAAACAAATATTTTGCGCTCTATGTTAGAGGTTCCATGTAATTATACAGTATTCAAAATATGGGCTGTAAAATATAAGAACTAACAAAAGCTAGATTGAAATCACATTCAATTGAATTTGATGGTGCTGGTCTAAACAATCCACCTATCATGCCTGTTGCACGAAGAAGAGTTTAAAATTACTAAATCGCATTGATACAAAGCGGACTAATCATTATGAAGTTTGAACATTTCTGAGCACAGTCACATCAACAAGACCGACGCCAGACCGACGCCAGACCGAACAAAAAATTATATTGCCACCAATGGCCAAGAGCCGGTCGGTTTGGAGTCAGTGAGGGGCCGGTTTGGCGGTGTGACTGTTCCTTTTCACTTTTTGTCCCCAGTCTTCTGACATGGATTGGGAGGGAAACTTTGAAATGTCTTGAAAGAGTTAACCTGTATCTCGGAAGTCTGAATTCACCATCACGAGTTCTCGATGTCCCAGTGCATTGATTTGGGAGAGAAGAGAACTCTTACAGAACGTTCTAAAGACCTCGTCACACTGTGGCGGATTTTTTTAAACCGCCTAGCCCGTCGGTCATGCAGATTGTTCTACTTCTTTTGAGAAAGGTGTGGTGCACATCATTTTCTTAGTAGAAGAAAAATTGCTTAGGGCTGAACTTGTTACCTTTTCAACCCATGGAGATGGATGAGGGTTCCTATCCCTTTCAGGACAGGAATAATTTAAGGGCTAAATTGATCCTGGCATCAAACGCAATATGGTCATGCAACAAAAATGGACATAGTATGTGCAGAAATTTTTTCTCCTTCTACTCATGCATCTGGTATATTTTTTAGAAGTCTGAATCAAAAGTTATTGAACTAAACCTCAAAATGTGGTTGTCTTGAAAGGGTTATTGAACTCTTGCCCTGCCGATGTCACATATATGTGACAAACAGACCAAGTATTTTAATACGCCAGTAAATATGAATATGCTGATCAATATATGTCAATGTTTAAAGCACAAATAAAGCATTCTAAATATGTAATAATCATTATATTCTTTCATAGAAATTTATAGAGATATTTGGAGATCTTGTACAGGTTCTTTGCTCACGTCTAGACTAAACAATAGCGAACAAATGAGAAAAAGAAACGTTAAGGATTAAAAGGAAACTTTTTTTATTTCGCAATAATGTTCATGAATGAAATTAAGTAAATTAAGAATATTTGGTATCATCTCAACGGGTAAAAAATTCCTTAGAATTATTATACACAAGTCATGGTTAAAAAGGTGCAGGCGTTCGAGGGGGGGGGGGAAGCTTTGTTTGTGATTCAGTAAAATCTTGACACGAGCGAATCCCCTTGACACAGTAAGTTTGGGTGATAATGATGAACGTGAGAAATCTTATGGAAGCGAATTCTTAAATATTATTTTTTGGCTGCACTATCTTAAAAACAAGTCAGTAACACTCTATGACCCAGCGTCTCTCTTCTTAATTCCGACTCATTAATATTGAAGGTCCCCAGTTTGGACAACAGTTATGAAGTATAATAGAGAGCTTATGGGAGCGGTTCCATCAAACCAATCATTTATATACTCCGGCAGGATATACATGATTATAAGAATATGACGTTATTTGCTCGCAAATATACAATTACAAATTCTCGTGAACCATCAATGTGTTCACAGAGTAGATGGCTTATAGATATATAAAGCTCTGGTAATGACAAACTACAAATGACAGATGTTTGAAACAATAATATACAATGTATATATATATATATATGTGTGTGTGTGTGTGTGTGTGGGGTGTGGGTGCGCGTGTGTGGGCGTGTTTAGCCGTATGTCCGAGAACATTTTCGGACAGAGAACAAAAAAAAAATCATGAGAACAATGGTCCTCGGAAGCCGGACAATAGTCCTCGAGCGTCGAACAATGAATTTGTGCCTTATTCCGTCGACTGTCGGAGGACGGAGGAACAATAGAGGAACAATACTTGTCCTCGGAAATAAAGCAATACAAGACTGTGTGTGTGTGTGTGTGTGTGTGTGTGTGTGCGTTTGTTTAGCATTATGTCCGAGGACATTTTTGGACAGAGAACAAAAAAAAAAAAATCATGACAACAATGGTCCGCGGAAGCCGGACAATAGTCCTCGAACGTCGAACAATGAATTTATGCCTTATTCCGTCGACTGTCCGAGGACGAGTAACAATAGAGGAACAATAGTTGTCCTCGGAAGTAAAGCCATGTAAACGTGGGTGTGTGTGTGTGTAAAGGGTGGCCAAATAAAAAACGGATAAGCAAACTTCCAGTATTAATGTGGGGTCGAATTCACTCGTGTTTATGATGTAACATAAATATCATTGAAGTCATTGTATTCTTTTCCAGGAATGACTCGAGAAAGAAAGATTCCTGTTGACAGACTCTTGGTGCCATTGAGGTTTCAGTCTTGACAATCTGTACCTTACCTCACAAACACAGCCTCTTCATACCATAGAATATTGAAATATAGCACAGTGGAGTCAGTGGACTGGTAATTCATTTAATTCTTTAATCTTGGACCCATTACTAAATCTAACCTTAACCCCATGACTAATAAATAAAAAAATATATTGCAACATGAGCACTAACCCTATATTTTGATGAAATAAAGCCTGTAACAGTCAGAGCAAATATCAGGTGATCCATAATCTAGGCCCTACATGTTGGTCTATATTGATAACTATCATAACTATAACATTTTCTTGTGTGTGGTCTTCATCTACATGTATGCCCGAAGGCTTTTCTCAGATACAGACTTTTATACTGTATAACTTGTTTATTGTGTCCTTTCCTTGCTACATTTTGTTCACTCACAGTCGATTTGTCATTGCACCTTATCTACAAGTTTTAAAAATTATCCAAAAAACTAACCCTTCCTCTCCCATTGAAATGAATGTACACTGCTTCCATAAGCATGTTATAAAAGAAAATGTTTTATATATATATATATATATATATATATATATATATATATATACATGTATATATGTCTCTTTACAAACAGGTTTCCCTACAACGTATCCCATTCAATGCTATTGGAGGGCAGTGAGAAGCTCTGGCTGATATGATAGACAAGACAAAGACTTCGCTGTTTCAAGCTCAGATTTGAGGATATTGACAGTGTCTTGAGTAAGTTGCACTCATATTGTCAACAAATGTATCCATTGCCACCATCCTTTTCCAAAGTATGAAGCAGAAGTGTACATGCTGTGCTACCTGTAATCCATCTCACCTTCACAAAACAAAAATAAGCTCCATGTAGGTCAATTAAGTGATTAAAAAGACTACAAAAATCACTAGATCTCGTTTTTTACAAAAACTTTTTTTTTGTTTTGGAGGGGGATGGGAGTTTGTCGTCCAATGTTTAGATATCTATTAAAAATGACTACTTCCTGGTCGTCCTGGAGGTATTTGTTCTAGAAACGACAAGTATGATAAAGAAAAATATGTGTATGTTCTATATCAGTCTTGAAAACAGTGCATGGTTTGAAGATGTTTTATTTTAGGCAATATCAGTAATAAATATTATACTCTGGAATCTTTGATTGGGCTAAAAAAGCATGATATCAATGAGGAATGCACCCATGTCGGGCAAAAGATATAACTAGTAAATATCCATGTGATATCAACTTCGGGTCATTAGGTGCTTGTACCATTATTTGATAATGGTTGATAGTTTTTATGCCTCTGCCCACTGAAGGAGGGTGCCGGAGGCATTATGTTTTCGGGTTTTCACTATTCGTAGTGATTTGGGGGTCACGAGGGCAAACTTGGAAGATAATTTCAAACATAGCCCATTTATGCACACAGGAATGTCAATAATTGCAAAGGTAATGGTCTCTGCAGTCATTTCAGATATTTATCGCAGTGAAAATAGCGTTTCAGCTATTAATTTCTTTAGAGTAATGAAATCTTTTATTACAATTTTCAAACAGAATTTCAAAAAATCGCCATGAATGTGTGAAATATTTCTGATCTGGCAACGACGGAAGCATAAATATATCGACTGCACGCGGTCAATATTTCATCTAGTTTATTAATAATTTTTCATTAACAGCCTGCCTGTCAGAATGGGAAGCAGAAGGAGCAAGTGACTTCAACAACAGGTGCAGCTCTCTAAAGTTCCTCTTAAAATCGCAAGGCCCTTCAGGAATCAAGATCTGACAATGGAGGTAGAGTAGGAATTTGCGATTCTGCTGACCGAGGACTAATGGCAGTCAACATACTCAATCTTGGATAGCACTGCTGCAGAAAACTGAACCAGTCATAATTCAATAAATTGCAACAAACAGTAGGCGGTGATGCATTGATTGAATTTGACTGGTTATTAGTGTAGGCTGAAGCTTGTTAATTTTATAAGCAACTTCATCCCTAAAACTCAACACCATTAAGATAATGCCAAAAGTTTTGATATTTTCCTCTGCTAATCATAAGATGCACCCTGACAAACAGGGGATTAAAATCAATTCAAATCTAAACTGCAGTACTTATGTATCAATCTTGTATGTAATTTCATCATTTGAAGAGGGTTATGGGTAGTGAGAGCTTAAAGGAGAATTACGCTCAAAAATAAAGACGATAGTGTTCAAAGGTGTTATTTATTCCTACTTGTTAGACTATATGGCTTCGCGTCAAAATATACGAGATCGATACGAATCAAATTTTTCTGAGCAAAATTTACCATCTGCTAGCAATATGTATCGTCTGCTAGCAGCACATGGGGGCTGCCATTTTGTTTATGTGTACAAGAAGATTTTCTTAATCCAAATGCTCAATTGCCTTTTTCAAAATTAAAAACCCATTTGAGATTAAAAATATAGAATAGATATGTCAATTTATTTTTAAACTGAAGATTTCCTTATATATTTCTGTTGAAAATCGATATTCGCTTAATAGAAATCTATTTTCTCGATACTGGACGTATGGGACGGAGCAAATTAATTCAAATTTTATGGATGCTTCTTCCCTGAGCATCTATAGCGGCAAACTATGCATTCACCTGCTTTCGGATAATGGACTTGAAAAGTCAGAATGCATGCATATTATGTTCTGCTCTGTTTGGCAAACCCAAGAAAATAGATTTTTGTTAAGCAAAACCAGACAATTTAAAAGTATCATTATAAAGATTTAATTTTTATAATACATGTAAACACCCACTTTATATTTTCCGTCACATATTATGGGATTTTAGGTAATGAAGAAAATCAATTTAGGATTTGGATTCAAAATATCTTCCTGACTGGAACATTTCTCAATGGTTCATGTACAACTCCAAATCAGCAAGAAAATGGCAGCCCCCGTGTAAATGAGTAGGAGACGATACTGGGTGTTGGAATATCTTTATTTATACCCTTTTCTGATATCTTATTAGAAAATGATTTAGGCCAATAAGTAGGAATATATTACACCTTCCAATATAAGTAAATTTGTAATCAGGGCTTAATTCTCCTTTAAATATCTTCTAACACTCGTAAAATATTTATGAATGCTGTCTGCTGAAATTGTGATTGTTCCTGAGCTGCTGTGATGAGTTAACACAACAGCGGACTTTCGTGAATATCTCACCAGGGTTTCCAGGGTTTCGGCAGTAGGATGATGGGGAACTGTTGAAGCTAGAGCTTCCTCTACTCTGCGTCCGCTTGCTCAGACCCTGGTAAGCTGCAGTAATTCACAAGTTTTGGTGAAACTACAAAATTTTATAAGTGTGCTAATATTTGTTCCTAAAGGTTGGCAGCTCTGTGTTTAAAAATACACCTGTAAATTACTGAAATACCCAAGTTTAAAAATGTTCAAGCTTATTTACATATCTGTGGTGTGCAATGACATGCTTTTCAAAAACGGACAAGTGACATTCAATTTCTCTTGGGGTTTTTTTGCAAACGCATAC
This sequence comes from Heliocidaris erythrogramma, assembly GCA_025617745.1. Classification (NCBI taxonomy): domain Eukaryota; kingdom Metazoa; phylum Echinodermata; class Echinoidea; order Camarodonta; family Echinometridae; genus Heliocidaris; species Heliocidaris erythrogramma. The sequence continues at coordinate 26,217,960 of CM046860.1, forward strand.
CCATGTTCAAAGGTATTTCATGCTATTGTGATATGAAATTACTAAATTCAAAGTGTAATAGAAAGTGAGATATCCAAGGAGTCAGGACCCAGAATTATTACAACCATTTTCTTTTTTAATGAATTTGTAGGTTTGCTGAAGGATTTTTTTTTCTTCACACAATACAATTGTGACTTGACCTTAAAAGAACCTTTAGTATTGTAAATATTATTGTTTGGACTTTATTGTGTACACTGTAGATCTAGAAACCTAGTCAAGTCTTTTATTCAACTGTCACCAGTAACATTTCTTTAGAGCCTCTTCAGTGTCACACATACTGTACTCATTACATACACCTGTACTTATCCTGGCAAGCACATTCCACTACCTATTGTGTGGGATGTGGACCTACTCAGTGTACAATGCACTGCAATACATTATACACCATGTACATGTACATACACTTATTACACCAGCATACATGTGCCACACCTTTTTTTTCATCACTCCTTCTAAGCTGTTCTTATGGAGCACACGACGTTTAGAGAGAGTTTTCAACTACAATTCTTTAGCTGTATCTTCAAGGTTGTTTTCACCCTTCTTCATTCTTTTCTCTTGGTAGTAAGGCCTAATTGCTTGTTGAGAAACGGAGTCACCCTTTCTTCATCCTTATTTTGTATATACTGGTAAATGTACTTTCTACGGGAACTGTGCAATATTTGAACGGCTATACTTGTCAACTCACATAAAATACATCTAACTGTGAGATACGGTGGCATCCAGAAACACTGGTAGATTCAAGATCAGGTAGGAAACAAACATTTTTATTTTCCTAGTTAATTTAAATTAGAGGATACATAACCAAATCTTACAGCTTTCTAAACTTTTCCCAACATATTGTAATTATGTGCACGCGTGAAAATTCAGGAGAGATCTTTTAAAAGGTTTTTTTTTGTCAGTATGTATTAGCGAATCAGTTTTTTGTAAGAAATTACATTTACTGTATATTCTTTTTGCTTGCCGTATACATGGACTTTGATATATTCAATTTTTTATATTAAAAAATGGAGGAAAAAAAAGTTATTCATATTTTCTTCTTTTTTTTCTAGTTTCCTGTGGGTTGCTCACTTGTGTGACTCATTGGATTGGAACCAAAACACTAGTGTTACCCAAAGACCACCAGAGTATACCACCTCGCGACAGGTACAGCAGACAATTACTATTCCCGTATCAAAGTGTGTTGTGATCAGGAGAGTGGAGGCTTATTTTACTGTTCCTTTTTTCTCTCTGTGATATTTGCCAAATGAGAATGGTGATTACACAGAAAACTTTCATCGGTTGGGGGTAATCATACAATTGTAGTTTGAGCTTCTACCAAGCTTAAAATTTGTTAGCAAGCTTGAGAATGGTGAAATTTGAGAAGCTGTTTTGAATAGGTGGCTAAATTAATATACTGTATGTGAAAGTACTTGTTATGATGAGCCTCCACTTGTATTGAGATCAGCAGAAATGAGTACACAATCTTTAGTCTTTGGACATTCCTGTGCTTGGCATTGTTGGTATACTTTTGTGGTCAAAATTGTGTGACACTGTGCTTGGTTTTTGTAGTCGACACTATGCAGTGGCTACACCAGTGCTACGGACTGTGGTATGTGGTAGCTACCAATGTGGTGGACTATGTGGTGAATACCACAGTGTGTTGGACTATGTGCTGAATACCATAGTGTGACTATGTGGTGAATACCACAGTGTGACTATGTGGTGAATACCACAGTGTGATGGACTATGTGGTGGATGTGACAGACTATGTGGTTGACTATGTGGTAAATACCACAGTGTGGTGGACTATGTGGTGAAGACCACAGTGTGGTGGATGTGACTGACTATGGTAAATACCACAGTGTGGTGGATTATGTGGTAAATACCACAGTGTGGTAGACTGTGGTGTATACCACACTGTGATTGACTATGTGGTAGATTATGTGGTGAACTATATGGTGGACTATGTGGTGAATACCACAGTGTAGTGGACTGTGTGGTTAAAACCCTGTGGTACACAGTGTGCGAGACTCTATGGTTTGGTCCACAGTGTGATTTTGGGACGTGTGGTAACGCTGTGAAATTTTCCATAGTGTCATATCGCTGTGTTTTTGACCGTGTGGTAACGCCGTTTCGCACAGTGTGGTTACGCTGTGTCCCACAGCAATACCACACGTCCCAATTTCACATATTAAACACACTGTGCTATTACACTGTGTTCGACACTGTGGTACACGGTGTGGTAACACTATGATCTTTCCATAAGGGGTTTGGCGGTGCGACTGTGGTATAAGTTTGTTTGTATACCAATCACAAACAAATATTTTTGCGCTCTATGTTAGAGGTTCCATGTAATTATACAGTATTCAAAATATGGGCTGTAAAATATAAGAACTAACAAAAGCTAGATTGAAATCACATTCAATTGAATTTGATGGTGCTGGTCTAAACAATCCACCTATCATGCCTGTTGCACGAAGAAGAGTTTAAAATTACTAAATCGCATTGATACAAAGCGGACTAATCATTATGAAGTTTGAACATTTCTGAGCACAGTCACATCAACAAGACCGACGCCAGACCGACGCCAGACCGAACAAAAAATTATATTGCCACCAATGGCCAAGAGCCGGTCGGTTTGGAGTCAGTGAGGGGCCGGTTTGGCGGTGTGACTGTTCCTTTTCACTTTTTGTCCCCAGTCTTCTGACATGGATTGGGAGGGAAACTTTGTGAAATGTCTTGAAAGAGTTAACCTGTATCTCGGAAGTCTGAATTCATCATCACGAGTTCTTGATGTCCCAGTGCATTGATTTGGGAGAGAAGAGAACTCTTACAGAACGTTCTAAAGACTTCGTCACACTGTGGCGATATATTTTTTTAACCGAACCAAAATGATCCAATGCATGGACTCCTCAACCTATGTTTTCCTTTACAATATGAATGTTTACATTATATTATTGCTCTATTAGTGTACATCATAACACAGACCATCGCATTATTATCTGTTATACCTATGTTTCATTTTATATAATTGTTATGTTCCTGCTCTCAATTTTCATATGTACTGTTTAAAAAAATATTGTAAACGACATATGTGGAAAAATCAATATTTGGAATATTTTGTATATCTTTCTCTCTCATCGCGGTAAAAAACGAACAATAGTGGTATTTGTTTCGATTCGAGGAGGCGCGATGACATTTCGGAACATTTTAAAATAGACGTAGCGCCTTTTCGAATCTGGACGATTTGCACGATGCGCAAGAAATTTCTTACGAAAGAATTGAAAGAATCTTAGCGATTCAGAACGTCCAAATCGGTTTTCTCCACGACTGTCGGGTTGCAGTGATTCTTTTCTATTTTACCGCATAGAGAGATGGAGATATGACGAAACATCTTACCAGATCGTCTTGGTTCAGCAGAGTGTGACTGGAGCTTCACGTGCACATGGCCTGATCTATTGACGACTCAACGCCAAATACATTACTGAACTTGAGTGCGGTAACTCCAGTATGCATATGTTCATCTCAATAAAACGGACAAAGTGCAGTGCTGCTATTAGTGAATGGGTGGAATATATAAAACATACGAACAGGATAGTACACTTTAATATGAGTCGTCTGCCCTGCATCGCACGCCCATTTAAAGGCAATTAAACTTCGATCTACCATTCTTGATACATATAGGATCGTTGAGTCGAAATCAATACCACTTCAGTTCAACGGTCTGGTGAGGAGAGGAGTCAAATGGAATCCCCCTTGACCGCTCTTACAAATTAGAGCAAATGCGGACATTCCTCTCACCAAGAGGCGAACAACTGACCGTTGATATAATGACCTTCCGGTGATATCGAATTTCATCAGACAAATAGGAATATCCTAGGCGATAGAAAGTCGTAAAAACGTAAAAAGGGTTTCTGGGATTTACAACATCATCCAATGTCAATAAACGAATGAATTCAAATCTGACATTATTGAAGTAGGGGTTATGGAAGTACATGCACTTTTCCATTTACTTCTCTCTCCCTCTGTCTCTGTCTTTCATGTTATCTCCGTTATAGTTCTTCGTTTTACTTCCCATTCACTATTTTTTTCTAGCTTTACTTCGTTTATTATGTTCTGCTCCAAATCACTGTGTTAGTGTCAGTGTCTTTATTCAACTTTTCGTCTCCAACCGTCGACTAAACTTCTCTTCCCCCCCCCCCCTTTACCAGTTCACAAAGAAAAAAAATGCTAAGTTTCCATCAAATGTAATAATTCATTTAAAGAATTAAGTAATCACGATGTTTTATTATTCAATAATATACATGGTATCGTTCCTTTATTATATATTAAATCACGAGGAAAAAACCTTTGCGATATACATGGAATATATATATATATATATAGGAATGAAAAGTCCGAAAAGTCCGTATACTAAAAAAAAAATTTTCGGCCACAGGCCTTCATCAGGAAGGCCTTCATGATGAAGGCCTATGGCCGAAAATTCGAATTTTTTCATAGTATACGGACTTTTCATTCCTATTTTGTCTATAACTTTGCAAGTCCGAAGCAGAACTATATTTATATATAAATATATATATATAAACACCTAATGGGTACATTAGGAGGACAGTTTTTGTTCTTTTTCTTTGTCCAACTGTCGACTTAATGTACCAACTGTCGACCTAATGTAGGGGTCTCTATTATGACGAAATAAACCGTATTGTTAGGTGTCGACCTAATGTACCCCCTTTAGTCAAATATATGTATACATATATTTGACTAAAGGGTACATTAGGTCGACACCTAACAATACGGTTTATTTCGTCATAATAGAGACCCCTACATTAGGTCGACAGTTGGTACATTAAGTCGACAGTTGGACAAAGAAAAAGAACAAAAACTGTCCTCCTAATGTACCCATTAGTCGTTTATATATATATATATATATATATATATATATATATATATTAGGGGGTATTAAATTGATAGTGTTGATTTAATGCTATTTAGGTATGTCGATAGGATATTCGTTTGCATCAATGCACAATAACATACAATAAAATATATTTATTGTTGGCCTTGAAAAATATCATCGTAAACATTTTGAAACACGTTTACTAGGAGTAAGATATTAAGGAACCTAATTAAAAGCCGAGTTGAGGAAAGATGTACAAGTTTACATAATTTTGGTTTTGTAGCTAAAGGAGTAAGCAATAACAAAACAGAAAAACTTGACATTTTCATATCTCATCGAATACAAAAGATCTTACATTTCCATCCATCCTGTCATAGTACCAAAATAATTATACTCTCTTAGCATGCTTAAATCAACACGGTCTTATTCACGCAGTATGCATAGACATGTCCTTTTTCCAAAAGTTCATAATTCCAAAGGTTCGTTTTTCCGAAAATGAAATAGGGTTCATAATTCCGAAAATGAAAAGGGTTCATATTTCCGAAGGTTTGTAATTCCGAAAAGTTATGTAGGGCTATACTGCATTCTCAGAATTACGAACCATCGTAGTTAAGCATCAAATGTTCGGAATTATGAACCCTCTTTCATTTTGAAAATTATGAACTCCCTGCTTTCGGAAATTTGTGTTTCGGAATTACGAACCTTCGGAAAAACGAGTTACCCCCAGAGAAACAAGGTTCTTTCCAAAAGTTATTAAGGGAGATCATATTGATTATATTCAATTGCCTAACGCTCCTTCAACGAAAAGAACCCAACCCACGAGCCGACAAAATATTGACCGTGATATCGATATTGATCAATCGTGTGCGTATACATAATATAGAAGACTTTCTGTCAACGAATATTTATTCACGGCACGCGCCTTTTCAATTACTTTCGATTATTTGTCTTTATTATGTGAGGAAAGCTTTTCTCGGTTTCTGTCTGTCTGTCTTTTCTTTTCATGATATTACTTTTTTGAATTATTTTTGTTAAAAATTGGTTTATCTTGTTTTTCATTCTATTTTATATCTCCAAATTTTTATCATCTGACCTCACTCTTTGTATTCATATTATCTGTGTCACTTGAATTCTGTCTGATATATTGTCTTATTCTGGGCTTTGGGAAACAAAAACATTTATGTAATTTGATAGCAAATCTGTATTTCAATCTTTTTTTGTTTTCTATGATCATACCTTTTTCTTTGCATGATTCATTCTGCCTGGATACTCAATAACAAAAGTAACGGAACAGTCGTAAACAAGGGCAATTACAATTTTGAAAATGTAATACAAAAGACGTGGGATGAGCATTCCGATGTGAAAGTTGACTCCGCTGTCTGCGAGCCAAGGTTACATAAGATGCACTTAAACTGTTACTCAAGCTAGCCACGTCCCGAGTTATTTTATCTCAGGGCGTTACACTCTCCCTCTCCATCGAATATGCAGGCATCGTCAGAAATAGACCTACAGATTCTGAGAAACACGTTCGATATCCAGATACTTCTATCTGACTCGACCTTTAAAGGGTGAGTATACTTTCTGTGAATAATGTAAGTCATCCAGTTTATTTTTGTATTTTACAACATTTTCATATTTGTGCTTTCAAAATATTGTACTTTGTCTTAACATCCACCATTTCAGGAAGGTCATTGTAGTTTTACTATCTCTTTCTTCTTCTTCTGGTTTACGATCTTCAGTATTTAGCAATATTAGCTATCACTATAGGTTGCATAACATTTAGCCTTGATGGTAATCGATATATTTTCATTTATTAAAACCTAATGAAACTGAGGATTAATATTTAGATAAAGTGAAAAAGGGTAAATAATGTAAAATGATACATAATATCAATTTGTTGATGTTAAAAAGTATCTCCATAAATGTATCGGGTTCATCACCCTCTTTGTATCTGCCTGTATCTGTTATTGTAATATTTTTAAAATTTAATGTGTTTAAAAATATGTATAATACAGCATATTCAAATAACTGTCGATTAATTTGTTAGAATAGTTGATCAGGCATAATCCATTAAAAAATTATTGAAAAAACTCGGATGATTTTGTAAAGCCTTTTTGTATGACATAGTTATGTTTGTTTGTTTTTGCTAGAGATGTTCCATACGGTGATTAAAAACGGTATGGGCCATTGTTAGTAATATGCAAATCCTTGTTAATTTCCTTCGCTTCATCAACTCCATGCAAAAGTAAACGAGGTTGTTAAATTAACGAGTCATCGGGGAAAAAGAACAGATGGAAAATTTGGTTGCTTTTGATTAGTTTATTACAGGAAACCTAAAAGTCTGAATCAAATAACACTAGCTAAACTTGCTCTCCCCCTGACAAAATTTTCAACCATGAAATACAAATTTTAACTGATTTCCCATTAACTGGGAAAAACCTATTTCAAATTAGATTCTGATCAAAATGTTCCTAAAAACCTCATAAATTATTGTTATTTCTATAACATTATCTTTCTCGGTCGCATATCGCATAACACTGTCAAACGATAGTTTAAAGCAAATTTTCAAAATGATGCCAAAGAGAAATTTATGCCATTATCAAACTCAACAGACAAATCTTTAATCATTATATTATGGCTTGAAATCACGTCCGAAATATGTAAAAACATACAAATGAATAGCTCATGCACGAATGAGCTTGTCTGAAAGCTTTAAATCAAAACGAAATGAAAATGAAAATATATATGAATACACTGTGATGATAAATTTAATTACAAAGAATAAAATTGATTCAAGTATTAATGTAATAATTATAATTTACAAATTATAAATGGAGGAACGTCAGTCACTCTACTATCCCACTCTCGCAAATTAGGGCCCTGAAAGTGATTTCCTTGCTTCTCCACCCTTGTCTGGGATGTTTTGCCCCTCCTTTTGGCGCCAAGGTACAAATTAATACGCCACTGACGAATTATAGTGTACCAATTACCTAAAAATAATTTTTGTACAGCTAGAATGTATAAAATCAACCTCAAAGCATTTTACCTGGCCTTCTATGGGTTAACGCTTAAGGAGAATTACTGAAATAAAGGAAAACAAAAAACGTTCTCGGGCGGAACTCAACTCCGAGTTGATTTAATGTTTATGGGGTCCCTTTGTAGAATCAACATTTAAAGCTTATCATTTTGAATATAGTATGGCGACAGGAAACCCCTAACATACGGAGCAAAATATTTGTTGGTAATTAGTACACTTTTATTATAGTTTCTGGTCCTGTATCGAATTCTAGAGTTATCATCAAGGTTTTGATTTCTCCTGCCGTTGGCTTTCGTATTGCAATAATTTGGGATTCATAACTTACTGAGCTCTCGTCATTACTTCCCAATCTAAATATTAAATGGTATCAAAGACTATTTGTGCATACTAATTGATGATTATTTTCCAGACTGACCAACAAGGATTTTCTATTTGTATTCTAAAGCCACTTCAGAATACTTCATAGATACGGTGATCGTATCACTATTTATTAGCCGTGACGATCATAGAGAATTTTATGATGATCGAGGAGCACAATGATTACTAAATTATAAAACCGGGGCTAAACTTTTACTGTCTATACGTATGCTCCTAATTATTGTTTCGACATTGGTACAACTAGACGTTTGGAGCTAGCGAACCCAATATAAGGGTGATGTACCTATTTTAAAAGTGCAAAATTCAAAGATACTGTAAAAACATAATATTTTGTAGTTAGCTTACCTCAGCATTATTAGTTGTTCAACACACATGTATGACATCACATTTTCAATCTACTGAAACGGATTTCAAACGAGCAGAAAAGGTAAAACAATTGGGAGAAGAAGAGAGGAAGACGGTGAGCAAGAAATGGGGTTGATTCCTGAAATGACACACTTTGTCAAGTATGATTTTCCGAAAAAGAAAGTCTACCGTTTTAAAATAATAATAATAATAATAATAAGTATAGACTTATATAGCGCAGTTACTATAAGAAATATATTCAGAAGCGCTGTTTGAGAGCTCCTAACATGTGCATAATTATAAAATGTTTTACTTCAACAAAACAAATATGATTTTAATTTTGATTTGAAGACATTTTACAGATTGAGAGCTTATAATCTTATAATAAAATGTTATTATAAGATAGAAAATAAGCATGTGTTATAGAAAACATAGACTGTTCAGCCGGATATAGGCGCAATAAAAAGTCGTTTCAGATAAAATCCTAACATTTTCAAAGTACATTGACGAGAAGATGAGAACAACAACTAATATGCACGGCAGTCTCCTTTCCTATTCACAAGAATATATAAACAAGCAGAAAGACATGAATATGTCATAGAAAACCAAAACTGTTTATCCGGATTAAAAAGTCGTTTCAGATACTATCTTCATAATTAAGAGATACATTGAGGAGTTAAAAAAAGAACTACCAATAATATAAATGACAGCCGTAGGCTGAACAGATATCAGTACAAGATCCTTTTACGTGCTCTAGGGGAGAACATCGTGTTTTAATCCTTCCTTCATTAGACTTTCCTTTTACGTCTCCGATCGTCTTTTCATCACCCAATAGGAAATCACGCAAAATCATTGCAAATAACATTACAATTTTATTAAGAGCGTGGTAAGGAGGTAAAAGTTTTCATGAACGTGATGAAATTTGCAATTTGTAGTAAGTCTTCTAAATTTTTTTCAAAAAGGCAACAACATCCTCGACTCGTTTTGATTAAAGTTTATTTACAAATACACTTCCTGGAAACAATAGGAGTTAAAAAAAGAACTACCAATAATATAAATGACAGCCGTAGGCTGAACCGATGTCTATATAAGGTTATGCATGTTGTATATTAGAATTTTGTAATATAGTGAAGTATATCGCTCTGCGTCGGTGAATAACAATCTCAAAAAAGAACATGATACTCTCTTCATTTCTAAGAATTAAACCAGTGACAAAACAAGTCATAAGGACTTGCTTTGTCACTGGTTTAAAACTCTCTTGGACTTAAATATAAAGCCTTTGGACTTAAAAATAAGTTTTCGAAATTAAGAGAGTAAAATGTAAATTACGTGGCATACCAATAATCATTCCAAGTCATTAGGAAAACTCTTTGCATCAAATTCTATATATAAGGTTATATGCATGTTGTATATTAGAATTTTGTAATATGTAATTATTATATTTTCAAGATATATAGGAGAGAAAAATATTCAATAAACCTTGAAGATCTTTTTTAATATTACGTGAAGTATGCTAAAAGTACTTTTTTATTTCTACGAATGTTTTTTTAAACATCCTACTAAACATTACTTAAAGAATTTTGAAACTTTATAAATAATTTAAAAAAATACCTTGCTTTTCTATTTTACCAATTTGATAAAGAGTAGACGGGGTCATCCCAGCCAGCCCGCAATACCGACAGACGCAATAAGAAAATGTAGAAAAGAAGAAAGTTCTAAAAGGCCCACAAGACCGACAGCCCACGAGACCGACAACAGAATGAAATGCATAAAGGCAAGATGTCGGTCTTGTTTGCAGTCTGTCTAGTGGGCTGTTGGTCTCGTGAGCTGTTGCCGAGTATATCAGGGAAGCGTTTCATCAAGCGTTTTGTCAGTGATTTTTTACCAACTGTTATAAGCTACTGAAATCCTTGCATCTGATTGGCTGAGAGCAAATTTGTCGGTAAAAATCACTGACAAAACGCTTGATGAAACGCTCCCCTGGTCTCATGATTCTCATGAATCCAACTTGATTGATTTGTACATGTATAGTAAAACAGTTCTTCGTCTCGCAAAAGTGGGGGATGATATTCTCACAAATATCTCCATTGTTACACTAGAAAATATAACAACGTATTCTTGTCCATGCAAGACACAACAAGCATTCGATTCGCTCATGGATACTGTGAGTATGTTTTTGTTTACCTATTCCGGCCGGGTATATGCAGTTTATTTGCTGAGCCCCCTGGACCAGCTTTCCTACATTCACAAACAAACCCCCAAAAACACACTTTCTTTTCACACCGAAGTCGCATAGTCAATCTGAAAAATAAAACGGTTAGCCTACTCAAAGATGACATTCTATACCAACTTGTATTTTTATTTCAAAATATATTTCAAGTAGCTATGACCGGCAAACCTGGGGAGCGTTTCATCGAGTGTTTTGTCAGTGATTTCTACCGACAACTGTTATAAGCTACTGAAATCCTTGCATCTGATTGGCTGACAGCAAATTTGTCAGTAAAAATCACTGACAAAACGCTTGATGAAATGCTCCCCTGATCTCTCACTTCGGGTGAATATACTAAATAAGATGCACAGGCATGTGCTGCAACGCGACCTGAAACCATCCTGATGTCTACAAAATGCATTGAACTCCAAGACAGTAAACAATGACACGACATAAAGAGAGCCGATGTGTGCATTGAAGGAGGAGAATGCCATTGTTTTCATAGAATGTTCTCCTGAATAGCGAGGTCATCTTATTGATTTTTTTTGGGATGGCAGAGATTGCCTGCTCCAAAGAAAGGTTCGACGAGCATGGAGACCCACAATTGCGAGTCAGTTTGGATGAATTCAACAAAATAGTCTTCTTTTGAGGTAAGTTAAACTGTTTGCCGTTGGGTTCTGTATAAAAAAGAGTAAACTAGATGAATCTTCGACCGCACGCGGTCGGAATTTATGCCTCCGCCATCACCAGATTGGAAATGTATGGCATACATGTACACTCTAAAAAGGATTGGTCCAACAAAATTACAAATCTTTTCATTTAAAAAGCACAGGAGACAGAAAATTTATTTCATTTCATTTTCATCCCGTACAAATAAAAAATTTACCATTGATGACTTACAGTCATCAAATATACCAAGGAAATAGATATTTTATAGTAAATAGACCACTGTCCCCTTGAAATTTCTAAAATAGGTAGGCCTAGACTCCATACATCACGAACCATTTTTAATTATATAATGACCTCTATGACCTTTGAACTTTGACCTTGAGACCCTAAAATCTAATCAGTTCATCGTCCCTCACATATGCATACATGGGCCAAGTTAGAGGTTGATCCGTCAAACAGTTCTGAAGTTATTGCGAGAACGAACCATTTTTATGTACATAATGATGCCTCTGACCTTTTACCTTTGACCTTGAGACCCTAAAATCTAATCAGTTCATCCTCCCTCCCATATGCAGACATGGGCCAGGTTAGACCTGATCTGTCAAACAGTTCTTCAGTTATCGCGAGAACGAACCATTCTTATGTACATACATGTACTGTAATTACCTCTGTGACCTTTGACCTTTGACCCTGAGACCCCAAAATCTAATCAGTTCATCGTCCCTCCCATATGAATACATGGGCCAAGTAAGAAGCTGATCAGTTATCACAAGAACGAACCATTTTTATGTATATGACATCTATAACCTTTGAACTTTGACCTTGAGACCCTAAAATCTAATCAGTTCATCGTCCCTCACATATGCATACATGGGCCAAGTTAGAAGCTGATCCGTCAAACAGTTCTGAAGTTATTACGAGAACGAACCAGTTTTATGTACATAATTACCTCTGTGACCTTTGACCTTTGACCTTGAGACCCCAAAATCAGTTCATCGTCCCTCCCATATGCATACATGGGCCAAGTTTTGAAGTTATCGCGAGAACGAAAAGGGGACGGACGGACAGACGGACGACCCGAAAACATAATGCCTCCGGCACCACCTACTGTGGGCGGAGGCATAAAAGGGATAATGTTTTGAATGAACTGAACTACTTTATACTTCAGTGGTAATTCAGTGACTTGAAATAGGACATTTCGATAAAGGCTCTAAGAGCCTATCATAATGAAGAGGAGTAACTTTATGACAGTGGATGTGTCGTGGTAAAGTGGTTCATTCACTTGACTCTCAAAAGGTTGAGGGTTCGAATCCCAGCCCGGCACTAACGTCCTTTGGCAAGGCAGTAATCCACATTTGCCACTCTCCACCCAGGTATAAATGGGTACCCGATATGCTAGAGCTCTACATATTTTGCCGCAAAGCTATGACCGGGGTAATAATGCTGGGGTGCCAGGAGCGTCACAACGTGACGGATATGAGCGCTATACAAAGAGCCACCATTATTATTATTATTATATTTACATACACGGAATTTTCTTCTTTTGAGGACATGTGAATTACTCAAGGCTGACAAGATTTAAGCAGACAAATCAACAGAGAGAAATACAAAGAGAACGGGGCCAAATCAATTAAATTTTTTAACACAAATGAAATGCAAAAAGAACATTTTTATGTCCTGTAAATATAATGTGATTGACAAAAATGTATGTACAATAATGAAATTTTTGAAAAAAATCTTTGTTTAAATGCAGTGAATATTATGAATTTTTCTATCCGCTAGACAAACTGCAAAATGATCGTTTATCCTCTTGGTGCAAATGTATCTTTATTGTAATAGTCCTATTTCGCTAAAAACCTTTTCGTTAAAAAGTTACGCCATTTTGCTTACTTTTTTTCTTGTGTTTATTTCAATGCATCTAAATTTAATCTGAGGGCAAATGTGTTTAAATGAAGACATATTCAATTTCTCACATAAGGATAGATTTGTATGTGTCTTTGAAAAAAAAATCATTTAAAATAAAATATTCAAATTCATCAGTACAATATCTGATACTGTAAGATTACACCAATACCAATAAATTTTATTTCACCAATATTACCTTGTCAAAATTGATATGACAGTCATGAGGGACCATTTAACTTGTTCAATTCAGTTATTCTCACTTGTTATACAAGACATGACTGATTTTGAATCTAATTATTTATCTAATTTGCGAACTGATATCCAGGTATCTTTGGGACAATCAAGTTATGACAGTCATTATGATCATTGGGGAATATTTGACTTTATCATATAGTCTACTGGGTATTGCTCCGTTGCGAATCAAAACCTATCAAGCGACTTAGAATACTGCTTAAATACTCACTATCTCAGCTCCATATTACCCTGTATTAATTTTTTTTTTTTAACTTCAAGATTGGTAAAATATTCAGTTTTCTTAAAATCCACCTAAAACGATTCAACAATTAAAGCAACGTGACAGTTAAAAGGAAGATGCTTTGCATAATCTGTACATATTTTCAAGTTGATATAATGGAATATACAAAAAGAATTTAAGATTCATGACAATATTGATAATCCTATACGAAAACAGAAAGATGTTCCTGTTGCATCCTTCATCAATCATCTTGATCATGATAAGACTTTAGTAAGAACCTCTTACCGTAGTTGCACAATGATAATGTTAACAAGGTATAATGAAACACATATAAAGCTTGTGACTCCTCCTTCACGATCACTCGAATTCCCTCAAGATGTTTCAACGGAGGCGACAAGTTCAGTGTATAATGACGTTAATTATTACGAATCCGTCTGGTCACTCCGACCGGCCTTATCCCTACAAGACTGGCCTGATGAGCAAGAAGGTCATATGTCCGTTAAATTCATATTTTCAAATTTTACAATTGTAATGAAATGTTACCAATGTTCCATGGAGTACCAACATAAAAGATCATGTTTTGCACTTTAAAATAGGATAGTGTATTAACCAACAGGTATTGGTATAATTGGAATCATCAATAAACTGTATTTTTCATTTCTCTTTCTTATATAACAAATAGATTGTAACAAATGGCATTTTAACCAAATGTTTGATTTTATTATTCAGCTAAAAAATCATATGAAATAGTAACTACAACAAATAATCATCTTATGTTACTCTAGAAAAAGTTAGTCGTTTTCCTTATCTGTCAATTAAGTTCTGATAGTATAGTATTTAACCTTGATTATCAATACATCAATCTCCCAAACATTTCTACACTGTAATGCTGTAGGAATTTACAGTAAATTACTGGCAACCCGCTGCACAGTAAATTACTGTATTTTTCACGGTTTGTACTGTTTATTCTACCGTTAAACTGTAAAAAGCTGTATATAACTGTAAACAAAATATTTAACTGTAAATGATACAGTATTTTACTGTGCAGCCGGGTTGCCAGTAATTTACTGTACTTCCTACAGTAATTTTTTACAGTGTAAGTGTTCCTTTATACCAAGGCAGCTTTGCACCTTACGACATCACATCTATTTGTATGTGATGTTGATCTCTCTTCAAGCTGTTTCTGACTATCTCAAATCGTAACAGTCGTCATGCCTTTAAGCCTCTGACACAAATTACATTCAAAGCGTTGTCCTTAGTAAGTAAGTAAACCCCCTGCATGCCGAACTTCGGACGCCAGCCAAATCAGAAAGTCGTAAAAACAAGAATCTCCAAGGAATTTTAATCGGTGTGAAGGGTAAGTGGAGGTATCGGATAAGAGAATGGCGAACCCTTTGGTGTTTATCTTTGTTTTATTGAAAAACATTGGTTGGTAATGGGTGTAATGATCATGAGAATTCCGGATATGTTGTTTCATCGCTGCTTGGGAATGAGAATATGTGCTTGAGGCGCGAAGTGATGCTGTCAAGGGTTACTTACGAGGTTCACACCCGAAGACCAAGTGTAATTGGAAGGACGAGGGAAAGAAGGGGCCAAAACGATGGAGGGAATTAGGATGAAAATGATAAGGAAGAGGGAGAGGGGGGAAATGAGAAAGAAAACCATGAATCTAAGGAAGGGAAGAAGAGGGGGGGGGGGGTCAATGGTGATAAGAAAGGGAGTAAGAGCTAGAGAAAAGGTATTGGAAAAAAAAGACACAGAAACAAAGAGGGTTATCTGGGGGAGGATCTTGTGGAGGATCTGTTTAGCCTTTTTCGAGTGCAAGCGCGCGCGCTGATCCGTAAAATGTCCACGAATAAGCCAGTTTGTTATTCGTTCATGTTACCCTGAAGTGACCCCAATTTGTACGCGCACGCGCATATGTTTTGGTGGACGCGCAACTTGTTTAACATGTAACATCTTGTAAAAATCATACAGGAGCGCGCATCACGGTGTGCACTCCATAGGTGCACTCTGAAAGCGAATAAAGGTCAATAATTGTACTCGGTACAAATGACCTTTATCTGCACATGCGCAAACTGTCATTACGGACTGGCTTATTCACCCCCCCCCCCCGAAATTCACCCTCCCTCTGTGTCCGTACGTGCGTAAATTGTGTATAGATGATGCTAAGTTTTAATTTGTCTATGAGCTGATGTGCCTGTGTGAGGGGCGCCCACGTACGTACGTCAATACATACGGCAAATAAAGGCAGTGGACTAATCTATAACTGGCGCATCATCGTTTCCATAATAGATCTCCATGTTCTGCCGATTCAATTTCAGGCATCTTTTGATAGCGTGCAATAGTCAAGTCAACTACGTGCGTGTCGTAACATACGTGTTCGTAAGGAGATATGGATAAAAGTATATGACAAGGAGGTGTAAAAAGAATTAGGTTTATAATAAATGCGTGTGTACACGTACATGCATAGTGCACGAATACTGAACAAGATAAGGACTCCTTTCGAAAAAAATAAACTCAAGGCCAATTTCAAAGGCCTATTGTACTGCCTATAGAAATCAGGTTCGGATTATGTAATACACCATTGTAATGTTCGCACATTTCTAAAGGTGATAGACAGGGCTATTGAAAGTGTCTTGAGTTTATTTTTCGAAAATAGTTTTTTATCGTGTTACTGGTGCACATATATATATTCTCACATACATTTGCACCTACACCTGTGATATAGGAAGGGAATATGACTATTGCACGCATATAGAGAGTAAAAACCAAATTAATCGTCTTAAAGCCAAAGTTGTCTTGCCTAATCATCCCTTCAACACTGGAACACTAAAGCCCCCCCCCCCCCCCCCCCCCCTTCTTTTACCTTGTTCCGATCGGACGCACCCATTTACTTACTTGTGTAGTAAACGCCCTCTACGTCCGTATTACATGTAACTATTATTGCACAGAACACCTACACATTACACACGAGACAACGTATATATTTGCTTCGACCTTAAAAGTCAGGTAAATTGTTTACTTTGCTCACTTTTGTTTCTATTGAGTTCCATTTTCGTTATTTCACTTACTCCTGCCGAGTAACATCTTTTCATTATCACTTACTCCTTTTGATTTATGTTGCCAGCTTTATGATAATTCCGTTCTGTTGTCTTTAGTTTTGCTTTGGCGAGTAACATCTTTTCAATATCACTTACTCCTTTTGATTTATGTTGCCAACTTTATGATAATTCTGTACTGTTGTCTTTAGTTTTGTTAAGTTGCTTATTATTATTTGTTTCATTCTGTTTGATTTAGCAAATAAACTTGAAGAAGGCCAGGAGCCGAAAGCTTGTAAATTAACCGAGTGACCTGCTTCATTAATGAATTCCGTTCCATCATTATCTGTTCACATATACACACATATAGTTGCTGATGAGACTGTCCAGCAAAGTCACTAAAGCAACACTTTCTAGCCTATTAAAATTTGTACTATAAAAAAAGAGCTCCTATATATAGTTGAGCACTTTCAGCCATTGCAATTCACCCCTTACTTACCATATATATATATATATATATATATATATACAACAAACAATAAATAAAGACACTCCGTGAGCAATGTTGAAGTACAAACTTTCGCCCTTATGGGCTTTATCAAGTATGATTATATTTTAAAAAATACATCGAAGAAAGAGTAGATACGCAGAAGTCAAATAAATACACCTCAGGAGCCAATTTTTTTATTTTTATTTGACCCCTGAGTATCTACTCTTTCTTCGATATTTTATTGATCACACACCGACGCAGAACTATATATATTTAAATATACATAGAAATATTGTCTTTCTTTGCCAAACACACGTATCAAAATACAGAAAATCGAAAAGCATTTTGATCGCTTTTCTAAATTAAAAATGTAGTTGTTTTACTTGGTATCTTACTGAATTTATTTTTAAGAAGATATAGGATCATTCATCCAAAATTCAACCTGATTGATTTTCATCTGAAACGTTCCTCTATACCTCCAAATAGTTCAAATATCGGATACAGCCCACATTCGACTACCGGGAAAAGTGAGCTTCATGATACTTATGACATTCCATCAAATCACGAATCCAATAACAGTTGCTTGCTAAAGTCTCATCACAGCAATAACACATCTAGCTTATGGTGTTACAAATCAATCCAACAGTTAAGATGTCATAACTGTTATTTTTCGATTGGAGTAGTTTCCCCCGTCATATGGTTCATGACCAGGCGATTTCCTCTCGTGTTGATTATTGAGAACAACGCCGGGGGCAAGACGATGAACATTACGAAAGGTCACTGTCCACAGAAAAATTTCGCCAATCGTACTGGGAATCACTTTGAAAATATTCAGTTTTTCCACTCAGATATATCTCTTATTCATTGTTCCACGAGATTCAACGTCTTGAAGATCGTAAATTTCCTTTGCAAAGAGCAATGGTTAACGCTAGACACCTCGGCGACAAGGGGAACAGCAAGGAGATAAACTATTAAACATGTATTTCAAATAACAGATTCTTATTGAGCGACCCTGGCCCTTTATTGATATACGTACATGTATAATGTTTTTCCCAATGCTTGATGGACTGTCTGATGGCGATATGTCCTAATGCGAGGTGACACGACACTTAACGCCAATACTTCATCTCTAAACCCTCCTTTATCATCCATGCAATAATTTGCTCATTATCCATTTTCCTGGACCAAATTGGATTACCAACTTGACGCTCATATTTCATAACTGTCGGCGAAGGAGAATCAACGGCTGTTGAAAACCATACGGTAAGTGTGGTTTCTGACTGCCACGATGCGCCATCGTCGAATCAACTTCACACACGCGAGCCTAACCACAGACACAACAGTTTGCCAGGTGCAAAAGTTTATATCAAAGACATTCATCCCAAAGTAGTTGTCCATACTGCTAAAATAAAATATATGTATACTATTCAATGAATTGCCATAGTGTAAAATTGCAGGGTAACAATAATGTCCATCGTGATAGTAATTTTGCGTCCGACATATATTTGGGCGATTTTGTGCGCACCTTAAGTGATGTTTCGCTCAATAACAATCTCCCCTTTCTACAATAATTGATCAAAATCACCAGTATTGGGCAATAGTTGCCTAAAAGCTGGTCGAACGCATAAGTACCATCATGTTGGGCAAATGCATGCTTAGCCAAACATCTTTATATAGCATATAATTAGAAAATAATCCCGAGATTACCTAAACCTCGAGTTCTTTAAAACTCTGAAATGTTGGGAAGACAACAAAGTTGAAAGTTAGTAGAAGGAATCAATGTTTGACGAAACTATCAGACTATTATCTATCAGGAACGTGCTCAGCCTTGTAATCACGAGCATAACGATCGCAATGAAGTCAAGTTACGAGCAACGAATGAAAGAAATAAAAGAAATCATAAACCATTCACCTGTCAACGGTGATCTTCAACAATCCAATCAATCGCAACGCAATGTCCGTGACCAGCGGTTTGATGACTTATACATCAAAAACCCCGTCAACAGAATAATGATGGGCACTAATTTATGATCGGAGAGATTATTGAATTTATAGAATCAAATCGGGAGATGTGTAATGGGAAAATCGTTTAATATTCTGATTCTGATTATGCTCTTGAAGTAAAGATTCCTCTGCTGTGTCCAACTTGGTAAGAAAAACAAAAAACTGATACGGGATTTGAATCCATCGTATACATGTATAACTATTTGGATAACGTCGGATTTAATCTTGAGTTTTGGTAGAAATTATCAAAGAAATCAGAAAACTCTCACACTCAATATCCAAGACTACAAAGCGTTTTGGTATAAAAATGTACAGTATAAAAAAAGGTATAAACGAGCAAATAACGAAGAGGAAATCGTAGAATAGGTCTAGGGATTAAAAAACTGAGAGGGCACATGGGGGTAAAAGTAGTATGTGGTTGTAAGTGCAAAGGAACAATGTCATTGAGTGGGGGAGCTGGGAAGGGACCGTTCATCTTCTTTATAGGTTGCATTCCCTCTCCCTTCTCTCTCTTTCTCGGCATTCGACTTGGGTGGCAGGTGCCCCCGTGCCCGGCCCCCTCCGTAGCTATGCCACTGACTAAAATAGTTATCGTTACCGGATGATTGTAATTGAAACTACTCTGTTTAATCATCCCGGACAATGAACGTTTAATTTTGTAATTCACGATGTAGAGCAAGCGCCAGGAGTGCCCACTAACGAAACATCCTCCTCCTCCTCCTCCTCTTTCTCCTTCTTCTTCTTCTTCTTCTTCCTCTTCTTCTTCCTCATCTTCTTCATTTCTTCCTCTTCTTCTTCTTCTCCTCTTCTTCTTCTTCTTCTCCTCTTCTTCTTCTTCTTCTTCTTCTTCTTTTTCTCCTCCCACTCCTGCTTAATCGATTTGATAGTGTGAAATCAGATTATCCTCTTAACCTAACTTGATTTGGGCCATCCTGAGACAACGTCAAAAGATAATTCGTTTTACCCATATTTCATTGGTTTTTTTCTTGGGGCTGGAGACATTAGTCTGAAGCTAGTAATCTATAGGTCCTTCACGCCCGGTATATATTTGAAATCACAATTCGCCTGGATGACAGAATGTTTTTGCAACGATGGTGTTTTATGGGCAATTAATTTGAGGCCGTACAGAAATTACCCATGTTCTTCGAAAGTATGTCGACTGATAGGTTTCATTAAAGCTCGTCCCCAGGCGAGTTTAAGCCTTTCAATAATAACAGGTCACTTAACCCGTCTAGTTGAAGGTAAACGTTTACCTGGGCCGTAATTCTCTCAGTTACATTTAGCGTTGGCAAATTGCTATCGACATTTGTTTCTTCATCAAACTGGTGGAAAGAACAGTTATACCCTTTTCGTCATATTTGCCATGACAAGGAATTTCATCCAAATTCATTACATGTGTGTCGATTGGACGCTACACCCTCGTGCCATCTAAAGCCGACGTCGTATTTAATACTGGGTCGCTGACAATGTACACCAAAATATTTCCTTATCGTTAAAGAATTCAATTCTTATTTCAATAATTGTTGTTCGAATGCATTATAATTAATGTCTCCTGTTAACAGTTCATGTAATACGACTATTGATACTTACCTTGTCCATAGCTGTCAAAAATCCATTTTCTTAAAACCTATTACAGAATCCGAAATTGCTGAAATTTGCAAATCATTAAAGAATAGTCATTCATATGATTTTAATTATTTGAAAGTAAATATTGTGAAGCAAATCATTAATTCCATTTTCAGACCCCTAGCTTATATTTTTAACAAATCTGTTGAAACTGGTAATGTTCCAACCAAATTTTAAGTTGCAAAAACAGTACCTATTTACAAGAAAGAGATTTCTCATCTTTTCCAAAATTATCGTCCAATCTCTATTTTAATTCAGAAAAAAGGTTTGCGGTACAACCATGTGAGTTGGAATAACTCCACGTTCCGGTCAGAATGCTCTGGCCGTCGTCAGGAGAATGAGAAGAGCGAATAAATCAGCAGAATTTATATATGAAGCAGCAATTCACTTAATAAAATGGATGCAAACAAATAACATAGAAAGAAAATAGTAACAGTAACATCAAAGTACCTACATTGAAAGGATAAATAACATCAAGGTACCTGCATTGAAAGGATAAGTGACATCAAACGAATCCTGCGTTGAAAAGAAAACAATGAAAGCAAGTGAACAATAGGACTAAGAAATCAATTAACCGTCTGGATAAGCTGGAAACAAAAGGGGGATTGGGACCGTAGGTAATCTGTGGAGAGAAACATGACATCCCTGTTGGGGAAAGAAATTAAGGTTAAAACATACATATGGAAAAGGTGAAATATTGACAACAGAATGAGTATACTAATAATAAATGTTGTGAAAGGCTGTGGAGAGAAAAAACAATGATAATGAACAAATTGAGGAGAGAAACATGAAATCCTGTCGGAGATAATCTGAGGAGAGAAACAAGTCATCCTGTTGAGGAAAGACATTAAATTTAAAACATACCTGTGGAAAAAAGGGTGAAATAATGACATCAGAATGAGTATCCTAATGATGAATATAATGAATGAAACAACCAAAACAAAGGTAATGAACAAGTTGAGGAGAGAAACATGAAATCCTGTTGAGGGAAGCAATTGTGGTTAAAATACATTAAAAAAAAATTATAGCACTAGTTATTATTGGAAGAGTGAAAACCATATGTCGCTGATCTGTAAACCCGTATCCTGTGTAACTGTGTCATGTTTGTGAATCTCGATGGCTTCACGGACCCTCCTGGTATACCAGTTGGAAGCGGGGGCTACAAGTTTGGTGTCTTCCCAGTTAATCTGGTGATCACGAGTGACAGAATGATTGATAATGGCAGATCGGTCGTAGTGACCAAGTCTCCCATGGGCACGGTGTTCCTTGATGCGAGATTTGATGTCCCTCCCAGTCTCTCCGATGTAGACCTGACCACAGGAACATGGTATGCGGTACACTCCTGGTTTGCTGTCGGGAGAAGCTGTGTCTTTGTGTGTGTAGAGAGACTTGTGAAGTTTGTGTTTAGAACTGAAGAAAACCCGTATGTTGGCCTTCTGCAGGACTCGTTGAATGCGATGAGAGACATGACCTGTGAAGGGAATAGTGCAGGACGAGATGTGTCTGGTTGGTGGGGGAGCATGGGGTTTGTTGACAGATGTGCGTATTTCCTGAGGAGGGAAACCATTGTTGACTAAGGCTGCTTTGATGTGTTTTAACTCGTCGTCAAGGCTGGTTGAGTCGCAGACGTTGTGAGCTCTCCTGATCAGGGAACTGGAGACCGAACGTTTGACGGACGGATGGTGGAAAGATCGGAAGTTTAGATAGCGGTCTGTGTGGGTAGGTTTACGGTAAACACTATGGGAGAGTGAACCGTCAGGCTTGTGGGTGATCAAAACATCAAGAAAAGGAAGAGAGTTATTGTTTTCTGCTTCTGACGAGAAGCTGATGGAGGGGTGATGTTTGTTGAGAAAATCCTGGAAATTGTTCAGCTTTTCCGGACCGTGCGGCCAAATGACAAACGTGTCGTCAACGTAACGGAGCCAAAGTGTGGGTTTATACGGTGCTGTGGAGAGAATAGTAGTTTCGAATTGTTCCATGAAGAGATTAGCTATAACTGGGGAGAGTGGCGAGCCCATGGGGGCACCTTCTGATTGGTTGTAGTACTTATCCCGCCACTGGAAGCTGGTGGAGGTAAGACATAGGAGAAGAAGGTCATGTATCTGTTGGGGAGATAGTGGGGTACTGTCCTGGAGATCAGTGTCATGTTGTAATCTAGTTCTGGTGATGTCGCAAGCTTCTTGAATGGGGATGCTGGTAAATAAAGAGTCAACATCAAAACTAACTAGTATGTCTGTGGAGTTGAGCTTGATGTCATTGATGATTGTGGTGAAGTGATGAGAATTGCGGACATGATGTTGCGACTGACCGGTGAGGGGTTGAAGGATGTGTGCGAGATGTTTAGCAAGATTGTAGACCGCTATCTAAACTTCCGATCTTTCCACCATCCGTCCGTCAAACGTTCGGTCTCCAGTTCCCTGATCAGGAGAGCTCACAACGTCTGCGACTCAACCAGCCTTGACGACGAGTTAAAACACATCAAAGCAGCCTTAGTCAACAATGGTTTCCCTCCTCAGGAAATACGCACATCTGTCAACAAACCCCATGCTCCCCCACCAACCAGACACATCTCGCCCTGCACTATTCCCTTCACAGGTCATGTCTCTCATCGCATTCAACGAGTCCTGCAGAAGGCCAACATACGGGTTTTCTTCAGTTCTAAACACAAACTTCACAAGTCTCTCTACACACACAAAGACACAGCTTCTCCCGACAGCAAACCAGGAGTGTACCGCATACCATGTTCCTGTGGTCAGGTCTACATCGGAGAGACTGGGAGGGACATCAAATCTCGCATCAAGGAACACCGTGCCCATGGGAGACTTGGTCACTACGACCGATCTGCCATTATCAATCATTCTGTCACTCGTGATCACCAGATTAACTGGGAAGACACCAAACTTGTAGCCCCCGCTTCCAACTGGTATACCAGGAGGGTCCGTGAAGCCATCGAGATTCACAAACATGACACAGTTACACAGGATAAGGGTTTACAGATCAGCGACATATGGTTTTCACTCTTCCAATAATAACTAGTGCTATAATTTTTTTTTATGTATTTTAACCACAATTGCTTCCCTCAACAGGATTTCATGTTTCTCTCCTCAACTTGTTCATTACCTTTGTTTTGGTTGTTTCATTCATTATATTCATCATTAGGATACTCATTCTGATGTCATTATTTCACCCTTTTTTCCACAGGTATGTTTTAAATTTAATGTCTTTCCTCAACAGGATGACTTGTTTCTCTCCTCAGATTATCTCCGACAGGATTTCATGTTTCTCTCCTCAATTTGTTCATTATCATTGTTTTTTCTCTCCACAGCCTTTCACAACATTTATTATTAGTATACTCATTCTGTTGTCAATATTTCACCTTTTCCATATGTATGTTTTAACCTTAATTTCTTTCCCCAACAGGGATGTCATGTTTCTCTCCACAGATTACCTACGGTCCCAATCCCCCTTTTGTTTCCAGCTTATCCAGACGGTTAATTGATTTCTTAGTCCTATTGTTCACTTGCTTTCATTGTTTTCTTTTCAACGCAGGATTCGTTTGATGTCACTTATCCTTTCAATGCAGGTACCTTGATGTTATTTATCCTTTCAATGTAGGTACTTTGATGTTACTGTTACTATTTTCTTTCTATGTTATTTGTTTGCATCCATTTTATTAAGTGAATTGCTGCTTCATATATAAATTCTGCTGATTTATTCGCTCTTCTCATTCTCCTGACGACGGCCAGAGCATTCTGACCGGAACGTGGAGTTATTCCAACTCACATGGTTGTACCGCAAACCTTTTTTCTGAATTACAACTTCACCATGCAAACCTTCAAATCCTATAATCTCTATTTTACCATGTTTTTCCAAGTTAACTGAAAAATGTATATTTAATCGTGTGTATTCTTTTCTATGTAACAATAATATCATCTCTAAGAGCCAATATGGATTCAGAAAAAATCATTCTACTGCTCATGCAATAATAGATTTACAAGACAAAACAATTTCATCCATCAATAAAAATATCTTTGGGTTTGGAATTTTTTGGATTTGTCAAAAGCTTTTGACATCGTGGCTCATGAGATTTTATTGTATAAATTAAAACATTATGGTATTCGGGGAACCGCTTTAAAATGGTTTACTAGCTATTTAGACAACCGTTTCCAATATACATTTTTGCCAACTGTTCTTCAAATTACAGTCCGATTAAGCATGGTGTGCCTCAAGGCTCCATTTTGAGACCCCTTTTATTTTTGTTATATATTAATGACACAACTAAATCCTCTCAAAATTTTGAATTCATACTTTATGCCGATGAAACAACTCTGTTTTATACACAACCAAACAGAAAAAAAACCTTACAAGAAACTATTGAATATGAAATGAGCAAAGTTACAACATGGTATAAAATTAATAAATTGATAGTCAATTTTGATAAAACTCATTTTGCTCCATACCACAATAGATCTTGTAATGTAAGCAATGTAGTGGAAAATATTGTCATAACCATTGATTCACACACTTTGAATAAATCTGATGATGTTAATTATTTGGGTATTCCTATTGATAAAAGTTTACGATGGATAGTACATATAGATTATATAAATAATAAAGTCTCAAAGTGTATTGGTATTCTGTATAAACTATTTACCCTTATCAACCCTTCTTATTTTGTACAATTCCTTAAGATTACCATATCTAACTTATTGCAAGAAGAGGATCTTGGGTATTTGATTCCAGTTCATCGTGACTTGGCCGTGAACCAGAATAGCCTGGTGGTTAAGTCGCTGCCCGGCAAGCAGTAGATGACATGTTCGAATCCCGCTGGTTCCAATTTTTTCTGACTTGTGTTTTTCATTACCGATCGAGCATACGATCTTTAACATAGCATCAACCTCTAATTACATTTGCGATAATAAATGCGGTACTGCCATTATATATACAACCCCTCCTGTCTGGGGATGATTCCGTATCGCCCCATGTGTATGAATCTCTGGATACGCCAATGATTTTGCACCCTGGCTGTGTCCCTTTCCAGAAGTTGACCGTACAAATGCGCCGAGAAGTAGCATCAACCTCTAATTACATTTGTGATAATAAATGTTTCTAAATTTGATAACGTCACCATGCATGGTCGAATAACAACTGCGTCGATATAACAATTATCATTTGTACACCACTGATTAAAGATTGGATCATGTGTTGTTATAGTTGAACTAAGGTAGTAAAAAGGCACCAGCAGATAATGTGGCAAGCAAACTTTATATGGAGTACTTTTCTTCTCCTTCTCTCTCTCTTTCTTTCTTTCTGTCTGTGTCTGTGTCTACCTTTCTATGTCTCTCTCTCTCTCTCTGTCTCTCTCTCTATCTCTCTCTCTCTCTCACTTTCTTTCTTTTCTGTCCCACTTCTGATTATTGCCTTAACTTGGCTTTTATGTGTGTATTTTTTTAAAATCTGCTCCCGCACTTTTCTGCATGTGATTTGATACATTCTAGTTCATTCAATATTATATTTGTGTGGGCGTCCATCCATTCCCAAAGCAGAAAAGCATCGTGCATACTATGGAATCGAAGTATATACCGTTTTATAATATTTTAATTTTATGTGCACGTATTGTTAGCTCGAAAAAATCAACGCCGTAATATTGCATTTATTCAAAAGGAATTGAATGTGAATCAATTGAATTGAAACGTGTAGGCCATTTTACGTTGCTAGAATCAGTGGAGGTTGGCATGTTTGTTATTTATGGAAACATCCTGAAAACAAAGCGATATCCAGGCAAGTATCATAATGGACCCAATGCACCGGACGAAAAGTAGGGAGATGTAACTAAACACAGAGATAATTGCGCAACCATTGATTATCGAATCAGAGCGAAACCGCGTAAGCCATCCGATTGCTTTTTCAGGACGGTTTTATAACAGCGCAACCTCCATGTCATGATTACATCAGAATTTTCACGCTGGATGTGGAAAAAAAATCAAGGCAAAATTTCTGTTTTCCTCCTCAGTCATGACAAATAACTCAGGTATCAATGTTTGATAAACAGGAAGAAGGGTTAGACAAGAGAAAGTGCAAAAACAGACAAAGAAGAGAGACGGAGAGAGGAGAGAATCGCCTCCATAGCTTACAGGGTTCGGCGCTATAGCCTTAAAACGGGGTTTAGTTACATGCGCCGTTTCCCCCAACAGAGTGCCATGAGGAATAATGATCTTATTTGAGACTCGTTGTAATGATATGCCCCCCCCCCCCATTCCCCCGTCGCCCGCTCAGGACTTACAAACATAAGCGATGTTTTGGTCATTGATCCATTAACACCATGGATTTTGTGTCTCACATTATTACAAGCCAAATTTAAGTAAGATGAACGTCATGAGTATTAATGCTTACATTTAAATCCCTTAACAGATACAAAGGAAGACTATTAGTTGAAAAAAACAACTTGTAAGCTTGCCAATATAGGGAGAAGCATCTGTCATGCATACATTCATCTTAAAGGATTGCGTCAGCATTCTTAACCTATACAATTTGCACCCCAATTTACTTTTTGCATGTATAGTAAGAGGCGTCATTTGCCTGGCGTAGGCCTGCGTCAGAGACTGGCGCTCGGCTTTTAACTTGCTTTGTGAGAATGATATCGTGATATTGAGAGATTCAAAATCATTGATTTTTATCAAAATTGGCAATGGCGCTCTCGAAATGATGCCTCGTGTGTAGCGGGAATTAGTAACTGTCAACCACTTTATTTCTCATCAGCAACCCCCCCCCCCCCAAAAAAAAAAAAAAAAAACACAACAAAAACAACAACAACAACAACAACACACACACACACACACACACACACACCCACACACATTGTGCAATGCCCTTGTAGATGCATGGGCAAGAATAGGTAGGATAACTATTGAAATTATTAATGCGCAATTATTATGATGCATGGTGAACAAATGAATCAATGTAGCTGATGCTTTTATGGCAGAACAGGTGTGCCTCTGTACGCCCCCGGCTCTCCAACAATGAGTTATACGTCAACACCTCTTCTTCCTTCGCCTCTATTTGCACCCCTTTTCTTCAGCGCGACATTTTGTTGGGCATTAGTGTTCGCGACAAACAAACACACGCGAAAGTGGAGAATTGTGTAAAGTGCACTTAAAAGATTGTCGTAGGTCCATTCCCGACATTTAATTTGGACACAGGGGGTGATAGAAGTACTATTTCGGCGGCATTAAGAATTGAAGAAACCATGTCTCCATGCCAAGACGTGCAATCGATTTGATTTCTGACATCTTCTCTGGGGTTCGGGAACGCACTTTAATGAAAACAAATGAAAACGGAATTGCTAATATTATCACCTGCCTCGTGCGTATACACACATCTGTATCACACACAAACACAGCAATTCACAAACACAAACACAAACATGGTGTAAAAGGTAGGCTTACAACAGGGGCACTGGCTATTCAAAATGCTATGTTCGTATCTCCGTTAGATAACCCATCCTAACCCCCAAGCGATGAACAAACAATGTCCAAATACAGGCGACACACCAGAGGCTGGACCTACATTCAGTACCTGTTTTTATATCATTCTGGTGAAAGAAGACTTATATTCCCGCCCCAGATTCGAAAGTAGAATAGCCTAAGTTAGACAAATCTTTATAAAACACCTTGATTTGAACGAGTTTTACAGCTAATCCTTCGAGATTACTCTTTCACGCTATTCGTTAGCCAAACAAAATCATACCACTTGATTCGGAAGACATTATTCGGTCAGACTGATTGTAAACATTATTGTCATACTTGAAAAGCCCTAGAAATGATGACTTGAGATGAAGATCGCAGTTTCCACTCTAGGTTTTGTCTTCGGTTTTTCGGTTATAGATTCACAGTTTTCGCTATTCGATGCTACACGCATGTTTATGGGGGGGTTAAGAATTGACGTTGTTTCTGTTTCTTTAAAAGTGGAAAAAGTTTGGAATTCATCTGACATACCTATAAAATTTGATTAATTTATTGATCAAGCACATAAAGATAGATTGCCGTATCCTATTAAAGCCGCAATTAATATCAATCAATCTGACATCAATTTCATGTCATCTTAGTGGCCGTAAAACATTGAAATTTGGTCATTTACCCAAAAAAAATGTACCCCTTTTACTTTTAGTTGTGATTTATGAGAACCAAATTAATGACAGTACCAGATATTAATTGAATGGCTTGATCTGAAAGATGATACATGACTACCCCTCAGACGTATTTCCCTCTCGACACCATACCCCCTCAGGCCGCTAGCCTATTTTTTATATAAACGTATTCCATCGGGGAAAATATGACTTATTCGGCAGTGCACATATAATTTCTAATTTCCTCGCGTCAAAAGCAGTCGGCATTATGGCGACATAACAAGACTTGAACTAAAATCGAGTGGGAGAAGAATTATCAAGATTTTCATAGGATTTTCGCTTTTTAAAAAGTGATTTGACCGGAATTCAATCCGACTTCTCACCAGAACAGCATAGTTTTGTCTGTTTTTTTTTTGGTTTTGTTTTGTTTTGGGGGTTTTTTGAGGGGGGCGGGTGGTACAAAAAAGGGCCGTGTCACTTTTTAAGTTTTTAAAAATAGACCCCTCTATTTTTCCTATATGGCATAACGGAGCTCTCAGTCCAGAAATGGTTTTAATATATGAAAGACATTTCTAGGCTAAAAATTCTTTTATTGTGAAATAGAAGGCACCATTTTTCAGATTTTTATTGGATTTTGCATCGCAACCGGGACACTGAGAGGTGGCGCAGACTATCGGACTGCATGCGAGATTGATGCCCGTAATGACATAATTTATAATTGAGTTTTGTGTTCCTGCAGTAACCATCAATTAAGACATTTATGCCTTCGGTGGCGTTTTTAGAGTCTTTACACTTTTACGGTTCATCTCATACAGTACATAACATATCGCATCAAAAAAGTAGGCTTTTTTAACCACATGAGCGTTTGCATCATCACAATCCGAAGATATACATGAGGTAATCAACGTTCGTACGTTCTCCATCCCTAGTTTCGTATCACATTATATCAATATAGATATTTTGATGTATACATTTTGAGTGTTTTGAATTGTTACACAATATTCAAATAGTTTTCTGAGAGAGTATACCGGATGGAATAATAATTTCAAGTATCCCAAGTAATTTGAGATATTAATAATTGATGAAAGAAATTCCGACAGAGGCAGTTATGAATAGGGTTCAACTTGAGTGAAAGGTGATTCTGGTGAGCGTCTGAACGGTCTTATAGAACCCCAAAAATATATTACATGTATATTTAATATCTTTAGAGAAAGTTTCTAGGGATGGTCCTCCATTGAAAAACAGCGACTTCTCCTATTATTCACATTCATTAGATCCAGCCACCATGTTGATCCAAGGATAATGCACACAGTTGGTCAATGGCATGGATATGTTGGTGTTTTTCTTTGTTCCCCTGAATAACGTCAGACCAAATCATGAATGATTTTCTTCAGAAAGCTTTAAATCCAGAAAAATAAAAAAAAATAATGTTGTGTTTTCCCTTGAGAACTCCCACTTTTTGTTTTCTATTTCTGGATTTAAGTTTATTTGTGGGGCTTAATAATAAAATAAATAAATCCTTAATTTGTTGATAAGCACGGGAACAAATTCAGTTCGGGTGACAGTCATAACATTTGTTTATCAAGGGCCCAAATGAATCCCCAAAGCAAAAAGTCAAGCATTTAAATCGAACTGGTGGGGTCGTACTTAACCCTCATGGTTGTTTCTAACAATAAGAAAAAAATAAGGAAATTCGCTTTCACTCCTTTTAACGACACTATGAACTATTTATACGGTAATAACTTTGCATATATCCGTAAGATATTCACGGTAAAACGAATTATCGAGTACATGTGATGCAATGAAATAGCAATTGAAAACAAAGCCTATTTGTAGGAGCTGAGGCCATAACCCCTTTTTTCGAGATCAAAGATTGGTCCACACTAAAGTTTAGCAATCGCAATTTATTCATCATTATAGCACTATCATCACCATTATATATCCATGTTATTTATTTTTACGCTCGTGTAGCAATACATTTACAGTATTTAAGATATCACGATTATAAATTATCATCAGCTGACTATTTCATAAACCATTGTTCAAGGACCTAAGTGTTACTCACCATGTTCTTTTCAGGGGTCATTTAACACCTTACATGAATTGATTCTGTCAAGCTACCGTCGACGTATAACCCCTGACAGGCCGTGCATGCTTAATGTATTTAAAAGATGGTAGAATATGCTGGTATTTTAATGAACTTCATCTAAAACACGTTATACGGAAGTGTGTACATGCAGGGGCGGATCCAGGATTTATAAAAGAGGGGGCACAATATCTAGAACAGTTTCTGACAAGCAAAATAAAAGGTCACCATATTGTTTGTCTTGTCTTGTCTTTTTATTCCAATAAATTTCTCTGACAGTAAAGAAGGTCATCTTACAAGGGGGCACCAACTTGGAGTTAAGGTATGCCACTTTGGTTTCAAAGGGGGGGGGGGGGCTGGTCGGATGTGTCCCCACCCCAATTCACCAATGTGTACATGTAATATATTATGTGTCGGTATTCGCAAACCGCAACCTTTAAGAACTGGAGGATATCCCGTAAAAGTACAGTGTCTTATCAAGTACAGAACCATGAGAACATGCCACTTCGATAAAAAAAATATAAATGCCAAGAGCAAACGGAAACAGTGTGCAGGCGATGGTTTGATATAACGGACGGAAAACAACAGAATCCCTGTGGATCTACGAATGGGTTAATAGACCGAAATAGTCATGATAGCGAAAAGGAAATAAGAATGAACATGTTAGGTGTAGTGTCATATTGAAAATGTTTGATGGTTTATTTCATCTGACTGCTAAGAAAGCATGCGTGTGCTTGTAAGTGAGCAAACAAGGGGACCGACGGCTTTAAGTCCTATCCGACGGACTTGGTAATGAGGATTAATGCCTTACCAAAGGGCACTAGCGCATCGACTTGCTTTCGAGACAGAGTCTCCCCAGTTAAGAGACCACTGCTCTACCACTGAATCATCGAGCCTCCTCTATTGTTCTTCTTGCATCAAAATATGCATATGCGAGATATTTTGATGTTCCCTACATGGTTTCCGATGAATTTTAGGGTAAATAATTATCTGAAAGAAACGTTTGGTCGTGAGGGCTATAATTTATAGGATCCTAGCTCACCGATGGCTCCCCGCAAAACAATCTCGGAGGTTTGTAGGAATCGGGGACACACAGCTGACCATATGTTTTACACGTGTATGGTGCAGATTGACGTCGTTAGAATTTAGGTGCCGAGTCAGGCATATAAATGCTCTTTACCTCTCATTTTGTTTAAAATTCAACAGGATAATAATAGTAATAACAATAGCTACATTCATACTACCCACAAATCCTTCCATGCCAGGGGGGCGGAGCGTTCTTGAAAGGGGGGGGGGGCTGATTTGATTTCACTTGAATAATGACAATTTCGAACCTTTTCCCGACATTTTATGAAACGTGTCTACTCAAAAAATTGATGGGCTGCAAACCATCCCCCCCCCCTCCTCCCTCTCCCGGTCCCGCGGCCCATGCATGCAACTGCAGGATACAAATAACTAGTATTATATCCTGGCTTTAGCCAAGCTGCCCTCAAGCTAAAATTAAAGAAGTCTAACGTAAAATAGTGTTTTTAGGGGGCGGGTACCAAAAATGTACTTGGGTTTGTATTACACGTCCTTTCAATGATCAAATTTGCTATGGGCTAGGGAGTGTCTTCAAAAGTAGCATTGATCTTGCGCTATCTGATCCGATTAATCTAAACATCCACGCGTGATAGTCGAGCTGAGGTTACTAACATTGACGCAATTAATGCGGTACACACGTGTTATTAAACTTAAGGTTATAACATGATCATGATGATTATGAGACATTATCAGGAGACACATTCAAGGATGAAATGAAATTACAAGCTTCATATATTAGAGACAATGTAGTATTCGATGTTCCATCAGTATATCCCATTTTACCATTTTCTCCACGTCCGTACTCGTTACCTCGTTATAGTCACCCTCTAAAATTGCTGTAATTCCTTTACAGCAGTTTGTGAAAGAAGGTGATTTAGGTCGTTGTGCTTATTAAAGATAAAACCATGCAAATGCATTGTATATAAAACTGTCTAGAATATACATGTATTGCAAAGGGCTATTATGCAGTACATAAAAGAATATAGTGTGTGTAGTACAAAATGTATGATTTAATGATTCCCAAACCCCACAAATACTTATGTACTTCATAAGTATGTTTGTGTGGTTTGGGAATCACTAAATTGACTTAATCTTACTGAAATATCCACGTATATATGGTTATATGGGACCACGCACGTTCGAGTTTGAATAAAAAATCAATGTTCCATTGATCGATTCTACTTTTACACTCGTTTCTCCTTACCCTTATCCCGTCTCTCTATACAAAAAATGATGTATTTCCCGTTTCAAGCAGTTTATGGGGGGGGGGGGAGATTTAGGTCATTATACTTAAATTTGAGTTTTGGCCACGCATGAGCATTATATTGGATACTGCCAAGCAGATATTGGAAAAAGGTTATTGCAGTTCATATAAGAATATTATTTTATACTTATGTAGTATACATAATGTAGTACCTACTGAATGCCGAACCCCATAAATACACATTCATACTTATGTATCATTAAAATCATTAAAGGGACTCTTGAGAAAATGACTCAATCTGGCTGAAACTCTCATACAATAGAATACACTCCACATATATATGATTTTAATTTGACCACACACAAACATGCACGTGGCATCAAAATTTTGTTCCAAGTTTTATGGTAGAGTCAGTTTGAAATATGAGGGATCTGGATCTGGAATAGTAAGGCTCAACACTCCTTGGAGTAAAGCGAGTCAGGTGGGTGCGCGCAAAAATACTAAAATAATACTATTCATAATAGCTTTGAACAGTTTGGGGTCTTGAATGTTTACTATTGTTTCTGGTAACGAATTCCAGTCGGTAAGTATTTTCGGAAGAAATGAGTATTCAAAAGAATCTTTATTTGTGCTAATTTAGATATATGATTTATTGTTAGATTTTCTGGTTAAACGGGTGACAGGGTGTAGCAGGTCCCGAACTGGAATGGTGAGATAGCCCTCATGGGCTTTGAAGAAGTTGGTGAGTCTAGCTATCTTTCTCCTTTCAGCAAATGTACTCCAACCAAGATATTTTGACATGTAGACCCAGCATCAGGAGGTATATATTGATTATTGTTTTTCCTAGGCCTTCAAAATAATAGGAGATGGTCGTATATGCCTACTTCACCCTATTGCGGGTACATAGCTGCCTTTGTCGAGAAATATATGTATATTGAATTCGGGAAAAGGACTGCACGACATAGCAGCAAGTTACAGCTATACCAGGATAATGACCTGTTCATTCGAAAAAGAGTCCGTTCTTCTTTCAAGAGATAGGGCAATCTTGAAGTCAAATATTATGTCCTCTGTAAAATTATATTTGTATGTTTACGACTTATCGATAGAAGCCAAGCGGCCACTGTACCAGCCTCAATTCCCAACCTAGCAAAAGAAGTGAGGAAAACATAATCAGTAATGAACGGCATGAATTCATCTATATACTCAGGCTATGTTACAAAATGTTGCTCTTTATAAACACAACTCTATAAATCAAGCGCTTGTAACGAGTTCATATGCTATCCCGAACGTTGTAAGAGGCTCAAGCCATACATTAGGTTATTTCCCTTGAACGCAGCTCTTTGTAGTAACCAAGAGAAGCAAGTTGGGGATTTGAACTGTTTGGCCTACTGCATGGTCTCTATAACATCATGATCATTATAGGGACTGGTTTCCCGGTGACAAAAAAATGCTTTCTAGAACAAAATTATTACAAAAACACATTTGGATAAGGTGCAATTACACTTTCGTGAAAGTGTATCCATAAGGGCAATCAAGGGCAATCTTGAAGTCAAATATTATGTCCTCTGTAAAACTTATTTTGTATGTTTACGACTTATCGATAGAAGCCAAGCGGCCGCTGTACCAGCCTCAATTCCCAACCTAGCAAAAGAAGTGAGGAAAACATAATCAGTAATGAACGGCATGAATTCATCTATATACTCAGGCTATGTTACAAAATGTTGCTCTTTATAAACACAACTCTATAAATCAAGCGCTTGTAACGAGTTCATATGCTATCCCGAACGTTGTAAGAGGCTCAAGCCATACATTAGGTTATTTCCCTTGAACGCAGCTCTTTGTAGTAACCAAGAGAAGCAAGTTGGGGATTTGAACTGTTTGGCCTACTGCATGGTCTCTATAACATCATGATCATTATAGGGACTGGTTTCCCGGTGACAAAAAAAATGCTTTCTAGAACAAAATTATTACAAAAACACATTTGGATAAGGTGCAATTACACGAAAGTGTATCCATAAAAATGAATCGATTCTGGATGTATTTTAATGATCAGAAGGTTGATGTTATTTCCAGCTATCTTAAGATATGCCTATATAATCAGTTCAGAGTTCAGTTGTAAAAAACGTAATCTTTGTTGTGTAAAATACAGGGTAGGCCTATTATATCAGCTAGGTTTTGGTTTATTTGCATTACAATGATTATCAACAACGGACAGAATGTCATTCATTTCAAAGTTCGTATTTCACATTTTGACGACCCATCGAGGTATATTGTCACCATCTATAGAAAGCTCACATTTCGGTTATTAATTTCAAAAATTAAATTTTGTAAAATACGTTCAAGGCTGACTCTTTTCAACAATGCATGGTATTTACGGGAATGAATTATGCATGTACAATGGCACATCAGCATGTGGGGGTTGGGACACGTTATTTTAATAATGATAACTGAATAAAAAATAAAATAAAATAAATACATGTAAATAAAAATTTAAAAAACAGATCCAGCGCCTCCAGCTGACACTCACATGCTTTGTCTTGAATTTTAACGTCAAGCTTTTAATATTTCAAAGTTTTTTTTTGTCGCTCTTTCGCCGCTTTGGCTTAATATTGAATTTAATGCTGCTCCACTATTTCTTTTCGTGTTTTGATCCCCCTTACACACCCCACACACATGCACGCAAACACCCGAACATTGGACATAATTGTGCTCCTTCCCTCTTGTGCTAAAAACAATCCGCTATGTCGTTGTAATAACGGAATGGTATAGTGGCTTTCTTCACTCGATTTCCAATCGATTGGTTGCGGGTTCGAATTCCTTAGTGGTGCATAAATTATGTCCTCAGACAAAACATATTTGTCTCTCTCGACCCAGGTGTTCGATGGGTACCTATAAAGCACGCTTCATTCCTTGAAATTCACTACGCGTTGATTAAACGCTAAAGACATGATAATCATTTCCAATGTACTTTGACAACGCATAAAGACGTTTGTCAAAATCTGATTTGCTCATTACGAACAAGGGAATGTTATAATTTTGTCACTTAAAAAAAGAGGGAATAGAAAAGACTACTAGAAGAGGAAAAATTACAAATACGTAAAAAAGAAGAAAGTAATCAAATGAATTACCTTTCACCTGTCTTCAACTCATCCGATCCAACAAAACTTGCTCAGACAAAATGCTAATCGATCAAGAGATAATAGAACTATTTGAAGTGTCCGCACGTATACAGGAGATACAGGTTCATTCAATTACAAGTCCTCAGAAGCATATGCCAGCGGGCTACCATCTAATGATAACATTCATGTTATGAGAGAACAAGCGGAACAGCTGCATTTACTGATCCCAAAACCAGTCAAATCAAATTGATTTTTTCTCTTGGTCGCCTGTTTCGCATGGCATCGCAAAGAATACGTTTGCGCCAGAGGAGCAAACTGAAATTGCACATTGGCAGAACGGCGTCCGTGTTTGGTGCGTGGTGAAACGTTGTACAGGCGGTATTCATTCATCTCAGCGCGGCTTCCGATTGGCCAAAGATATAATTAGCCTGAGCCTGGGAAGGCGTGTCCTTTTCGAGTTCAATATACACATTTGCCCTTGGAATCTAGGCAGTTTATCTCTTTGCCATTGAAAGCTAAGCTATATGCTGAAGTTTAATATATCGGGTATGGACCACACCACATCAAGTGGCGATCCAGGATTATTTGCTCGGAGTACACAGATTTTTTCCACAATATCTGACTAGCAAAATGAAATAAAAACAAAAATTACAGAACAGGAGACTTTTGGTCGAGAGCTCGGGGCCCATGTGCCTCCAGCCTACAGCCTCTCCCCGTGGTACCAAGTTTTGACCAGCTCGATGTAGTCAACAGCACTGTGCTTCGCCGTGCTCTTCTCAGGAGAAATCTGAATAGCATTCACTCCTACCAAGGAGCTATGCTTTTAATTGCACAAAATCAAAATAACTGCTCAGAAGGTTGTGAAAATTGTCTCAAGAAATGTCTTCCCCCATCTCCATTTCCTGGTGGTGTGCATGTTTAATTCTGAGCCAGTGAAACGAATCCGATTCCAGAATGAATGAGTTCTTTTCTTCAACCTTAAAGTGATTTGGTAACTTTGCAGAGGCTTGATAAAATACGAGCTGCCTGGCCTTACATGCTATCAGTGTATGTAATGTGTAAAAGTGAAGACCAGGGGGGATAAAAGCACTTCAAAATCATCATATCCTTAACAAAAGTAAAAATATGCCAGACTCATTTCCCCCCATAGACTCAGTCTTAGACTAAAGCGTATGGCCATACGCTTTCGTAAATGGGAGTATTCAGTCATAGATATCTTAATAATAGCGTTATATATATGAAAACCTTTGTATGCCTGCACTATTTATTTATCCTTCTGAACATCATTATATAAGACAGATATCAAAATTCAAGCCTGCACAAAGTTACCGAATCCTTTTAAAGAAAACGCGAAAAATAATTTGTGAGCTTTCTCATTCTTTTCCCCCCTCTGTGTTGAAGAATATTAGTGTATTATTATCATATCAGCAATGTCACTTCAAAGGGACTGTTTAAAAAATCACTCATTCTGATGCCACATGTGAGTTTGTAGTCCCATATACAAAATATATGCATACTATGGGTGAGCCGGTGGCTACAGCCCTTCACCCCCCCCCCCCTTGTTATAAGTGTGGATTCCCCTTTAAATTTCCTCAGGTATTGTAAATAATCACTGTCACTAATGCATAATCCGTTAAGGACTATGGATCCGTCAATATGCGGATTCCTATTATTAACTAAACCTCTTCTCCTGACAAAACGAATCATAACAACTTCATTCAAAGGTTGGATGTCTGACCATCTGTTAAAACAGTTTTCTGGTACTTCTTTTTTCAAACAATCAGTGGTACACCAAATTACTCACTAAATGTAAGTTTTCTCAGTTTATATGAGTGAACAGACATTTTTTTTCTCCCGTCACACGAGCATTCACCTAAGGTGCGGCAAACTAATTTATTCATAAGAAGAAAGAAGGTCATCGATGTTTCATTCCAAAGGAGAAATAAATAGCAGTTCTTTGTGATATTACACCATGGTCGAATTGCTAAAGGGAGATTACCCAAAACCAAAATTAATATAGATCTCTACTTTTACGTATTAAAAAATATGGAGGGGTGCAGCGTTAGACCTCCATGTTCCATGGTCTTGGAGGGGTCGTGTCTTCTCTCTCTCTCTCTTTTCTCTTTGTTGCTGTCTGATAGCTAGAGCAATGTGTCACTTACAAACGCCTAATACATGTATTACCTTGTATCATGACCTCTGGCTAACTTTTACAACATTTTTTGTTTATCAATATACAGCCCTGGAAAAACTTATTAGACCAAGCTTCTGTAATAAGGGTACTATAATATGCATACAAAATTATAAAAATTATTTGCCTTTGTATTTCATTGAATGAATACCAAATTCCAGCAATTATACCTTGCTTTTATGATATTTTATTTCCTTCTTACCACAAAATTAACAATATCAGTAACCATGCTTGGTCTAATATTTTTTCCATGGCTGTAAGTGTTTAGAGCAAGGGTGTGGACCATGTGGGACATTTGGGAGTTGTCCAACACCGTCGCCCCCCCCCCCCCCCGCCCCGATTATAATAATAGTAATTTCCGAACAATGTGTTCACAATAACACGCAGAAAGGCTAAGATAATAGCTATAAGCATAAGACGTTTTGATATCCTGGTGCCCATGTCCTACCCTACGACAGGTCTTTTTTTTTTAATTTAATATCTAAGGCAAAGTTCAACTTGAAGGCTTGAAGAATAATAGTAAGAAAGGATACATGAAAAGGATTGCTCTTGAAATGGCTCATATCCGAAAATGACGAGAAAAACTCCCCAAAACTGTAATAATAGTGGCCACTTATATAGCGCTCATATCCGTCATGCAGTGACGCTCATGGCGCTGTAGAATAACTTTGAATGCCACATAACTGTATATACAGTGCGTCCCAGAAAAAAAAGTTTACAGTTGGAAAAATTCTCACCAAAACAAAATATTTGTTGGAACTTTTTATACCTGTTAATAGCTTAGGGTGTCTTCTATCAAATGACATGAAAACATCTGGGTTATATTTTATGTTCGAGTGAGCAAAAGTGACTGTTGCGAAAGGAACTTGACAAAAATTTGTATATGTTCTGTTTCGTATTAACAAATTTGAGAGCCGTTAAAATTTGACAGTTGGAAAAAGTCTCCCCAAATGAACATTTCAAAATATGATCATACCAATGGATAGCTTAGGTCTTAATGACCCCAAAACAATATTTTACGCATGAGTGGGCAAAACCCATGGTTGTGAAATGGTGCAAATTCCATTGGTTGACATAATTTTGTATTTTTTCTGGCTTGTATCAACAAAGTTTGGTTTTGAAAAGGGTTAGAAAATTTCATATGTTGACCATTAAGAATCAATTTATGAAATGATAGGCTGTTTTGTCTGTATATGACGTGACATATCCCATCAGAATTTTATGGTTGACTGAGAAAGCCAGCTTGAATTAAAAACTCCCAAAAATGTATACATCAAAAACAGTCAATAAAGTAGTTAATTGCTCACTGAAGCATAAAAATGTTGATGAGATGCGAGTACATACAGAGAACAAAATGTGTTCTTTCATACATTCTCAGTTATAGATCAAAATATGAACAGCAGTTTCATGACTCAACTTTGCTGAAACCAGCCCAAAAAAAATACCAATCTTGTCAATTTTGGATTTTGCAGTTTTCACAAAAGTGGCCTTTGATCACTCTGGCGTAAAATATCACCGGATCTTTAGGTGCCATTCCATATAATGGACCCTAAGCTATCCACAGGTGCTTCAAATTATGTTTAAATATTTATTTTGGGAGACTTTTTCTGACTTTTAAAGGTCCACTGCAACCCAAATGCAAGTTGATTTGCAGGGATGCATACAACTCATATTTTGTTATTCAAACATCTAAATATGTTTCATAGATTTTAAATATTTTTTGAAATCATTTTCTCAAAGCTCCACCCCCCAAAAATGCTCATTCCCGCAGTGACATCAATCATTAGTGAGCAAAGGAGAGCCAGTGGTATGTAGATTTGCCAGAGATGACTATCTGTTCAAGAGACCATACAATGTCTACATAGTAGGTGCTGTGTCAAACATGCTGTAGCATCACCAGGAAAAGAATGGTAATGAGGGGGTATTGTTCGAAAGAATGCAATTCTATTGTGAGCATGTGCTGAGCTGGGGGAAGTTACATTCCACTGTCTATTGTAGAATGTTAGTGTAGCTGACTGATGATTGACATGATGTCATTGCAGGAGTGAGATCTGGAGCTTTTTTTTTAGGGTGGAGCTTAGGAGGTTGGAAAAAATATTTCAAACAATATTTAAAAATCTATGAAACATATTTAGATGTTTGAATAACAAAATATTAGTTGTATGCATCCCTGCACATCAACAACAAAAAACTTGCATTTGGGGTGCATTTGGTTGCAGGGGCCCTTTAACGTTTTACCGGGAAGCTCTGTAGTTCCACCCTCATGTCGGTGCGCAGTGCTTCCATTGCCTTTATTTCTGCCTGAGTCGATTTCTCATCATTTTGATGATTCCAAAAGCATCACAACATATATTTATTCTTATTTACTACATGAACAACCTTATTGAATAACTTCAGTTCAGTTTCATTCACAATGCAATTACATGACCAGTATTCAACTTTATTTTTAAAAATAACGTCCCCTCAAATATAATGGCCTTGCTCGTCCTTCTCGAGGTACTTTATAGCCTCTGTAGTGTACAGTGTGATTCAATAAAAAGGAAACCCCAAATTCAACCCTAAATATCGTTGCAAATTAGTACATATTAAAGGGAGTGGCAAGTCGTAATCCATGGGCCTGACCAGTTGGCCTGACTCGGGGAAATTCGGATACAATCAGGTCCAATCGTGCGCTACCGAAGGAATGTTATTGCCGAATTCCTCGCGTGATCGTTAACTCGAATCCCTACATAATGAGATTCAAATACTGGAATAAAGAACGTGCGATCTTGTTTACTCAAATTTGGGTCAATGTGCGAACTTTTATTAGCTGCGGGCGATAAATAGAAGTAGCTTTAAACTTTGATCCAGAGAAAGGAGCAGCCAACTGTAAAACCGCCCATAGATTGCGACCTGTCACTCCCTTTAATTTGACACCTTGATCAATGAAATCCGATCATGGACATCTGAATAGCAAAATTTTGTTCACGTCAAATTTGCCTCTGCCCAAGTTTTGAATGAAATGGATGGTCGATCAAAGTTCGGTTGAATGGTGTCCATTTAAAGCCATGGCTTTAAACTGGCTTTACGACCGGTTTCCGACGTACGTATGACAACCACTGGTCTGTAGTTAGGTGTTAGAGATCGCAAATAGGTTTTTCAGTTTTTAAAAGATTGTCAGAGGTTGGCGACTGGTTGTCGAAGCATTTTGGTTGGCTGCAGGTTTGAGCCATGGTCTCACTGCCTTGCGACCGGTTGCCGGCAACCACTGGTCGGTAGTTGGTTGTCTGAGATCTCAAAGAAGTTTTTGTCAACCTTTATTTGGTTGTCAGCAGTCGGCAACTGGTTGTTGGAGCATTTTGGGCTGCTGGAAGTTTACGCTGCTGCATCGAAAACCTTTTGCCGACCGAAATGGTCATTCTTGATCGCATTTTGGTGGGCAGCCTATCAAAATTTTTAAAAAGACATATATCATTTACTTGGTTTTTAAGATATTGGGGCATGAATATCGGTTGCGTTTTTATTGACTCATACTGTATTCAACACCACTTTGAAAGATGCCCATGTCAAATCTTAGAAATAACCATAATAACGGTAAAAATACATGAAAAAGTTCACATCAATATAAGATCTTCAATTTCGTCAGGAACATCATCAGTAGCATTCATGTGATTTCTTGTCACAGCCGGGGGGGGGGGGGGGCGACGCGACTATAACCTTTACCATTGGTTGCTGTACAATCTTCAAAATTTCAGGGGGCGCGTCCCCCCCCCCCCCCCCGGGATCGCCGCCCATGATAGAATTCATTACGTTAATGATAATGATTATTTATTTAGATTCTAGAAAAATAGAAAATCGAAGCCATATTCGAGTGACTTACTGCTATTCTTAGCTCTCTTGTTAACCATATAGTTATCGTTTGCTTTATCAACCTTCTGAAAATAATTTCAATCCAAAGTTTCTTCAGAATAGTGTGTAATCAATCCAGTGTTATAGTGCTTAAACCTGAGAAAGGGTAAAAGAGGGATCAAAAAATTTCTCCGCTCTAAATGCCGCCCAAAGATGAACTTTGGACACTGGCCATTCAGACATCAAAACAAGGTAACCGCGTGAAAACATGGAAAATTTAGATCTTTACGAATTTTTACTTGAAGAACGGAAGTCATGAACGAATGATAAATGAAATGTATCGTAGCAGGGGCCGCGGAACGTCTTGGAAAGTGGAGGGGCTTAATGGGGGGGGGGGGCTGCCTGTATAACCACATTTTTGCACTGCGGCCATAAGTTTGCACGTGTTTACTGAAACCGGTTCCGCGGTCCCTGCGTAGTGGACTAATGAGGGTCTAGAAATTGAGAGGGGTACCGCAGTGGATGAACTATTGCACAATCATTAACAAGGTCAATTACAAGCAGAATTTTGTACGAAGGAGTCGAAGCATCTTCTTTTCAGGTTACTTTTCATTCTCACCTTATATTGCAATTTCATGGGGGTACTTGCCCCCCCCCCCCCCCCCCGTAAGTGCAGGGTAATGTACAGGTAATACAAATTTTCACGTTTCATTTACTTTCTATTGTTTCTCAGATGATGCCAATGCTTGTGCAAGAAGCAGAATGCCCTATTGTGACGTCAACCATCCAGAAGCCTCAACCTGGGGGGCATTTCATGAAAGGAATTTCAGATATCTTATCCAACTAATTTGCTCTCAGCCAATCAGATGCAAGAATTTCAGTAGCTTATAACAGTTGTCGGATGAAATATCCGACAACTTCCTTTCATGAAACGCTCCCCTGTTGTGCGCAACAATACCACTTCGCCTGATTGTCATTTCCTTGCACTAAAGTGCCCAGCTACGCCATTAATGTTAGGTAATAAACAAGTTTTCATTTTTTGTTTCCGTGTATCGTTTCCAAGGTGAAGCCAATGTTGGTTCAAGAAGTGGAATGCCTCATTGTGACGTCAAAAATTGAGAAGCCTCAACCTGTTGCGCGCATTATCACGTCGCCTCATCGTCATTTCCATACTCCAGTGACCTATCTATCAAATGTTAATTCAAATCTGCCTCGCTCCTTGCATGAATTAGCGATATCCATATAGCTTTCGGAAAGCCTGGCAAAACAGAAGTGGTTCATACGCTGAAGAAGGAAAAGGAGTCGTACAACCAGAGTGACATCGACAAGGCGATTGAGTTCATCCTCCGTGTCCACCTGCGGGTGAGTTAAAAGTTTATTTAGATACGTATGCGTTGAAAGTATTTCTACAAATAATAAGAGGCAATATATAGAC
Organism: Heliocidaris erythrogramma; assembly: GCA_025617745.1. NCBI lineage: Eukaryota > Metazoa > Echinodermata > Echinoidea > Camarodonta > Echinometridae > Heliocidaris > Heliocidaris erythrogramma. Next base: position 26,262,125 of record CM046860.1, read on the forward strand.
ACATCTTTTTCTTCTTTTTTTTGGGGGGGGGGGGGTAGGGGTCCTGAATTTTCTGTCAATAGCAACGTCGAAAATCTGTATAAATAAGTTTTAGAGTAAACATCATTTCGCAAATTTCATTCTTGTTTCCCCCTATGCACAGATGTGATGACATTGGATTATTCTACAACCCCCATGGGGACCCCTACCATCTCTTACCAAGTCCACGAGTTTCCAGACATCCCGGGAGCGAAAATTTTGTTCCCACGAACTTTTTGTCACTATCGTCCTTGACGCATGCGCAACTTTGAAATAGCCCTACAATGCTTGGAGTTGGATGGGGTTTCAAAGTTTCATCCTACTTTTAGTAATAATAAAAATACAAAAACGTTATTTTTGTAATGTCCAAACTGAGAGTCGAGTCGAACCCACATACCTCAGGTTAAATGTCCGAGGGCTAACGCATCTCGCCACAGCAAGACGCTGGAAGCAACCGTCATTATATCGCTTACGGAATAAACCCTATGATTGCGAAATTGATTTAGATCGGAAAGGATCAGGTGCGCATGCGCCAGGGAGGACAGGGACAAAAAGTTCGTGGGAAAAAAAATTTAGCATCCCGGGACTCGTCACCAGTCCCGTTGACCCCAGACCAGCATTCAACAAGATCGATTTCTCCTCACCCGCTATCCAGAGCATTGGTCTCTCTCGTGCAAAGGGAGAATGGCGATCTGTCCGCATCGCTGAGTGACTCGAGTGTGGTATTCCTCCCCATCACACAGCCCACCAACAACATGGTCCTACCAAAGATGGGACGGGAAATGATGCCTTGTAAAACCTGCTTGGGTTATGAATAAACAAGGAGGCTATGATCAAAACAATTATTATATTGATTTACCCATGCTGTCAAGTGTGCAAAATGAATAGTTTCGAAAATACCGGTATGTTATGCAGCGTGCCATACAACTAGGGAGAGAGAGAAAGGGGAGATGGAAAGAGACTAAGGAGCCGAATAACTAAGGAAATGATAAGAAAGAGAAGAGAGAATATGAGTACAGTCTGCACACAAGGGAAGATTTTAAAGAGAGAGGGAGAGAGAGAAGGAAAATGAGGGGCAGATGAAAGGAAATAATAGGAGAGATGAGAGTATGAATAATATATGAGCATAAGAGAAGATCTAATGATAGAGGAGAGAGAGAGAGAGAGAGGAGGTGTCATGGCGGGAGGATTATGCAGAACAAGGAAAGTGAATCTTTTCTTGTCAGGCCCATCGGACGAGCTTTTGATGGTACTCGCCATAAGTAAGATGTACCTCAAGCCATTGTTTTTTAATAACATGAGAAGAGGATGAAGTGAGGGGGAAATAAAGAAAGAACTACCGTGGGAGCAAATAAACAGATGATAAAGGATGGATCGAGAGAAAAAAAAAAGAGAGAGAAAGAGAGGGAGGACTACCTCTATATAATTATACTTGCATGATTATCTACTATACATTGGAATAATGACAAAAAGATTTTTAGAAAGGGATCAAAATGTATTTTATAATTACTCGAAAACCATATTAGAAAGGAATGATATCACTGGTATACTATCTGTCATTCCCCAAAAAATCCCAACAAGAGGGAGAAAATACACTCGTTTGATAAATCCTGTTCATACATTTAGCATCGTATATCATTAGCAACAAGAAAAAGGGTGAATGGAATTTGTTATAATTTTCAGAAAAGAATTTGACCCGATGGCATGCCTGATCATCACAATATAAGACACAGAACGTGTTGGCAAGCACAGTACATTGTATGCATGGCTATAAAAGAAGGATGCAATACTTCATCCTACCGTTGATGGGGTGTGATTCTTATTTCGACTAGAGTACCTTTATATAGAAGAGTAGCGACATGGACGTCTGACTTTTCTGGACACAAAATGGCGTTCGAATTCTTTCTATTGAGAACACCCAGGTGCTCATCGGAATTGAATAGAAATGTTACGTGATAGCGGACACAAAATGGCGTTCAAATCACAGGTTGTCGTTACTCTTCTATATAAAGGTACTCTAGTTTCGACTAGTGTCCCTGTGTTAGAGAGTTACGACAACTGGGGATTTGAACGCCATTTTGTTTCCACTATTACGTAACATTTCTATTCAATTCCGATGAGCACCTGGGTGTTCTCAATAGAAAGAATTCGAACACCATTTTGTTTCCAGAAAAGTGGGACGTCCATGTCGTAACTCTTTAATACAGGGACACTAATTTCGACGCTGCTCTGTTCTGCAGCGCACTCCGAATGCTCCAAAGGATTCCAAGGGGGAAAAGGGGGCTAGGCGCAGGGGCGGATCCAGGATTTTGTAAAAAGGGAGTGGGGGCACACGAATCCATCAGCTTTTCATTGAGAATAATCGGATGAAGCCAAAATTTTAAATGCTTTTTTTCAATTTGTCAGCCTGAGCAAGATTTTCATAGATACTCAAATTTTTCTGATTTCTTTTTCCCGGGTGTTTTTTTTTTTTAGCCTTCAAATTGAATTTGAATGCTTGAAGACTTTTATCGTTTTCGTTTATCCGATTTTTAAAAAAACCAACAAAGAAACAAGGCAGGCTGAAGACTGATATTGTCGAGTTTACATCGATCACAGTCATAATGAAACTACCAATTTGTCACTCTGACTATTAAAGATTGTTGAATTTTGTGAGACATTATAGAGCGAGTGCAATGGGCACCCAGCAGAGGCAGATACCAACGAGATACAAGAAGACATCATCATCATCATCATAATCATCATTATCAGCATCATCATCATCATTATCACCATCATCATCATCATTTTTATATAGCATTACAGGAAATAGTTGAATATAAATGATTGAACACAATGATATATTCAGACATATTTACAAACTTAAAAGATGGACTGTTAAGTGAAAACTAATCCTTAGCAAGTCATGTTGAAAATGAAATGGAATTGACAGTTATATCGATGTATTTCGGTTTTCTTCTTTATAGCTTGACATTGTGAGTAGATGCATGACATGTGTCAAACATTGTGTTTGATTTTTACCAGTTTGGGAAATGGATGTGCGATCTTGCATAAAAAAACCGATAACACGACTTGAACACCCGTCAAACCTGCAACCTTGAACTCTAGTGAAAATAATTTAAAAGCTTTCTCATTCTCTTTTTTTTTGTTGTTGTTTTGTTGATATGTAAAATACTATCAAAGTAGCAATGATATATGAAAAGGATTGCTCTTGAAATACCCTCATATCCCCCCCCCCCAAAAAAAAAAAAAAAAGAATAGAAAAACCCACCCAAAACTGTAGGACTTATTGACTAAGTTTTCAAGACACTGAGTTATTATTATTTCTCATCATTTTGGTGATTCCAAAACTTTACAACATACATTTAATCTTATTTACTATATGAACAACCTATTCGAATAACTTCAGTACAGTTTCATTCACAATGCAGTCGCATGACCAGTATTCAACTTTATCTTTAAAGACACTGCGTCCTGTGTCTAATTAAAATGGGCAGGGCCTGGCTTTTCACTCTTAACACGTATTTTAAAAAGCAGAACGTGCAGGGCGGCATCACGGGGTTGTGACCCCCCCCCCCCCCCTCCGGCCAGCTCATGTCCAGATTTGAGGGAGAGGGGGAGAGAGAAGGAAAATGAGGGGCAGATGTACACTCTAAAAAGTGAAGTGCTGAAAAACGAGTGGTAATTGGAAGTTTGCATTTGACATGCTATTTCTAACACCTCACGTGCCATTTGCGTCTGGAAGATGATAAGGTGCAGAAGTGAAGTGCAGAAAATTGAGTGCTAAAAGTAAGTGCTGAATGTTAGGACGCTCGTTTTACACTTCAAGTGCTGACCAACGTCCCGTGATAGCACCTGCACAATTCTGTGCTAATAATTAGGATTTGCGCATGAGCAGATAAAGGTCATTTGACATAAACTGGCATGTTCGTTTAAAATTCACTGCGATAAGCATCGACAGTGTAATGATTATTCATATATTCATTTCATTATACTTTTCATTAAATCCACTGAAAAGCAACAAAGTGTTCATTGATGGTTGGTATTTGACAGTCTGCCTAATGATAGCCAACTTGCAAACAATGCGCTTTCCCAAGTTCATTCTAGTCACCTGGTCTACGATGTCTTTCTTTCATAGAGTTTGAATTCTGTAGGTTGCTATGTCGGGCAAGCTTAGTATTATCTTTCTTTGAAAAGATGCCTATCCAAACGAAAAAAGGGAAAGGTCATTTGCGAAAAGTTACTCTGGGCCAATTACGAAATCGCTTATTACGCAACTGTAGTGCAAGAGCCATCATCTGCATGATCTGCTGCACAGGCATGGCGTGGTACGTAAAAATTTAAGACATTAAAATTACAACTTCTGTAATTTTATGCGAATAAAGGTATCAAATAATATGATATTTACATTAATCTTGTGGTGGTAGATATGAAACATGATGAAAAGCAATGAAGTGGAAATGCCATGTTTCAGCATGTGTGGTGTGGCCAAACTTCTACGGTACGCGTTGTCGTTGACATGAAAATTGTTGATCATGCGGGGTCAGCCAGGCATGGGGCGCGATCGACCGCGCCGGCCGGGCCCGGGAAGTTTGGAAGGCGGTGTGTGCTTTTTTTTCGTCACGATTGAGGATTGCCGAAATTGAACAATTAAACCTCCGAAATTGCCACTTAAATCCACATGCCATGGTTTTAGTCCACATCATCATGTATACAACCAGTTCATATCAATCTAAAAATAAAATCTAGACCTTAGTGTAGGGCTGTTTAACAGACTATAGAAGGGTGAGTTTTCAGCACTACAGGTGAGATTTTGTGCATACTGTTTGTGTATGTTCTTTAGTACTATATTGGGTGCAAAAGTGTTAGCACTAGTAGTGCCGTTTTGGGGGCTCTAAAATTGGTTATTTAATGCACTAGAAGTGTGGTTTTTGCGAGCTGCATGCGTCTAATAGCTTCAGAAGTGTAAAAAGGCTTACACTTAAAGTGTTTAAAGTAGCACTTGGACTGGTGTTGAATTATAGCACTTGTACAAGTGCTACTTTAGCACAATTTGTGCAGTCCCTATGCGTGCCCTTACAGGTGCTGCCTCCAAATCTTGAGGTGCTAAAAATAGCACTTGAGTTGTTAGAGTGTAATGAAATGATAGGAAAGAGATGAGAAAGTATGAATGATTATTGAGCATAAGAGAAGATTAAAAGCTAGAAGGGAGAGAGAGGGGGTAGGGAGCACGGAGAGAGAGAAAGGGGGGGGGGGGGGGGGTATCATGGTAGGAGGAATATGCAGAACAAGGAAAGTGAATTTTCTTTTCTTGTCAGGCCTATCGGACGAGCTTTTAATGGTACTCGCCATAAGTAACCTATGTTGTACCTCAAGCCCTTAAACATGGAATGTGCATTATTTTTGACCAACATGAGAAAGGGGTGAAGTTAGGGGGAAATAAAGAGAGAATTACGAAGAGGGTGAGCAAATAGATAATAAAGGAGGGAGAGAGTGAAAAAGAAAGAAATAGAAAGAGAATGAGGACTATCTATGATACTTCCGTATGCATAATTATCCACTATACATGAAAATTGTGTTTTTGTTTGAATAGTATTTGTATATAGTCATATTGGGATAATGACAATTTTTTTTAAAGGGAACACAATTTCTTTATAATTACTCGAAAACTATTAAGAAAGTAATGATATCATTGGTATATACTTATCTTTACAAAAAACATCTCAATAAGAGGAAGAAATATAACTCGTTTGATATATCTTATTCATACATCATTAGCAACAAGATTTGAGGCTTATTTATTTAAATATCGAATGTTCCAGACGGCTACATTTGTGTATTCAAATTCGTCCCCTTAATAATAATAATAAAAATCGCCTTTCCAGACCTCACACGTCAATAATTAGAGACGATGGTAATCTATACAGACTTTTTAGAATTTTTAGAAATAAACATTACCATTGTCTCTAAATTGACCATGTCAATTCTTAGATATAACCATTATAATAGCAACAATACGTGAAAGGGTTCACCACAGGATCTTCAAATTCGTCAGGAATATCATCAGTAGTACATTACGTTAAACATAATGATAATTATGTTTAGATTCTAGACAACTAGAATATCGATGCCATAATAGCGCAGTGTTTCGGATTTCAAAGGCAGTGCGCAGGCACAGTGGCATGGGGCCATAGACCATAGACAAATTAAAACTGGGGCATACAGTTACATACACATAACACTAGAGGGCTCACTAAAGAAATTTCCAGAGCTATACAACGCGCTCTGGAAATTTCAGGTCCAGATTAGAAAGTACCGTCGCCATTTTACAACGGGGCAAAAAGTACAGAGTACAGATAGTCTCATGCAGTGCTAGACGCGTTGACTTTCGAGAACCGCAAATGTTCCTCCCCCTTAGTCATAATTTTAAATTATGTTTTACTATAAGCTTGGACCCTGAGCTTTCAGAATCTCCTATTATACCTATCTCAAGCTGCCCGATTGATTGTAACCAAAATCTGAGTCGTTTGACGTCACAGTCATATAAAAAATAGCTGTTTATACCTTAAAAAGCTGTTATTTGTGAAAAACGTAAATAACAATGAACATGATCCTCAGCTATCATAATCTGACTCTTTGACATAAGGTTTCAGTGCCGTCACCAGCTTTTTTCGAGGGGGGGGGGTGCCTTTTGGAAAAAAAAACACAAAACTTACCAACTTAGAGGGGGCACACAAATGAAGGTTTGTCTCGCTAGCTTCTCTAAAAGTCGCTCAGTGGGGGGGGGGGTGGCGACAATTTTTTTTTTCGCCAGACCTTCAAAATTCGCTCAGTTGGGGGGGGGGGGGGTTTATGGGGGGTCCAGTTTCCCTTTATAATTCCCTGACAAGCAAAATAAAAAAACAATTTTTTTTGGGTCCCCCCCCCCCCCCCCCCTGGCGACGGCCATGGGTTGTCGTGGGTGTGCACCTAGGGCAGTCGCCAATGTAACACTTGAACAACCAAATGATAATGAATTGGACTTGTCTGCGAATTATGCTGCGAATGAGCCATCGCACAATAGTGATAATCTTCGCACTTTCAGACACGCATCTTTTTAGTTTTTATGAGTTAATTGCATTTGTGTAACTTAAGCAATTAATCTTTTGCAACAGTATTGTGAAAATATGTGTGAAAGATTTTGGGGTTTTTGGTAATGTTATTATTATTATTATTATTATTATTATTATTATTATTATTATTATTATTATTATTATTGTTATTGTTATTATTATTATTATTATCATTATTATTATTATTATTATCATTATTATTATTATTATAATTATTATTATTATAATTATTATTATTATTACATTATTATATTTTTGAAATGCAATTGCTGTTAGGGTTGGATTGCCCTTTGAATGTTTGAAATATGCAAATATGCCCAGTTTATGAAGTAAGTTATGACTTTTCAGTTTGTGGTGTAAGGCCACAGCCTACAAGCCCCGAAAAACTGGTGGCCAACAAGACCAAAAGCCCATGAACCCTTTGATAATTTTCCTAGAGTTCACTAAAATAGACTAAACTGATGGGCTGTCGTCTGTTCGCCTATCTCGGTTCAGATGAAAATTATACAAAAATTATGCTTTTTTTATACGGTAGATCCTTGTTACAACAAACTCCCTTGGACCAAGGAAATTACCGTGTTATACTGAGATATTGCTATATCAGGGCTTTAAAAATACACCAGAAAAGAAAGAGCTGTGACAAGATAATAGTGCATAACAACTACATCTGGAGTTTTTATAATGATAAAACTTCATAATAAGGTTGCAATGTATAGTATACTGTACTTGCTCCGCACTATTTTATTACCAAAATGTCAACTGAAATTTGTTCGATATCTATGTGAGAGAGTTAATCAGAGAGCTAGGAGGTGGGCAGTAGAATGACTGGTATGGGTTGTGTTTCCGGACACTTAACAAACAAAAATTATCTTGTCAATTTTGCCCTCGGGATTTTTTTTAAATATGCATCTGGTAACACTAAAATCAGTGAATATTATTTTGCAAATCATACAAATATATATTGTCAACCTATTAGCATGAAAAGTTGTTCGATTTACTCTTTGAAAGTGATCTTTCCGGATCAGTGGCGGATCGGGGCGGGGGGGCACATCCGCCCCCCCCCCTTTTTTGGAAGAAAAGTATGCATTTTCACCATAAAGGATCAGTCCCTTTTTTCGATTGTGCCCCCTTTTAGAATGAAAACCTGGACCCCATAAGCCCCCCCCCCCCCCGAGCGAATTTTTGAGGTCTGGCGAAAAAAATGTCGTCGTTTTCGAGAGCTGCATGGCGAGACCAAAAAACTACGGGTCTCCCTTTTACAAAAGTTGACAAACCTGAATTTGTGCCCCCCCCCCCTCTATACAAAGTCCTGGATCCGCCCCTGGTCCCGATGGCCTGTCCAGATCCGCACAACGTGTGGGTATACTTTTTTAAAAAGAAGGAAAAGTAACACGATCTCTTACACAATGTGCTATTTCTATTTAAAAATATCTCTTTTCACTTACATCTACACATTTTATCATCATCAAATTCTCCAGAATTGAGGATGTATGGTCACAAGAATCAATGATGTACGATGACTACCAGTCAGTGGCGTATCCAGGATTTTGTAAGAGGGGCGGGGGCCAACATTATGGGGGTCCAGTTTTCCTCCATAATTCTCTGACAAGCAAAAAAAAAGGTTATAACATAAACACATATTTTAGGTCTGTCAAAAATTCTGTGACAAGCAAAAAAAAAAGGGGGGATATCACACATTTTACGTCTGTTTGTCCGTCCAAAATTCTGTGACAAGCAAAAACGAAAAAAAAAGGTTATCATATATATTTAGGTCTTTTGTTCGTCCAAAATTCTCTGACAAGCAAAAAAAACCAACAACAAACAAACAAATTTCCTTTGTCAAAAGTTGTCAGGGGCAGTCTGCCCCTGCCCTCCCCATTGGCTATACGCTAGAGCTAGCAGTTTCTATCCGCGGGGGAGGGGAGGTGTATCGTGTCTGGAATATTTAATTTTAGGCTTTTAATTCTAATCCATAAACATTTTTTTTTTCTTTTTTTCTTGTCAGAGAATTATGGAGGAAAACATCTGATGGAAGGCTGGCGAGAAGAACAAAATACGGATCTCCCTTCAAGCATTGTTGCCCCCCTGTACGGTAAAATCATGGCTACGCCAAATGGGTACACCCTCTTTTTCTGCGTGCCATGGGATGCATTATTATATTATCTCTCAGTAGCAAATATTTTTTTTTTAAAGCCGCCTAAATAAGTGTTAGAGGAAACATCATTTATTTCGCAAATTAAAAATGTTATAGCCTTGCCCCTATGCACAGATGTGATGACGTTGGATTATTCTACAACTTGGAGACCCCCGGCCATCACTTACCAAGTCCATGAGTTTCCAGACATCCCGGGACTCACCATCAGTCCCGTTGACCCCAGACCACCCTTCAAACGAGATCGATTGCTCCTCAACCGCTATCCAGAGCATTGGTCTCTCTCGTCCAGGTCCAAAGGGAAGATGGCGATCTGTCCACATCACTAGCTGAGTGACTTGAGTGTGGTAGCCTCCCCATCACCCAGCCCACCAACAATATGGTCCTACCACAGATGAGAAGGGGTTAGGATTAGGATGCTCTGTAAAACCTGTTTAGGTGATGAATAAAGAAGGAGTGATATAATCCAAACAATTTATTATTTTATTGGTTCATCCATTCTGTCAATTGTGAGAAATGAATAGTTTCGAGAATATGCTGTTATTTATAATCGTGCCAGACATACTCGAAAGAGGGAGGGGTGGAAGAAGGAAAAAGAGTATACGGGGCCGCATGGGAAATGATAAGAGAAAGCTAGAGAGAGAGATAGAGAGGGGGGAGAGAATATACAGTCAGCATAAGGGAAGATTTAAAGAAAGAGAGAGAGAGAATGAGGGGCAGATGTAGTCATGTAGATGAGCATAAGATCTAAAGAGAGAAGAGAGAGAGAAATTAGGGACAGAGAGAGAGAGACCCCCAGCACGGAGAGGGAGAGAGAGAGAGAGAGAGAGAGAATATGGCAAGTGAATTTTCTGGCCAGGCTTATCAGACGAGCTTTTGATAGTACTCGCCATAAAGAAGTTGCACCCCAGTCCCTTTAAAAATGGAATGTGGATTGTTTGTTATACTAACATGAGAAAGAAATCAACTCATTACATAGGAGTACCGTACCTGTATCTGCGCGCGGGCTCAATTTCGAACTCGACGTGACAGGTGTATTTTGTACAAATTAATATACGTATTTCCGCGAGGACTGACGTCACTTGCCCGATCAATTTGTGGATTCTACATCTGGCGAGCGAGTGAAGCAAGCGAACAAATTTTTGGCACTTTAATTTTACAGCCTTTAGAGGAAATATTATTACCAAAATATACGAGGTAAGGTACTAGTATTTACATCTGATATTCGGGCAGTTCGCTCTGCTGCCCGAACATCGGGTGACTTTGTTTGTTTATTCATTGGAACATACAAGTCATTTATATACATGTACATTTGAATTCTGAATGTGAGTATATTGAAAATTGATATTTAACCCCCCAAAAAATAGAACACAGGAGACCGTCGTCATGAGCGAATTGCTTGATATCGACGAATTTTGCACTGTCATCCGACTCACCTTTATAGATGCCTGAAAGACATCTTTCGAGGATGGCGCTGGGCCAGCGCTACAGGGTGGGGGAGGGGGGGGGGGGGGCAAGGGGCGGTTGCCCCCTATGATTTTTCAAGTGACCACCCTCCCCCTAAAAAAGAAACAAAAGAAACAAAAATAATATATATATATAGGCTCTATTTTATGTTAATATACATGTATAATTCGTTGGAATGACCCAGTTGTGGGTCGGTCAATGGAGGTTAGGTGCACACCAGCTTTGATTTTCATTATCAGATTATTCATCAATTGTCTATATTGTTTTGAACTACTTTGGTTATATTTTTTTTATTATCATCATCATTATAATCATCATCACCATCATCATCATCATCATCATCATTGTCATTATTTGTTCATCTAAAACATGAATAATCTCAGTTGTGGGCAAGGGGGCACTATGGCTGCCCACTTATATCCAAACTCGACTCTTTGGCTCGCTTTAATCGCACGCAAGAATAGAATTAAAAGAAAAAGAATAGAAAAAATTTAATATGTGATATTAAAGAGAATGTAGGAGTAGGGTATAGCAACTTGAACTGATCAAAAAGAGATTTTCCATTATCATCAATGAACGTTTAAGTGAGTGTGTCGTAACCATATACTTAGGCCTGTGCATGTGGAGCATGCATGTTGCTTTAATGTTCATGGTTCAACAGCCCTGCTTGCTATTCTGAATTCCTTATCAATTGCCGTAAAGCATTGTAAGGACATCACATACACCCACATTGACTCCTGTACAAGGGTTGAAAATTTGACAAAATCTGGAAGTTACCTTGAGAAATAATCTTGAATTTAATTAAACTGATTTATATATAGATTAAATCACCTCCAACCAGGGTGTCGATCCGTGGTCATGATTGGGGGGGGGGGGGGTGACCAGCCGGCGAGGGAAGTGAAGTCAGTGGCGTATCTAGGCATTATGGGGCCCGGGGAAAACAATGAAGTTACCCCCCCCCCCCCCCCTCAGAGTGCCTAAACTTACCTACGTTATTGTACAAGCGAGGGAGCAAAGCGACCGAGCGACAAATGTTATAACCGTAAACAACGCACTTTCTTGTTCATTTTCCCAAGGAAATTTTGCAATTGACCACCGCAATTGAGCGGTAGAGAAGCTCAATTGTATACATTGATAAACGGTTTTCTGTTCACTCCCTTCTATATCGGGAACAAAAGTAACAAAAACTCTTGCCAAGCTTGAGAAAGAGTCGATAAAATCAGCAAGGCTACCTGAATTTGAGATTCCTTTCAAAAGTTGAACGTTTGCAAATGCTGTTTTATACACTTTATCCTATATTGGGGGCGGAAAATATAGCAGGTCAAATGAAACTTACATGATATAGCAAGCAAAGCAATTACATCTTTATTTTTTCAAATTCTGAACCCTTTAAGCTATTTAAGAACTATATACTGGGCAGTGGCGTATCTAGGGATTATGGCGCCCGGGGCAAACAATTAAGTTGCGCCCCAACCCCCGAGTCCCCAAACTTCTTTAAGTTATTGTAGAAGTGAGGGAGCAAGGCGACCGAGCGGAAATTTTTCCGTTTTTAACCCTAAAAAACGTAATTCCCTGTGCATTTTACTCGGGAAATTTTGCAATTGACTACTGCTATTGAGCAATCGAGAAGTTCGAATTTTGTACATTGATAAACGGTTTTCTAAACTGGGAGCAAAATTAACGAAAATCCTTGAGAAGAACCTTTTAAGCTGTTTGAGAACTATATACGGGGGGGGGGGGGGGCGCAAAATTACGAGATCCTTAATGCTAATAATTAGGCAAGGGAGCAAAGCAACTAAGCTTTTGAAATTTTTTGCATTTCCCACCCTCAAAAACTGTATTTCTAATTCATTAACCGTTCGTTTTTTTGTTTTTGTTTTTTTTTTAGGGGGGGGGGGCATAATCCGTAAGCATTATGATTTTTTTCTTCATTTACCCCGTTTCCTTTCTCTTTTGCGTTTTTTGCGCCCCCTCCAAGTGCGGCCCAGGGCATGAGGCCCGTCCCCCTAGATACGCCACTGATACTGGGGCGAAAAATTACGAGATCCTGAAAGAAAATAATTGTGCGACTCTGCAAAGCGACCGAGCTTTGGAAAATTTTTGCGCATTTCAGACCTTCAAAATCTACATTTGGGGCGCATAATTAAGAATTAAGATTTTTCTTCATTTCCCCCTTATTTTCTTTCTCTCCTTTGCTTTTTTTTCGCCCTCCCAGTGCCGCCCTGCCCCCTAGATACGCCACTGAGCGAAGCAACCGAGCCCCCTGCTGGAAAGAACACACTCATTCACACTGTGAACACAGTGTGAAAACATAGTTCACACTGTGAACACAGTGTGAAAACACAGTCCACACTGTGAACAGGGTGTTTTCACAGTGTGGACACCGCCACGATGTGGAAAACCACACATTGTTCACATTGTGAAAATCGATTTCACAGTGTGAATGTACCCGCTCACAGTGTGAAAATGATTTCACAGTGTGGCCAAACCGTGAAAAATATTCCACACTGTGATAAACAGATTTTCACAGTGTGAATACCTTACGACATATATTTCACATTGTGAACAGTACTATTCACAGTGTGGCCACTCTGTGGAAAATATTTCACAGTGTGAACTACAAAATTCACAGTGTGGCCACTCTGTGGAAAATATTTCACAGTGTGAACTATAAAATATCTAAATTTTAACGCAGCCTGATTTCAATTTCAGAGTATGTAAGTCAAAGGTCAAAGGTCGTAGCTCATTAAATTCCGGTAATTCCGTTCGATAACTTTGGTAATGTTCGACAGGTTTTTTTATGAAATTTGATATGAAGGTACAGTTAACAACAAAATTATTCATACCCCTTGGAAAATTCTAGTTTTTTGCATTTTTCCTAAAAATGAATGGTTAAATGAAGTTACTTGCACATCACTTGAATACATTTAGTTATCATCTGCAAATGAATGCCGTTTCCGGTTTCACCTCATTTGCATAACAATAGAAAAGGTGAGTTATCCAAACTGGGCGATGTTCAAAATTATTCATACCCTTGGTGATTTATTGACTCTGTCAATCAGTATGAATCCGATCCTTGTGATTAATGCTTGTAATTCACTTTATTATAAAACACCTGTCACAAGGCTTCCGGAGGGGTCTCTGCTGGGATATCAGGCCAGTACCTGTTCTCCAATGGCTCAATCTCCTTGAGGATGTGTCCACACATGCCTTCACCTGACCTTCAGGGAGTTCATTAGATTTCGTGTCCTACAGGTGATGCAGTTATGGACTTCATGATGACAGGACTGTGATATTGAAATTTTCGGTCATTTATTCCATGCATTTTAATGAAAATTCTGTATCTACTTATGAAGCAAAGCACCATTCCTGAAGAGCCCTTCCCTTTTGCACTGCCTGTGGGAGGGTTCACCTTTATTCATTGGCCCCATTCTTAATCAGAGTGCTCAGGAAGGCCATGTTGGTGATATTAAAGTCATTTCATGACTCTAACGTCAGGTCACCATGAATAACAGTATGTAACCTTTGAGTACCATACACATCCCACATTGACTGTTACTGTATATCAATCTTCATATGGTATATTCTTTGTATCTTTGGTATGAAAGCTACAATCCTTGATATCAAAATGAATGTAAACCAAATTTATACCATATGCCCTCCTTGTTACCAGCTGCAGTGCACAAAATGCTACCAGTTTGACAGTGAACTGGAACATAAAGATCAGTATTTTAAGCTTCACTAGAGTACCCACTTGCAGGTGTCCATATAAAAAATGTGTCAATCAGTGTAACTGAATAAACTGATAAAATTGGCACCATCCAACCTTTAGACAACTACCATGGCCTCCCTAAACATAATGGAACAAAAGTATCAGGAAACACCTTCCCTTGACAGTGCAACAGTGAATGCCTCTAGGGTAGTCTCTCCAGGAAGAGTGCTTTGTTTCAACTTAGATACAGAATTGTCATTAAAATGTAAGGAATATTAACGAAAATATCAATATCATAGTCCTATCCTCATGACGTCTAAAACTACACCACCTGCAAACACAAAATCTGCTTTAAATCCATCGAATCCCCTGAAGACCAGGTGATGGCATGTGTGGACAACATCCTCAAGGAGATTGGGCCATTGGAGACCATGTATGGCCTGATATCTCAGTAGAGACCTCCAGAAGCATTGTGCAGTGTGAAGAAAGTGTTACGAGCATTAAACACAAGGACTGGATTCATACTGATTGACAAAGTCAATAGATCACCAAGGGTATGAATAATTTTGAACATCACCCAGTTTGGATAATTCACCTTTCCTATTGTTATGCAAATGAGGTGAAACCAGAAACAGCATTCATTTGCAGATGATAACTAAATGTATTCATGTGATGTGCAATTAAATTCAGTTAACCATTCATTTTTAGGAAAAATGCAAAAAATAGAATTTTCCAAGGGGTATGAATAATTTTGATGTTAAGGTACATGGTATCATAATACAGCCTAAGTTCGATTTCAGAATATGTACGTCAAAGGTCATAGCAGAAATGGTGGCCACAATGTGAAAACGGCCCAATTTAACATTGTGGAGCAGACTATGATTCACAATGTGAAACACAGTGTGATTCACACTGTGTTTCACATTGTGAATGAGTGTGTTCTGTCCAGCAGGGACACCAGGGAGTTTTTCAAAAATCTGTCTATTAAACTTGCATTTTAGAGCATCCCAAAATGATTTTTAATGAAAAGAAGGAATGCATGGATCTACGCCAATGGACGGAACCCCTTAATTGAGAATAAAAATGCGAGCGAACAATTTTTCTTCCATATTTTCGCATTGAAATTATGGCGTTTATTATTTCCTTAATTCTAATCATTAAATAATGTGAAGGTATTTAAAGATCAAACATAATGAGTTTGGATAATCATAAGTTTTAAGGTATAGTAATGTATAACAATTCTTGTTTATTTTATCCAAAATATTGGGGGATGATAATACAGGCCATCCCCCACCTCATTTTTTTTTTTGATATATGTAGAGCTCTGCCACCTCAAACAAATAAAGGGCTTCCAAATTTTTGGGACTGGCCCAACCGCGCAAAATGTCCTTATTCTGCCGCTCTTTGAAGGGGCCAGGCGGCCTTATCAAGAGTGATTTAGCACTAACCTTACAGAAAATAAAGCTTAACATCTATGTGTGGCCGGCCCCTTTATTCAATAACGGCTTCAAAGGCCCCATGAATGACAACCTCCCCCCCCCCCCCCCCCGGATCTCCCGATTGCAGGTTCTGCTCCTGGGGGACAACCTAGCTGGAAAGGAAACCAATTTTCACGTGCATGAATGTAAAGATCGCATAGTCCGATATAACGAATTGACCGTCTGGCATGTTCTATGTGGTGGGTGTGGCCAGGGTGAGGTCACAAAGTGGTCAAAAAATGAGATAGATCAGCTGGAAAGGAAACCCTTAGAAACCTATATCAAAAGATTCGCCATAGTCCCAAGATACATGAATGGACAATGCCAGACGATTTAAGTGGGGGGGGGGGGGTGCCCGCCAGACGCCCCAAAGGGGGTCCAAAAATTGAGCTAGATCAGCTGGAAACGAAACCCTTAGAAACCTATTTCAAAAGATTCGCCATAGTCCCAAGATACATGAATGGACAATGCCAGACGTTTTAAGTGGTGGGGAGTGCTTGCCAGACACCTCTAAAGTGCCCCAACCCCCAATATTGAGCTAGATCAGCTGGAAAGGAAACCCTTAGAAACCTATATCAAAAGATTCGTCATAGTCCCAAAGTACATGAATGAGTAATGCCAGACATTTTAAGTGGTGGGGGTGCCCCCCCCCGGATCCGCCACTGATTGTGGTGTCAAACACACTCGGCTTGCGCCTCGTGCGTATAGTACACCACGGTAAAAACCTCTGTGTTGCCAGATCGCACCAACGCACTCCCAACCATGTATTAATAGTATACTAATATACACCCCCTATATTTTGAGCGAGATCAGACCTGTGCAAGCGAAAGTTCGTGGGAACAAAGAAAAAAACAAAAACAAACAAACAAATTAGCTTTGTCTAGACTGTAGATACTGCCAGAAATTATCATGATTATATATTGTGAGATCTACCTGCCAGACGCCCCCCCCCCCCATCCTCCATGTAAAGAAGGACACTCAAAGTGTGCAAATCAACAGTCATTATTGTTTTTCTTATTCCTTTTTCTACATATAAATGGGATATCTATAGACGTCAGACAAACGCTGTAAAACCAGCAAAATATGATTGATTTAACGCACGTAAGGTGTTTACTCCTATATGTACCTTTTAACAAAAAAAAATTGAACGTGGATTATGGTTTGTGTGATTTTAATGATTATAGTATGTTATAGTTATAACTGACATTAGTTCTTGACTGCAGTGGAAAAACTCCGTTTTGCCAAGTATTGTCGTTATAAATTTGGGCCGGTTCACTGATTACACTATCTACAGTAGATAGTAGACCATTCTGGGGCCAGTTTCTGTGATTTTTTGTGCGAATGGAGAGACGAGTTTTATATTAAAGACCTCAGCCCTGACCCAAAACAACCATATATTGACGTAAAGCTTAGTAAACAAAGAATATAATTACCCTGGGTATTCATAAATTTTCGTCTCCGTTTATCCATAAAAAATAAAAAAGATATTTTTTTTTGGTCCGCCCCTCCCTATTGCGTAACAAGAGAGGAAACTGCAGGGGGTCGCTAGACGTGTGACGACATGTCATGTATACAGCTCCGAGTGCGTCTACACGATATGTCGTCATCAAATTTTCACCCCCCCCCCCCCCCCCGCAAAGTAGCGTTCCTCAGAGACGGGGCCCTCGTCAGAAAAACCACCGGGGCTCAACATTCGGGACGCTGTTACTCATTCCACAGGAAACGGAATCTCATGAAGTTGGTTTCAATTTGTTCAGAAAATATATAGCTCCCCGTGGATGAATAAAGTGTATATTTCAAAATCAAACATCAAAAACAATTCAGTTATTACTAGCATATAAGCGTCAATTTCAAAACGTACGAGTAAAGAACTCAAATCAAGTATAAAGTGCGGTAAATAGGTGGAAAGTTTAGAGAGATATACATGTAGGAACGAATGGGGGAAAAAAGATATTTGTAAACGAGGAGGAGCTTAAATAAAAAACCATATAGCTTGTAAATGATTAGGCGCCCGTTTAGAGTACTTAATATTATAAGTAATTGTGATTAATATGTAATAAAAAGCGAAACGGAATAGAAATATCAGATTTACTAAACGATCCCGAAGAAGGAGAGCAATGCTCATAATGCGGAGGAAAGAAAACAAAAAGAAGAAGAAAGAAGCGAAAGTAAAAAAATTGTAAAGGCAGGGCAGTGTAACAAGAAGAAAGGCTATATGTGACCATCACCTGTAAGATCCAGCATGACAGAATTGTTGGAGGAGCTATCAACCAGTTCGTTTTTCAGGCTATTCCAGAATTTGGGTCCAGTAAAGGTGATTTGTTTGCAAACACGGTTGGGGCTCGGGGGAGGTGGAAATTGTTTGTCTGTCTAGTTGGGTAGGAATGTACCGCATAATGTTGGGTTGGAAAATAGGAAGGAATCATGCGGTAAATTACGTTTCGAGAGTTCGTATACATTGTATATAAATATTCCAAGATTCCAAGATTCAAAGAAAGTACAAGTCAGATATCTCAAGAATATAAAAGCTCATTTGTATGTGCCCGAAATCCAACATTCTTTACAATTCTTACATTTTGTCCATGAGGGTTATGGAGCTATTTCCCATGCAAGTACAATAATTAAGATATAAGACCTTGTTCAATATACACCTGAATTACATGAGTTTACATCAACAATAAATTTGAACTTTCCGCGTTTAGTTTACTGTTTATATAAACACCAACAAATCTGATAGACTCAGCCTCGGAATGATATAGAATTACTAAATAGCAAGAAATTTGTTTCATTTATGATGAGCGACAATTATTAATTTTGTTAGCTTTCATCCAGTCAAAAGCGCAAATTAATTCAGTGTTTACAATGTTCAGAAGTGTAACATGGTTATGGTGAGAGCAAACAATATTGGGGTCATCGACAAAGAGGATTATGACAAGACTGCAGATGAGTTTTGTAGATCGTTAGTGTACATAAAATAAACAGGAGCGGGCCTAACAGAGAGCCTGGAGGGATACCACAAGTAATTGACTGAAGGGTCGATTCAAAACCATTCATGTATACATATTGTTTTCTATCACTAGGTTAGTTCCTGAACCACTCCAAGGTATTTCCCTGGATACCATAGTGAGATAACTTATACAACAATATATCATTATTTATAGTATCAAAGGCCTTGGAGAAGTCCAAGAAAATACCTGCAGTGTGTGCCACTGTCTATAGCTCTGGCAAATTTATGAATATTAGAAGCCCATGCGTGAATGTTGAGGCGCGGAGAGGACATGATTATTATCTAAAAACGTATATAATGAGTCCAGAATAAACGATTTTTTTCTAGATTTTTTGAGAAGCTTGTTAGGGGGTGATAAAGGGCGGTAATATATCTTTGTCTTGTTGGTCACCTTTCGTGAATAGGCATGACCTTTGCAATCTTCATTTTATTAGGAACAACGCCGTTTTTTTAGTGATAGATTACCAATATGTGTTAAAGGAGAAACTATTTCATGAATGATATTTCTAGTAAAACATTAGTTATACCATGATACACAGACCTGTTTCTATTGTACAATTTTGACATGTTCACATGAAACTTTAATTATGAATAGTATATTTAATTGAAACTTGGTCATCGTATTAAGAATCATATTCCGCACAATTTAATACCGACCAATTATGCACCACACTGTTTTCACAACAACCGTTTAATGCATGCAAACCGACACGTTTTTGATAAGTTTTTGATATTTTGGCTTGAAAATTAGTTTGATATGGGTTTCAAACAATATTCAGACAGTGAATTTATATTGTACATATCTTTGATGCATGTAAACACCATTTTGATAATGGACATCTTCGTTGCTTATCAGCAGAGTGCCCTGCAAAGTACCATAAAACCTCGGTTTTGTTAACATTTGAGATGATTGAATATTTGTTAGCACATTGATCACTTGAACCTTTTCCTTTTAGGCTGTTACTTTTTAATTCCTTATCATGATGCAATGAAACTTGGAGATAATATTCAGAATGATATTTCGCATTGTTTGAAACAGTGGATATATGTTTACATAAACTTCAGTTACCGTGGCAGCCTTTATGCAATTACTCGTCCTACATAAATACCCTACCTGAATTTCTACTAATATGCATTTGAACAATTATCCCAAAACAGCCGTCAGGCAGGCTCATAAATCTATAAGACACACTGGACCCGATATTTGGAATTCACTACCTATATAGTTTATATTCAAGCCCAACGAAGTATATTAAAAAAAAAGAACGCTTAAAAGATTATCTTCTTTCATGTATTGCTAGCGATATACAATATTATTAATCAATTGTTTGTAAATATTCGAATGTTGTATATTTACTTCTAAATGACATAAAATATTTACAAACTAACCTTAATTGTTTCCTACTTATTACAAGACAGTCTATATATTATTAATGCCTGTATCTGCAACATTCGTAATTATGCATAAACACCTACAGGTGTTTTTTCAGCACGTATCCTTGTACCTTGCAATATAAGAATCAGTAGTCAGGAGTTTTATGAAGCTTATCGGTATTTACAGACCTTATGTTCCACCTGAACTGTGCTTATGACGACCCCTTTTTCTATATAATTATGATTTTATGTGACCATACATGAAAATTGCAAATATATGATGATGTACATGGAAATAGAAATGAACATCAAATCAAATCAAATGTATTTTTTTATACGGAGATTGCTCTGAACGTGAATAATTCAGCGTAAATATGAGTGAGATATAATACATACATAATGAGTTATGGTATCGGTGGCAAATCTAATTCACCAAAATAAACAGAGATCAGGTATAACCATTATTCTTTATTACCCTTTTTGTACCTTTATGTACCTTTAGGTTTCTAATTCCGATTCTTTCTAATATTATCTAACATCATATTATGTTGAACATGTTGAATGAAATATGATGAGATGAGGTATTTCTATTAATATAATAAATGTATTTAACAGAGTTACGAATAATACAGGCTAAAACTCTGAAAAAAGGGTGATTTCTTTTATAAAATCCAAAGTCTTGACCCCAACGTACTGGGATGGAAAGCTTTAGACACTATGATTTGAACATTGAACTTAGAAGGCTACATAATTATTTGATATAAACATTGAGGATTGGACATTACTGACATCAATGTTATTACATTTATGTTTGTGGATAAAAGTGAAATTTTATTTATCAGGAATTAAGTATTGATAACGAAGCCTCAGTGTAGACTATGTAATTTGAAATGCACAGCTATAGCCTGATAGCCTGTTACATTTTGCAAATTAGTCATCACATATCATTGTTAAAATACATGATATTGTGATCTTTAAAAAAAATCTCTGGATCTTAACAGCAGTTTGTAATATCAAACGATAATCAGGATACGATTTTAATACGTTTCAATAGGTCTGGCCAATTAAATATTTATCATTTTTAAAATGATTGTAGAGACTGGAGCGTTTTCCTGGAGAGTTTTCAGTGAGGTACATACATTTGGTTGGTATCAAAATGAGCGGAATATGATTCTAAAGGCTTGTCTCGAATGGGTGGGTTGTGGGAGCGGGATGGGAGCGGGAACGCGCACACCCTTTCGAGACAAGCCCCCCCCCCCCCCCGGTTATCTCGAATGGACGCGTTCCAGGGAGAAGTTCAATGAACGCGCCACTTCGAGACAACCGGGGGGTGGGGGGCTTTCCTCGAATGGGTGTGTTGAGTAGACTTTTGTAACAGACGTTTTAGAAATTTTTGAAAAATGTACTCTTGCTGGTTTTTTCGTTTTTCTTTTGTCTAAGATGTAGAAAATATAATAAAACAGTATCTAAAAAAAGCTTTTGACAAGGAAATCATTATTTGTGCAAAATAAATAGGAGAATTGAATAATTATACATTAAAACACACGGGGACGAAAGGGCAAGTGGCGTAGCTAGGATTTTTTATTTATTTATTTTTATTTTTTTGGCGTGACCTGTTAAATATTGTGAAATTGTGTTACAGACATGTGCTGACATAAGCCAAGGTGTGTTTATCATCTTTCCAAAGTTAGAAACACCTTTTAATGCCACTATCATTCTATCAATACCCACTATCAAAAGTCAAAACGCATATCAAAAGGTCGTTTGTACCCGACCCCCAACTCCCCATACAAGGGGTAGGAAACCACCAGAGTCTGCGAAAATTGACCCCTATTTACATTTTCCCGGGAATATTTTTTCATCTTCCTCGCTCATCTTCCTATTTTCTTACTCACCCACCAATAAGGGGTGGGGCATGGCCATCTTGTGCCCCCCCCCGTAAATAAACGGAGGTACTTACCTCATTTTTCCAAAGTCATGCTTTCAGCGATATCAGCGGGGAAATGTGGAATTGTCATAGTCTCAAGACAAGTCGTTACGTGTTATTTAAATTCATTGCAAAAATTAATAACGATCGATCGCTATGAATCAAGCCCTAATAGCGTTTGATTGAAGGGGGGGGGGGGGGGCTTTGTGTTACGGATTTTAGCGACTGATTGCCATTAGCGCTTGATCGGAGTTTAGCGATTAATCGCTAAACACTCTTTATATTACGGGGCCCTGGGGGTGTTTCATAAAGCTCATAGATCTATAAGACACACTGGACCCGATATTTGGAATTCACTACCTATATAGTTTATATTCAAGCCCAACGAAGTATATTAAAAAAAAAGAACGCTTAAAAGATTATCTTCTTTCATGTATTGCTAGCGATATACAATATTATTAATCAATTGTTTGTAAATATGCGAATGTTGTATATTTACTTCTAAATGACATAAAATATTTACAAACTAACCTTAATTGTTTCCTACTTATTACAAGACAGTCTATATATTATTAATGCCTGTATCTGCAACATTCGTAATTATGCATAAACACCTACAGGTGTTTTTTCAGCACGTATCCTTGTACCTTGCAATATAAGAATCAGTAGTCAGGAGTTTTATGAAGCTTATCGGTATTTACAGACCTTCATCTGAACTGTGCTTATGACGACCCCTTTTTCTATATAATTATGATTTTATGTGACCATACATGAAGATTGCAAATATATGATGATGTACATGGAAATAGAAATGAACATCAAATCAAATCAAATGTATTTTTTTATACGGAGATTGCTCTGAACGTGAAGAATTCAGCGTAAATATGAGTGAGATATAATACATACATAATGAGTTATGGTATCGGTGGCAAATCTAATTCACCAAAATAAACAGAGATCAGGTATAACCATTATTCTTTATTACCTTTTTGTACCTTTATGTACCTTTAGGTTTCTAATTGGGCCGAGCGACGTTCCGATTCTTTCTAATATTATCTAACATCATATTATGTTGAACATGTTGAATGAAATATGATGAGATGAGGTATTTCTATTAATATAATAAATGTATTTAACAGAGTTACGAATAATACAGGCTAAAACTCTGAAAAAAGGGTGATTTCTTTTATAAAATCCAAAGTCTTGACCCCAACGTACTGGGATGGAAAGCTTTAGACACTATGATTTGAACATTGAACTTAGAAGGCTACATAATTATTTGATATAAACATTGAGGATTGGACATTACTGACATCAATGTTATTACATTTATGTTTGTGGATAAAAGTGAAATTTTATTTATCAGGAATTAAGTATTGATAACGAAGCCTCAGTGTAGACTATGTAATTTGAAATGCACAGCTATAGCCTGATAGCCTGTTACATTTTGCAAATTAGTCATCACATATCATTGTTAAAATACATGATATTGTGATCTTTAAAAAAAATCTCTGGATCTTAACAGCAGTTTGTAATATCAAACGATAATCAGGATACGATTTTAATACGTTTCAATAGGTCTGGCCAATTAAATATTTATCATTTTTAAAATGATTGTAGAGACTGGAGCGTTTTCCTGGAGAGTTTTCAGTGAGGTACATACATTTGGTTGGTATCAAAATGAGCGGAATATGATTCTAAAGGCTTGTCTCGAATGGGTGGGTTGTGGGAGCGGGATGGGAGCGGGAACGCGCACACCCTTTCGAGACAAGCCCCCCCCCCGGTTATCTCGAATGGACGCGTTCCCAGGGAGAAGTTCAATGAACGCGCCACTTCGAGACAACCGGGGGTGGGGGGCTTTCCTCGAATGGGTGTGTTGAGTAGACTTTTGTAACAGACGTTTTAGAAATTTTTGAAAAATGTACTCTTGCTGGTTTTTTTCGTTTTTCTTTTGTCTAAGATGTAGAAAATATAATAAAACAGTATCTAAAAAAAGCTTTTGACAAGGAAATCATTATTTGTGCAAAATAAATAGGAGAATGGAATAATTGTACATTAAAACACACGGGGACGAAAGGGCAAGTGGCGTAGCTAGGATTTTTTATTTATTTATTTTTATTTTTTGGCGTGACCTGTTAAATATTGTGAAATTGTGTTACAGACATGTGCTGACATAAGCCAAGGTGTGTTTATCATCTTTCCAAAGTTAGAAACACCTTTTAATGCCACTATCATGCTATCAATACCCACTATCAAAAGTCAAAACGCATATCAAAAGGTCGTTTGTACCCGACCCCCAACTCCCCATACAAGGGGTAGGAAACCACCAGAGTCTGCGAAAATTGACCCCTATTTACATTTTCCCGGGAATATTTTTTCATCTTCCTCGCTCATCTTCCTATTTTCTTACTCACCCACCAATAAGGGGTGGGGCATGGCCATCTTGTGCCCCCCCCCCCGTAAATAAACGGAGGTACTTACCTCATTTTTCCAAAGTCATGCTTTCAGCGATATCAGCGGGGAAATGTGGAATTGTCATAGTCTCAAGACAAGTCGTTACGTGTTATTTAAATTCATTGCAAAAATTAATAACGATCGATCGCTATGAATCAAGCTCTAATAGCGTTTGATTAAAGGGGGGGGGGGGGGGGGCTTTGTGTAACGGATTTTAGCGACTGATTGCCATTAGCGCTTGATCGGAGTTTAGCGATAAACACTCTTTATATTACGGGGCCCTGGGGGTGCTTCATAAAGCTGTTCGTAAGTTATGCACGACTTTACACACGACTGGTGATCAGTTCTTGTGCTAAATGATTGAGAATCTGATTAGTATAGCACCCAAGAACGTGTTCCAGTTGTTCGTAAAGTCATTCGTAACTTTACGAACAGCTTTATGAAACACCGCCCAGGTCACGCCAAACAAAAATCATAATAAATAAATAAACACAAAAATCCTAGCTACGCCACTTTCCCTTTCGTCCCCGTGTGTTTTAATGCATAATAAATATTATTCAATTCTCCTATTTATTTTGCACAAATAATGATTTCCTTGTCAAAAGCTTTTTTTAGATACTGTTTTATTATATTTTCTACATCTTAGACAAAAGAAAAACGAAAAAACCAGCAAGAGTACATTTTTCAAAAATTTCTAAAACGTCTGTTACAAAAGTCTACTCAACACACCCATTCGAGGAAAGCCCCCCCCCCCCCCGGTTGTCTCGAAGTGGCGCGTTCATTGAACTTCTCGCTGGGAACGCGTCCATTCGAGATAACCGGGGGGGGGGCTTGTCTCGAAAGGGTGTGCCCGTTCCCGCTCCCATCCCGCTCCCGCAACCCACCCATTCGAGACAAGCCGATTCTAAATAGGATGAAGTTTCAATGAAATGGTTTATTATCGTCTGTATAAATTATGGGGAAATCACTAAATCGGCAAAAATTTAACTAAAGCTTGCGCTAGCGCTTTTTGAAAAAAAAAAGATCTGAACATTTTTGAATGAATCTTATAGTTTACAACTTAGATCAGTAATAGAACAAGTAATAAAACAGTTGCTGGTGCTTGCAATAAACATATGAAATTATAACATCAATACTAATACGGGTTTTACCAATTAAGTCAAGAATTAATGTAAATTATATAAAAAACTATATGAACAATCTCAACAACCCATAATTTTCACCGTTAAAATGTATTTAGGAGTAAACTCCTTACGTGCGTTAAATTAATCATATTTTGATATAGGTTTCTAAGGGTTTCCTTTCCAGCTGATCTAGCTCAATATTGGGGGTTGGGGCACTTTAGGGGCGTCTGGCAAGCACTCCCCACCACTTAAAACGTCTGGCATTGTCCATTCATGTATACCTTGGGACTATGGCGAATCTTTTGATATAGGTTTCTAAGGGTTTCGTTTCCAGCTGATCTAGCTCAATTTTTGGACCCCCTTTGGGGCGTCTGGCGGGCACCCCCACCACTTAAAACGTCTGGCATTGTCCATTCATGTACCTTGGGACTATGGCGAATCTTTTGATATAGGTTTCTAAGGGTTTCCTTTTCCAGCTGATCTAGCTCATTTTTTGACCACTTTGTGACCTCCCCCTGGCCACACCCAACACATAGAACATGCCAGACGGTCAATTCGTTATATCGGACTATGCTACATTCATGCACATGAAAATTGGTTTCCTCAGTTCCAGCTAGGTTGACCACCCCCCTCCCCCCCCCCCCCCCCGGCTCCGGACTATCCACTTTGTAGGGGGCCCGGGCTCGACCTTATCATAAATGCTTCTACATATCCCCCATACTTTTGCTAGACTCCTACTCAAATGTGCACCCCCCCCCCCCCCATTCCCTTAACAACGCTGCCGGCCCCCTCTTTTCAAATAAATTCGTCAGGAATGGCTCGAAATTTCTTTGGAGGGGCATTATCGTCAGCGCATTTGCACTAAGCATTTCAGACACTGCGTTTAGGCGGAGATTTTTTGGGGGAAATTGGTTGCATTTCGACTTAATTTTCCACGAGCCAGGAACGGCCCGGGTTTAGCACGTGCTTGACCCCTCAAATGTCAATGCCCCCCTCTCCCTCTCTTTATCTTTCTCTTTCTTTCTTTCTTTCTTTCTTTTCCTCCTTATCTTTTTTCCTTATTTTCTTTCCCTTTTTCTCCTTCTTTCCTTTCTCCTTTCTTCTTCTTTCCTTCCTCCTTTCTTCTTCTTGTTTTTCTTTTCCCCTTTTTTTTTTTTTCGCCGCCAATAGGGGGGCCGCGGCCTATTCGGCCCCCTGGATCCGCTAGTGGAATAGAACTTGTGATTGCGCATGACTGTAATGCTATAAACAAGCAGGCGGGAAATAAGCTCCAAACTCATTTATGTGCGGTATCGATATGCAACACAACTACCACAACGATAATATCGGTCGTCTGTATCAATTATTCAGTGCGCATAATGGGCACGCGCTCTGCGCTTTGCGCGTACATTGCGCCCGCCGGTGCCCATATGCCATATGTAGTAGTTAGTAGCGCATGCAGCGCGCATGCACGCGATATATGCTGTACTAGCGCATATCGACAAAATATGCGCGCACTTAATTTGCGCATGCTTTATTTTATCTCTTTGAATTAATTTTTGCATACCGGTAAGGTATATAGCGCATGCATGCATGATCGAGCTAAACGTCTCGAATGGCTGCATCAAATCCTAATCGAGATGAACCTGGATGTTGTATGTTCCTCCCTTGATGGATTTATCTCCTAGAATCTACATCAAAATACTGTAGATCCTAATCACTGAACTGGAAATATTTCGTTCAATCTGATGGATTAAAGTCATAAAGATGTCCGACCATCATCACGTCGACTTTGCTGCAGCTGGGCCGAGTGACAGGCGACAGTCTCTCTTCCCGGGAGGTGGCGGAAGCAGGTTCCGCACACAACGGAAGAGTGTGGTTGGGGCACTGCAGGCTGAAACATTGAAAGAAAAACAGGTATTTGGGGGGAGGGGTTCTACATCATGAAATAGGTCCCATTACGATACCCCTCAGTAGACAGGTCTAGGAGTAGGTACCGTACCGTACATATTCTAACTACAGAGTGAGAGTGGACTTATTCCAGATTACGGTACGGTACCGTAGGCCTAACGTCCGTGCGCATTGACTCGCCACCGTTGTTAACTCGCCACTCACCTGTCACTTACTGTCAGAACTCGTCCTCTAAAAATTATCTGCATCGCTTCAGACTTTGTTGTGGCTACATTGAATAGGTCAAAATATATTCTTCTGCCGTTGGAAGTCTCTTGTAAGATCCGGCGCATGAATAAGAGTTGGGCGCGATCAAAGTTTAACTAGGCCTAGCACACACACTCCTGCAATAGCCGGTGGATGGAGCTCGGGCGACAAAGACTAGACCTCCCTACTCAACAATAGTTGTAGCCCAATATGATGACGGAAGTTGACAAAATTTGCTATCGAGATGAAGATTAAAATATACTGATCAAGCTGGTACCATTTTAAAAGAGGGGGTGGTGTGATCTAAAAAAATAGAAGGGGGTGGCGGTTTAACGTAGAACCCTCTACAAGAAGGTGGCGAGTCTGCGTAGATCTGGCACATGTGTTGTGTGTATGTATGACGTGCCTGTGTGGTGTGCGCATGCGCGCAGTATTGGATTTGTAACTACAGGTAGAGATCGATGGGCGCGACTCAACAGCAGCCACCTATTGAGTCACCATCCCGGAAGTACGTATATAGTGACGTCATTCTCTTTAAAATGGAGCATTTTCATGAATCATGCTTTTGAGATATTTTAGGGGATAGGCCTACATTGATGTTTTCATATTAAATCAAGATTTTGGCAAGAATAAAGTTTAATTTAGCAGTATAGGCCTAGGAAGTTTAAGGCCGTTGGGTGGCGACTCAATGCGCATGGACGTTAGGTTTAATTTTGGCAGTGTAGGCCTAGGCTATACAGCCACACGCGTGTGTCTTTACCATCCAGCCACACGCGTGTGGTTGTATCCGAACCACGTATGGCTGGATACAGCCACACGCCGGCATTAACACGTATTGTATATCACCATCATCACAATCAAAATAACCTAGGCTAATTTTTCATTTAATTCTTAAATTCTACGCCACTTTAATTTCCTTGAATCGTTGCAATTTCATTCTCACCGTCTTCTCTCCTGGATTTTCTAGTCTTGTTACAAAGGTTCGTCTGTTTAACAGCAAATTTTCACACTTTTTCTAGTTAGCTAGGCTATGTCATGTCCATTCTGGCTTTCTTTCACGACGGCTCTGTGTCAGTCTTATGCCTGATGTGTGCGTGCATGACTTGTGGCCATTTATGCCTGCACCGTATACCATGTATACACAGTACATAATACGTACATGCACATTATTTACGCAGACTGACAGAGCCGTCGCGAAAGCAAGCCAGAATGGACATGACATGTAAGTAGAAAAAGTGTGAAAATCTGCTGTTAAACAGGCGTACCTTTGTCAAGACTAGAAAATCCAGGAGAAAAGACGGTGAGAATGAAATTGAAACGATTCAAGTGGCTTAGAATGTAAGAATTAAATGAAAAAATGAGGTTATTTTGATCGTGATGATGGTGATATAGGCCTACTTACAATACGTGGTGATATATGCCGGCGTGTGGCTGTATCCAGCCATACGTGGTTCGGATACAACCACACGCGTGTGGCTGTATACACTGCCTTTAATTTTACAAGTAACAAGAATTGAAATTTGAATTGTGAGAAATTGAAGAGAAATCTTGAATTACAATCCAGAGATCAGACAAGAGGACATAGTAGAAAATTGTTTATTCCTAGGACCAAAACTCAGAGATACAAAAATTCTTTCTATGTACGAATACGTAAACCATGGAATAATCTTTCCAAGGACACCATTACTGCCCCAAGTGTGCACAGTTTTGAAGTAGCTTTGGATAGGTGCTGGAAAAATGAGCCCATTAAGTACGATTACGAATCGCCTGCACCAGGAAACGATCCAGCCATCTTGAAGAGGAAAAAGAACTTGGAACTGAATATAGAGGCGTAGTGCCTGCGTTCAGTATCTTCCCTAGGTATCCCTAGGTAAGAGAAAGTTGAAAGTGAAACTGAAACAGAGTAAAAAAAAAGTATAATTGTAACGTCAATGTTAAGTTAGACTTAGGCCTAGGTCTCTAGAGTTAACTTAAACTAAGTTAGCTAGGCCTAGGCCCAAACTGTCTAATAATCAGACTGATTTGAAATGTTAGGGCTAGGGGGCCTAGTCTCTGAAGGGCAATACAATCATTCTCATCTGTTATGGACTTGAAAATCTTTGTGTCATCAGAAATCGTGTCAGGTAGATCATTTATATACAACACAAACAACACGGGCCCAAGAACACTACCTTGTGGAATTCCACTTGCAACAAGACCCCAACTGGAATATTCTCCATTCAAACATACACGCTGTCTTCTCCCAAATAGAAATGCTTCAATCCAATTAACCACCAACTCAGTTATGCCATAGCTTCTAATCTTGGCAAGCAGCCGACGGTGGGGCACCTTATCGAAGGCCTTCATGAAATCTAAATAAATCACATCAATAGAACCATTTTCCTCCAGAGTGCTAGACCATTCATCAACTACGTTTATCAGCTGGAGCATTGTTGAACGACCAGGCAAGAAACCATACTGCTTGACACTAAACAATTTGTCACTTGGTCTACTACCAGTTCGTCTAATGTCAGTTTGTCTAGTTCCTAGTCAGTCTAAAACTAGTTGGTCTACAGGTATTTCGTCTAAAATCCACTTGTCCTAGTATCCATTTGGTCTACGTAGCATTTATATGGTCTAATCATGCAGTTGGTCTAACTTTCATTTAGTCCATTTTCCATTTAGTCTAATTGTCAGTTGGTCTAAATGCCAATTTGTCTAAACATCACTTTGTCTAATTATCACTAAGGCTAATTGCCTGCTATTCCCTTTTCGTCTACGGCTACGCACCTACCAACAACACTATGCGTCAATTTGTTGGCCATCCCTGCATAAATTGTGGCCAGAGCTTTTTGAAAGGGCCTAGGGGCGGGGGGGGGGGGGGGGGGGGGGGTGCTGTCCTGACTCGACTCTAACCTGAGCTGAGGTCAAAAACAAAAACAAAAAACTACCGATATCTATTAGAAAAAAAAAAAAATAATGGTTTCATTTCACCAAATGTTTCTGAGAGTCTTATGTTCTATTTGCCTGTTTTGTACGTAATATATTATTGTACACAACGTATACATGTATTTTGTCAAACTATCCAATACACCGCTGTGCGGCTGCATATTTTGTTATATTATGGTATACTCTATTTACATGACAAATCATGGGAAAAACCCAAACATATATATGTACGATCTTTTGCAAAAATTGTTATGTTGATGATGAAATAAAGGAACCCAGTGGAAGGGTAAAAATATAAATAAAAACATTGCTTCCTCGCATAACATAATTTGACTTTGGGGGGTGCAAATTCACTGTTTGCCCAGGGCGTCATAATACCTAGATATGCCACTGCCTTAAAAAGAAGAAAAGAAGACAGTGAACAAGTATAAAAAGCGACATTTTGGTGGGTGCTTGGAAAGGTGGGGGGGCACTGTGCCCCCTGCCAACGAGCAAGTTCATTTACATTTTAGATGAACAAATAATAATAATAATGATAATAATAATAATAATAATAATAATAATAATAATAATAATAATAATAATAGTTGTATACTCTTCTTTCTTCTTCTTCTCCTTCTTTTTTCGTGTTTCTTCTCTCTCTCTCTTTCTCTCTATCTCTCTCTTTTAGATCACTTGAAAAATATCATAGGGGGCAACCGCCCCCTGCCCCCCGTCCTGTAGCGCCGCCCCCGAAAAAAGCAGTTTGCATAGCTCAAAAGAATCAGAGAAGCTTAATGGCAGAATAATTAGTTCTTGGTATGACAACAGTGTGACACCTTAGAGCAGGAACTTAGCGAGAGCTGGGGACACAGTGCCCAAATGTTTAAGCTTGCTCGGTACGCTCGCTCGCACTCACTTATTGTAACTCATGGCAGTCCTATCTGTCTCTTTTATTGAGGGCTTGTGCTTGAAATTAAACGCTTTTGTGTCATCTTCGTCATGAAATCACTGTATAATGCAAGCTTCATGCATGACCTTCAACAAGAACATTATTGGTCTCTCGCTTGCAAGTTAGGAGTAGAGCAGAATTGCATATTGTGCATTAGAAAATATATCCTTAAAATTTAATGTGTGTTAAATACAATGTAGGGGTTCAGCAACGTATCAAAACGCCATTTTCCATTCTTGTCTTCACCCTTTATAATTAAGTTTCCTCCTTTTCCAAAAAAGGTACCCAGTTCGTGGGTCGTCTTGCCACTCCTATGAAAATACCCTGGCACCACCCCTAGCTTTTATTGACTACTTGCACAAACATTTGTACATCGGATATCAAATAAGAAACATGAATAACAGTTTATCAACGAAACAAACTTAATTTGAAGTGCAATACAAAAATACAATAAGGTTCTTCTACTTAAGTCATGAAAGGAAGAGGAGACCTATGAATGTTTTAATTACTAAAAAATAATACTACATAATTGATTTAAATAAATTAAATAATTAATACATGTATATAAAATGGAGGGATATTGATTGATCTTGATATACGCAGCATACAGCAAGGTGAATAACTCTTTTAATGCTCATTTACGTAGATCACTTCTTTGAAGTTTCATTTCCCTGTCCTTTCTCAACTTGCTACTAAATGGCCATAGGAAGAATAAATCGTAATTAGACCAAATGGTCATTAGACTATATGATAAATAGCCTAACTGGTTATTAGACGAATTGGATATTAGACCAAATGGTCATTAGACCATATGACAGGTAGACTAAAGGATAAGTAGCCCAACTGGTTATTAGACTAAATGGAATTGGACCAAATGATAGGTAGACCATATGGTATTAGCCAAAGTAGGTGTAGCCCAAATGGATATTAGACTATGTGGCTTGTAGACAAAATGACTGTTAGACTATTTGGAAATATACGAAGTGAAAATTAGCCGAAGTGAAAATTAGCCCAAATGGGTTTTAGACTAAATGGGGTTAGCCAAACTTGGTATTAGACGAATTGGTTATTAGGCCAAATGGAAATTAGACGAAATGGTAAGTAGACAACCTGGTTGTAGACAAAATGAAGTTAGACCATGTGGAGTTCGACGAACTGATAATTAGACCAAGTGGTGGTAGACCAAGCGACGGTGTACTGCATTTTGACCATAGACGATCCGCCATTTTCTCGATTGTGCCCCCCCCCCCCCTCCTTTTAGAATGAAGACTTTTTTTTTTCTTTTTTTTTTTTTGCTTGTCAGGGTATTATGGAGGGAAACTGGACCCCCATAACCCCCCACTGAGCGACTTTTCAAGAAGCTGATGAGACCCCAAAAATACGGGTCTACCTTTTCCAAAAGTTGAGAAACCTTCATTTGTGTGCCCCCTCTTTTACTCAATCCTGGATCCGCCCCTGGCCAGACGTAGTCTCACCAGAATATATTCCCAAAGCCAAAGGAAATAGAGTGATTTTTCGGTCTAGCAAAAAATCTTTATTTTCTAAAAAAATATTAATGCCACCATAAATTTTTTTCTAGAAATGCTTAATTCATGCTCAAAACATTTTTATAAATTGAACACCATTCACAGATTTCCCTGTGGAGTAATTTGATCAAATATATCTACTTTCTTGTTGCAAGAAAGTTGCAATCAATTGCAAATTGTAAAGCAAATTAGAACAACCATTCTGAATGGTTCAGGGTCTGCCCATTCAAGAAGATGCGCTTGCAACAATGATTTTGATTGGTCAGTACCGATTAGTTGCAACTTGCAATCAATCGCAACTTTCTTGCAACACCCCATTAGTCTGTTTGTAAGGCTTTGACACCAGCACAGCAAGAGTTTTGCAGACATGTAGATCTACGGTCCTCATTAAGTCATCAAAACTTTATATTTCTCCAGGCAAGAGCCAAGGAGGCTAGAGAAATGCGTCGAATAAGGATATCTCCAACTCACAAATACTTGCTGGGTATGGTAGCAAGTTATCTTGATATGGAACTAGCTGCTGTACAGGAATTCATCCT
Source organism: Heliocidaris erythrogramma (assembly GCA_025617745.1). Taxonomy (NCBI): domain Eukaryota; kingdom Metazoa; phylum Echinodermata; class Echinoidea; order Camarodonta; family Echinometridae; genus Heliocidaris; species Heliocidaris erythrogramma. The sequence continues at coordinate 26,296,010 of CM046860.1, forward strand.
GGATTCTGCTGAGGTAATAGATCAAAATTTTGTCATTTGGCTTTAAAGTTGTTTTGGGAAATTAATGGATTGGTAAAGAGATTTATTATTGAATATCCTACTGTATACGTTTGGACACAAGTAACATGAATGATATCATACTTAGCAAGTTATGCAAATAGAGTTTTCTTCAGGAAATGTATGTAGCTTTGCAACTACACGTATCTACATTGCAAGCAATCATGATGATGTTGGTCATAATTTTGATGGAATTAAACATGAAATTCCATTACAATTTTCCATCTTTTTCCTGTATAAATGTTTTTTTATTGCAGGTTATGCTGGTTTATGCTTTTCCCACTAGCAGATCGAGTTTGCAATCCTGAATTAACTATTTATAGTAAAGTGTAGTTGAGAAGTATTATAAGAAGTAATCAAGAATGTAAGAGTGCGTTGGTGCGATCTCGCAACAGTGTTTATCGTGGTGTACTATACGCATGAGGCGCAAGCTGAGTGTGTTGGACACCACAATAAAAACCTGCGTGTTGCCAGATCGCACTAATACACAAACTCACAACCATGTATTAATAGTTTTATAAAACGGGTCGGCAATATGATTATGAAGTCTATAAAAATGGTTTTGAACCCCATAGAAACGCCAAGAGTCGCACAGTCATGGAGGCTGCCATTTGCTTTCCTGGATGACATCACATAAGCGCAGCCAACAAAAGTCATGCGCGTTTCAGTGCGCGCATGTAATCCCTGCGCTAAAATGACAATTAAACTACGCGATAGCATTGCGTTTTAAGTTTGCATGCACCAGTGGTACGCGTGTGCGCAGCTCAGCCGTGCTTTAGATCCTTTTCGCTGTGCGTTATCACTTTTGTTTGCACGGTCACGTGGTGTTATTTGACCAATCAGGATGGCTACATTCTTGAACCCGTTTTATAACAAATGATGTGTAGTTGTGTTGCAAACAAAATAATCTAAGTTCCTTAGATTCTATCTTGTTTAGCAATTTGACTTGATGGACCGTTTTCTTGATGCTGGTGGTTCCAAGGCTCTGATGTTCTTCCTACAGGATTCCGATCCTCCTGGGCATGGTAGGTTCAGTGTTAAATTGGTTCAAAGTACAGGAACAAATGCAAAAATATGACTTGTATGTGGTAACCTTTGGTTCATCTCCCTAAAATTGTTTTGATTGTTTTCACATTGTTTATATACATGTATTGTCAAACCTTGTTATATGATCATCCAGTACAGTACTTCAGAACATTTGAAGGAATTGCTGCCAATCTCAAATGAATTAGCAATGGGGTTAAAAGTGCATAGGCTACATGTATTTGAAATGGAAGTTGGTGACAGCATTCTGATATGTATCATGTTTATGAAGTTCAAAAGTTTCAGATTTTCATGTTCCCTATCAGCTCTATCTTCAAGTTGATTTTATTCTCCAGACACCTTTAAGAATATATGTCAATCATTATTAGGGACAATTCCAAAATTAATTTGTTCCAATATAGTGGTGATATGGTATTTACATTTTGGACAGTGTTACAAAAAAAAATTGTCAAGAATTGATGGCGATTCATGCTATTAAACTGACTTATATCGCTTAGCTTCACCCGCATATAAATCACTTGTGAAAGATCCTAAATGTACTTCATTCCTTTTGCATCCTTAAATTTTGAAGTTATGTGAGTATGCAATAAATTACAAAAGAATTATAATTGGAAAATCTGTTTAAGGATTATGATTTGCTTTTAAGTAACTATAAACAACATTTTGGTAAAACAATTTTTTGTTACTAAAAAAGAAAAAATCGTGTAAATTTTAAAATAATTTTTTGACCTTTACTGGTACAAGCATTTGCTTTGATTTCTGAATACCTTCCTCTACTGCAAAAGCAAGATCTTAATTTCTTACAAATGAGTTATAGAACCTTGTGACCTTGAAAGTTCATAGGCAGTATCCACAGGATGTCTACTAAACCTGTGAACACTTTTGAGGAATTTTGTGTATAAGTTAGCAAAAGTACCTTTAAAGGTTCAATAATTGTAAATAACTACCCCGACCCTTTTTATTTGCATCCAGAATCTGGTCGTATTGTGTCACTACCTAAGGGAGCGAAGATGCAGCGGCTGTTTATCACCAATGGTAGAGAGGAAGGTCTCACAGGGAAATGCATCTACTTCCTGCGTACAACTCCACTTGCCCTCACAATCAAGAATATCCATGATGTAATGAATGACTGCACAATCATAAAATTTAGACTCATAACTAGATATATCTATTCAGCTCTCCCCAAAACTGTTGTGGACTTATGAATGTCTACCAATGTGTAATTTTGTTTTTAAGGTTGTATCCTTGTAAAAAAATTTATTCACCACTGAATTGAAACAAAGGAGTATAACATGCATAATAAACAAAGCAGAACATTCAACAAACTTTATCATTTGCTATTAGCATAGCAAAGACAGATCAACAAAACTAGTTTACAAACATCAAATCTCACGCTTTGCCTACATGTAATAATAATAATGATAGTAAATAGTGTTAAGTTCTTCTATAGTAATAATACATATTTATCAATGTCTCTATGTGCTTCCAAAGAGCTTTGGATTATTACCCCGGCGTAGCCTAGTTGGCCTATTGAAGGCGCTGAACCGTAGTTCAAGGAATAAATTTGTATACTGTATTTCTGCAGTGACACATGGATGTAAATATACATGTATATGCTTTGGTGCACATTCTGTACACCATACATACAGGAAGTTAACTTTGGGGCACTGGATACAAACCGCGCAGGAAAACTGACTGTCCTCCCTGCTGCCAAGCAAGTCCTAGACACAGTCTTTAGACCAGCCCTAAATGCACTGACAAGCTGGGGAGCCCTCAGCGAGACACCACATGGAAAGAAGACAAAGAAGAACTTTTGTGACTCGTTTGAAAACTTCATACACTTTCTAGATGGTATGCCTGTTTTATCTTTACTAAATGTAGATAATTTCCCTATTCTTTTTTCCGTCTCATATCTTTTCTTTTTGACTAAAAAAAATTAATAACTTTTAAACTCATACTTGTTTTCTCTACAATTACTCAAATTTTTAAAGTGTGTGAGTGCCTGAAATGATTAACATCCCTTCATATGAGAATTTGAAATGATTATCTAACATCAATTTTTAAGAGGGAGAGATAAAGGGAGAGAGGAAAAAGTATTCTAAACTGATCTAAATAAATACACATACCATGTATTCTAGATTAACATCAAAATCATAATCACCCTCAGATTACGTAATTTGATTTTGGTAGAATGATGCTCTCGAAAAAATGTCGCAATTATTTTCAGGTGCGCAAATCGACGTTTCGGGAGCAGTCAAGCTGCGCCCCTGTGAGGAGGTCGAGATTGACGATATCCAAACAGCTGCTGATTGCATGGGAGCTTCTACAAATCCAGAGATTGTGGAAGCCTTTGAGAACTTGGTTCATGCGTGGTGCAAGGAAATTGAACAGGTATTCCATCATTGAAAAGAGTCGGTTTTATTACCCAGGGCCCCTTCTTTTAAGCTGCCGCGATTGATTGCAATTTGAAATCAATCGCATCTATCTCTGTAGTACAGGGTTGCGGTATCAAGTTGTGATATAAGAAGGGGCCCAGAATTATAAACACCAGTCTTTAAAGCAAAACTTTCCTTTAAAGAACCCTCCTTATTAGAAATTGGGAATGATCATGGTAAAAGTTTGTAGGAAATGTCTTTTTCACACAAAATATTGAATGGAATAGTGAACATATAAGGTTATGGTTTTTTTAACTATGACCAAAAAGCTTAAAGGGTCACTGAAATAAAAAAATAATTGCCCATTTTTCGTAGGAAGGTGTCATCAGGAGCCAAAAAATATCTATCACACAATTTTTTATGCATTCAGTCATATTTTATAATCATTTGAAAAGTACATTTTTGCTGATTTACACAGTCATAAGCCCCGCCCCTAAAAAAACCCATCGAAGCGACATCCCGACACGTGATCTGTGACGCATGAAAAGTAAGGGAAATATTCCACTAACCTATACCGTGCGCGCCCGGAGGCCCCCGGCAGGCCCAGCCCGGTGCCGAGCATGATATTCACCGCATCGACCATTTGCATTGCGTATTTTCGTGTGTTTAATTCCTCACAATAAATTTGATTTTGGGACACAGTTTCATCAATAATGCCTAATCGGTGTATAGTTGCGGGCTGTAGCAAGACCCCTAAAGATGGTGGAAGCCTACATCATTTTCCTAAAGATGAAAATCTACGGAAATTGTGGGTCGCAAATGTAAAGCTCACGCGGGCAGAGTGGCAAGGGCCGGCCAAGTGAGTGGAGTACAATCTGCAGCGATCACTTTGCCGAAGATGATTTTGAGTATCCTGGCCTGTATTCCGAATTTGGCATGAAGAGAAGGATAAGCTAGCTAAAATAAAAGATTCAGCTATTAAAGATCAGACTCGGAGTCAAGTCTTCCAATCTGTTTTTCAACGACAGCAGCTGCAGCAGCTTCACCCGTAGACCGAAACTTCTGTCTCTCGTTCGTTAGCTAAGACGACCTAACGAACGAGAGACAGCATTTTCGGTCTACTTCACCCGTAACTCCAGGGAGCTCCAACGCGTTCGAGCTCCCTGGAGTTACTTCACCCACGGCCCTTCACTGTATTATGTGAGGGATTCAAACATATAATATGGTCGAATTTCCCCTTGCCACTCGAGCTGCATTGCCTTCGGGGTCTGATAAATCATCTGATAAATCAGAGTTCGTATCTGCATGGCTCAGAAAAGTCCTCCAACTCGGAATCGCGGGCACTTTTCCTCTCTCTATATAAGTTACTCGAATTCAGCCAAAATCTAAGTCAGTACTAACGTACTTTGTAAAGCGAAGTAAACAACAAAAAAAGCGTTCACCAGTCGCTATGTACGAGGGGAACATAGTCACTGCCGTACTTTGTGTAGGACATAGTACATAAAGACGCATAAAACGGCTGTGCACGCGTTTATGACCAATGCAAAATTTTCGTTCGGCAAGCTCAGATGGATGAGAACATTGTTCAAAAGAAAAGCTAAAAAACAAAACAAGAGCTGTATATTTGGGCAAAAGCGTTTTCTGATCTTGTAGAAAATATATTGCTAATGATTATTCACTCCTAAGATTATATTGATTAATTGCCTTTTTTCATAAATTGTCCGTTGAACAGAGGGGTCAAATACCGCATTCTGTGTACAATATTATATGCTGCAGCCTGCAGATCTTGTGCCTCTTACTTTTCATACGTCACTTGGGGGTTAGCCAATCAGCTCACGAGTTTTAAGGAACGGTCCCAAAAGCTCTACTTTTGCCCCTTTTTCGCCAAAACGAGACATAATTTGGACAATCGATTGGCAGATTCGTGATTAGAAGGCCAAACTACATGGAAAGAGCACCCATTTTCTCTCTAATTTAGTCAACCTTTAATGGCACTTTGAGGGCCCCCAAATTTTTAAATATAAGGAATTGGAAATCATTTTTAACTTTTTCTTGTAGCATGGACCTAGGTTGATCTCCCATAGCTTAATGAAAAATTTTCAACTTTGATTCATGTGCCTGAGGTATCCCTGAACAGCAAATTGTTTACAGAATTTTGTAACCCAAATTGACATACCATTTTGTTTGGAGCTGAAAAATATATAAAGCCATACACAATATATTCCTTTTCTATTCATGATTAATGAGCATGGATGGATCTTTAAAAAATTTAAATGTCATCTGAACAATCTCTCATATTTTGATGGAACGGTGTAATCGAAAATGGTGTTTCGGACGTTACATCTTCCGTAAACATTTTAGACCCACATTTAACCCACCAGAACAAGAACTTAAATACCTCATATCCATATTAGAATACACTTATTAGTTACTCCAAATAAATAGCTTAAAATAAAATAGCAATATATTGTAGTAGTGCTGATGGTAAAAATATCCTCATCAAATGTGAGAAAATTACAATGCCCCGTTCGAATCCCGATCGGGGCATTGTAATTTTCTCACATTTTCTTTATGATATATTCAATTTACTTCAATCCTATCAATTATGATATTTAATTACAAATTCAAATTGTCCTCTATAGAAATTCGTTGGCATGGATTTGCCCGACTTTAGAAGGAAGACCTGTCTCATTGGTAGGCCATTATATAGCGTACGCATGGAATTGGTATGGATGTACCCCCTACGCTCGATGGAAAGAGAGGGGCTATATGTGAGATTGTTACTTTGCTTCGACGGGAACCCGGATAGCTCAGTTGGTAGAGCACTGGTCATGTAATCCAGGGTCCCGGGTTCGAATCCCGGTCGGGGCATTGTAATTTTCTCACATTTCTTTATGATATATTCAATTTACTTCAATCCTATCAATTATGATATTTAATTACAAATTCAAATTCAAATTGTCCTCTATAGAAATTCGTTGGCATGGATTTGCCCGACTTTAGAGGGAAGACCTGTCTCATTGGTAGGCCATTATATAGCGTACGCATGGAATTGGTATGGATGTACCCCTACGCTCGATGGAAAGAGAGGGGCTATATGTGAGATTGTTACTTTGCTTCGACGGGAGCCCGGATAGCTCAGTTGGTAGAGCACTGGTCATGTAATCCAGGGTCCCGGGTTCGAATCCCGGTCGGGGCATTGTAATTTTCTCACATTTCTTTATGATATATTCAATTTACTTCAAACCTATCAATTATGATATTTAATTACAAATTCAAATTCAAATTGTCCTCTATAGAAATTCGTTGGCATGGATTTGCCCGACTTTAGAGGGAAGACCTGTCTCATTGGTAGGCCATTATATAGCGTACGCATGGAATTGGTATGGATGTACCCCCTACGCTCGATGGAAAGAGAGGGGCTATATGTGAGATTGTTACTTTGCTTCGACGGGAGCCCGGATAGCTCAGTTGGTAGAGCACTGGTCATGTAATCCAGGGTCCCGGGTTCGAATCCCGGTCGGGGCATTGTAATTTTCTCACATTTCTTTATGATATATTCAATTTACTTCAATCCTATCAATTATGATATAACTTTATTGTGTTTAAAGATCATCCTCTGCAAAAATGTCTTTCTTTGATTGCTTTTTAATTCTTTGACTTTTATATTTGTATCCTGTGATTAATGCTAGGTGATTGCAGAGAGCGAACAGATGAGAAAGGAGGCAGACGATACTGGTCCTTTGGCTGAGCTGGAGCACTGGAGATTCCTGATGGCTCGCTTTCATTCCATCTTGGATCAGATCAAGAGCCATCATTGCAGGACAGTCATCAAGGTTCTGCATGCTGCCAAAAGCAAGACTCTTAAGGTTATAATTAATCTTCATATTTCTGATGTAGTTTATCCCATTTTAACATAAAAATTAAAAAGAAACCTTACATGTGCATTTTCCTATTAAAGCAGCTGTAGATGGCTTTCTAGTAGTTGATTTCTATTTAGTATTAAGATTTAAAATTATGTTTAAAAAATAATGTAATTGAGTTAGAACTTTATCCCTTTTTATTTGCTCTGCTTTGGCCTTGAAATATACAATGTATTAAAAGTATCAATTTCCAGTGTGATCAGCGTTAGATGTGAACGTATAGGGTCAGTTTCTCTGGCCTCGAAATGTATAACATTAAAGTATTAGTTTCTACTCAAGTATGATTAGTGTTAGATGTGAACATATAGGGTCACATTCTCTGGCCTCTAAATGTATAACACATTGAAGTATTAATATCTACTGAAGTATGATCAGTGTTAGATGTGAACGTATAGGGTCACATTCTCTGGCCTTTGAATTAAAAGATTTGTAGACTGGATTTCATGTACAATTACATTAAGGGTGATCTAGCATAAGCTTGAAAATAGATAGAGTACAGACAATTCTGGAGCAGCATTGGTGACCTATTGTTGTGCATTCATTTGATACAGAAATGGAGAGAACTTGATTGTCGCATCACAGATGCAGCCAATGAAGCCAAAGACAATGCAAAGTATCTCTACACCCTTGAGAAGTTCTGCGAGCCCCTCTATCATTCTGATCCAGTAAGCTTCATAAAATAGACAGTGTTAGCTTCAGCAGATTCCGGAATTATAGCTTCTTATTCAAATTAAATGTATTCATTCTACAGTGATAAACTCTTGTCTTAAGTATTTTTCTTTGCGCTCTTTAAACATAGAATACAGAATAGGTGATCGCGTTTTACCTTTTTACATTTAAATAGGTACTTTGAATCAATTATATAAATATTGATTTGTTTAAGACAATCATTTTTGGTAACTGTTTGATTTTAATATCTGATTTTAACCCTTATTGTACTGGGTTATTTCTTTGGGCTTGCCAGTATCCAAAAATATTTTCAGGAACGTTACAGATTTAAGCCATTTGCTACAGGAATCGGGTCGTCCCTGTATCAAGCCTATGGGGAAAGAGAGAATTCAGTAGTCAACGGGTTAATTGTTTCTATCTCTCACTACAGATTGGAATGGTGGAAAGCATACCCAGTCTCATCAATGCTATTAGAATGATCCATAGCATCTCGCGCTACTATAATACCTCTGCTCGTATGACTTCCCTCTTCATCAAGGTATGAGACACATCATATTGTACCGCAGAAGTGTGAAACTGATTTATAATGCAGAAATCGATGGTTTCATTTTTCTACAAGTGTTAGAGTCTTGACCCTAAGGCTAAGCTAACTAATGTCAACTTTATTTTTTTTAAATTTAGGCCTAGATCCGAGTAAAATAAGAATCCACCACTACAGTCAACAACTAGCCTAAGTTAGATCTAAAGGTAATCCCTATTTTACATGAAATGAATTAACTTTATCAATCAATTTGAAGAATTCTTACAAAGATTCTGAGAACATCAAGTGAAAGTCTTGCCGTCAATTTCACTTTTCAGTCAGGCCAGTCAGTGTCGCTGCATAGTGAATGTAACCGATGCGAATGTATGCAGCGTACAGCCTGTGACTGTAACGCAGCAGTGGCACTGCACTGCACTACACTGTGTGATGTGAGCGAGATGTGTTAATTTAACGTTGAAGATTTTCATTCTATCGCTGTATCTGGGTTTTTTTTGTTTTAATCAGGTATAAATTTAATCGGATCAAATTGGGCTTACCATCAAAATCCAAAGTCAACAAACATTAACATCTAATCTTGTCTATTTCTTGCAATTCTCTGTCTGTAAACAGTCAAATATCGTAGCTCTCTCGCACTCGCATTTTAGAAGGATATCGTTTTGATCTCGATATCGATAGTGCATATCGCGGCTTAATTCATGCATCCAGTACAAATTGATCAATGCCTCTCAACCAATCAGATTGCAGGGATTTCTCAACCCGTTCTATAAAGTCTTTTATTATACCCCCGCCAAACAAAGTTTGAAGGGGGTATATAGGAATCAACGTACGGCCTGGCGGGCGGGCGGTCCGTTGGTCCGTTGTTAATATTGCGCATTGAACTACTTCCTCATTTTTCAAGCAATGCTTGTGAAATTCACGACACACATTGATCTTGGGATGAAGATGTGCAAGACATATTGTTTTAATGCTTCTGACACTGCGTTTCCATGGTAACAGCATATTGCAATAAATCGGTGGGAAATTTTGCGGATCGAATTACTTCCTCATTTTTAGAGCAATGCTCATGAAACTCAGCACACACATCACCTTCAGTGATATTTCTTTTCTTGTTTATTTCATTTTTTGGTAGAACGGTATTGGTTGTTTGGAAATTACACATAATTGAATGTACACTGTTGACTTTAATTATTCTTATATTTCAATTGTAGTACATTATCATAATTAAATATTATCTATTGATTACTGTATTTGAATCTGTCTTGGCTAATAAGCTGTGAAACATAGAGGAAGAATATTTTTCAAACGTTCATTCAACACCATGCTTCTTGCAGATAACAAACCAAATGGTGACCGCATGCAAGAACTACATCACTGATGATGGTATGTCACGCATATGGGATCAGCCATACAAGACACTGACTGACAAACTGAAAGTCTCTATGAAGCTCTACAAGGAATACCAGACGTGTTTCCACAAGACCAAGAAGAAGATTGAAGAGATTCCGGAGGAGAGACCCTTTGACTTCTCAGAGATGTACATCTTTGGCAAGTTTGATGCCTTCTGCAAACGCATAGACAAGGTACAGCTCTCTGCAGGTTCAGAAACCTACGTTTTATTCTCCCCACTTCCTAACCTCTTCAACTTCAATATTTTATGATCATATGAACTGCAACAGATAGTGAGTGTCATGTAAATCTAGTGTTAATCTAGCATTTGCAGTTCTTGCAATATTTGATCTACTTAATATGTTTGGAGAAAATTTTTATTTTTTTACAGCCAACCATTGATTTTTTAAATATTAATAGATTTTTTTCTGCAGGATTTTAAGAAATTGTGATATTAGGAAAAAAAAAATTTCTTCTTTTTAGGAGATCATTTCTCTTTTGTCTTTTCTCTGTCTTTATTTTTATTTCTCTCCTCTGCATACATGTATCATATATTGGAAAATGCCTTATATTCAATTTCAATGTGCTTAATGTTGTGAACATTACATTTGTCTTCAATGTGGTTGGCCTTGTTACAGATTATTCAAATGCTGACTACCATTGAAACCTACTCTGTGCTGACCACTTCTCGCATTGAAGGCATCGAGCCCATGTGTGCCAAGTTTCATGCCATCTTTGCTAATGTGAAGAAAAAGCCCTATGACATCCTGGACCACCGCAAGATTGACTTTGACACCGACTTTGAGGACTTCAAGAGCTCTATCTATAATCTTGAGGTGGGTCAATGGGTTTTCATTTGCCAAGTAACATGTAAAAAAGTATCTTGGATATTTTGAACAGTTAAGATCCATGTCTTATTGTTATACACATATAACTTTTAAAATGAAATTATGTTCAATCTTATTTGGTCAGTGATTACAGATTTTGATATTTCCTTGTAAATTTTATTTGTACTTTTTCTGTTATAATTAATGAACTAATGACTCTTGTGATTCCAGTACATGCTGCAAGGCTTCTTGGACACATCTTTTGATAAAATCCCAACAGCTGCTCACGCACTTACACTTCTTGGAAGGTAACAAATTATAATACTTATATTGATTCAGTTCATGAAATTTGATTTTAACTTGTTACTGGTTGTAGGTCCTCTCGTAACAGATATCATATCCAAATATAACCAATACATTTCTTTTTAATGTTGTTCAGCTTACATGGAAATCTGGTACTGCCTAACAGTCTATTTCCAAGTATTTCTTTTTTTGTTATTGCTTAATTTGTCTTTAATTATTATTTGCTTCACCAAGCTATCTCTCATTCTCTCCCTTACTCTCACTCTCTCTCTCTTTCTCCTACATTTGACTATTTTTTTCTCTAATTTTTTTGTCTTGTTTTATCTTTCTTATTTGTAAATACTTAGTGCACTCATATTGACTTAAGTTTTTTGATGATCGATGCTCTGTACATGTATCTTCAAAAACTTTTCTTGTCAGATTTCAGCGGCTGAACTTTCCTTGTCTGAACATAGATGAGAAGTATGGTGTTGTCCTGCATCACTTTGGTTCAGAAATCGAAGGGATTAAGAAGGTAACAACGTTATGTAGTGGTCCATTTATGTTATACCTCCCGCACCAACTTCGGGTGGTCCCTCCGTCCGTCTGTCCTTCCCGCTTTCTTGTTAACACCTGAACTTCAAACCTGGTGCTAGTGTGCATCACTATTGGAAAATGATCTGATTAGATTTTGGGGTATGTAGGTCAAAGGTCAATTCTGGAATTGAAGGTTTTAGCTTCATTAATTAAATATCTTAACCATTTGAGGTACGAACTTCAAACTTATTTATCACCATAGGAAGATGATCTGATTAGATTTGAGGGTATGTAGGTCAAAGGTCAATTCTGGAATTGAAGGTTTTAGCTTCATTAATTAAATATCTTAACCATTTGAGGTACGAACTTCAAACTTATTTATCACCATAGGAAGATGATCTGATTAGATTTGAGGGTATGTAGGTCAGAGGTCACAGAAGTCGGTGATGAAATTTCATGCCTTAGCCTCATTAAAGCAACATCTCAAGAACCATTTGAGGTATGACCTTCAAACTGGGTGCTAGTATGCACGAACTGGTAAGGTTTTGGGGTAGTTAGGTCAAAGGTCAAAGGTTATAGAGGTCATTATACCCCCGCCAAACGAAGTTTGAAGGGGGTATTACTGGAATCAGTCGATGGTTGGGCGGTCGGTCGGTCGGGCGGTCGGGCGGTCGGTCGGTCCCTTGCCAATCTACTACTTCCTCAGTTTTTAACCGAAAGTCATGAAATTTGGTACACACATTGGTCTTGGTGGGAAGATGTGCAAGACATATTTTTCGGATCAGTCGGAATCTGCGTTGCCATGGTAACGGCATATTTATGGCAGAAAATCAAGGAAAACAGCTTGTGGATCGAACTACTTCCTCAGTTTTTGACCGAAAGTCATGAAATTTGGTACACACATTGGTCTTGGTGGGAAGATGTGCAAGACATATTTTTCGGATGAGTCGGAATCTGCGTTGCCATGGTAACAGCATATTTATGGCAGAAAATCAAGGAAACACATTGCGGATCGAACTACTTACTCAGTTTTTGACCGAAAGTCATGAAATTTGGTACACACATTGGTCTTGGTGGGAAGATGTGCAAGACATATTTTTCGGATGAGTCGGAATCTGCGTTGCCATGGTAACGGCATATTTATGGCAGAAAATCAAGGAAACACCTTGCGGATCGAACTACTTCCTCAGTTTTTGACCGAAAGTCATGAAATTTGGTACACACATTGGTCTTGATGGGAAGATGTGCAAGACATATTTTTCGGATGAGTCGGAATCTGCGTTGCCATGGTAACGGCATATTTATGGCAGAAAATCAAGGAAACACATTGCGGATCAAACTACTTCCTCAGTTTTTGACCGAAAGTCATGAAATTTGGTACACACATTGGTCTTACTGGGAAGATGTGTACAACATATTTTTTTGATGTGTCGGAAGCTGCGTTGCCATGGAAACGGCATATCTATGGCAGTAAATCAGGGAAAAATCTTGCGGATCGAACTACTTCCTCAGTTTTCGACCAAAAGTCAAGAAAGGCTGTTCTCACGGGGCGGGGGTATTAATCATCATCTTCAGTGATATTTCTAGTTTACCATGAAATTTCAGGTTTTTAGCCTCCTTATTACAATATCTCTTGAACAATTTGAGACATTAGCTTCAAGAGACGTTGTATTCATTTTGTGTATAGTCTCTTGTTTTTTTTCATTTGCAGTCCAAATGACCAATAAAGCATGAAGTACCAAAAGAAAAAAGTACCATCATAAATTATTCTTGAACATTCATCTCTATTTTTGCAGAACATAGTACATAATCAACTATACCCTAAAAGATGAGTGATATGTGCATGAAAATACACCATCAATTCTGTTGGAATAGATAGAAGACTTGATCTGTCTATATAAATTTCAACGATCTATCTGTCACTTTATTATGCTGCATGCTGAAAACGTGTCAGACTAATTTGTTTCTTTTGTCCCACTTCAGTTGTACAACAAACACAAAGATGATCCACCAATCCCTAGGGACATGCCACCTGTGGCCGGTAAGATATCCTGGGCCAGACAGCTCTTCAGAAAAATCCAGGAACCTATGGATATCATCAAGGTATACATTTGGGGTAAAGCATGAGTGCTTGTTAGAGCTTATGGACTGTTTATCTATGAGAAAATTTCCTTTTTCTGTATTATTCATATTTTGGATTATAAGACGTGGTATATTTGTATATATGTGTGGAAATCATCATTTGGAAGATAACATATTTCTTCATAGTCTGTACTAAATACTTTTTTTTCACATTCAAGATGAAACAATGAAGTACTCAAAGTTAGGTTTCAAAATACTTGCAATATCTACATGTATATCTATATTTTTTTTAACTTTTCAGGTGTTATTTGTAATTTAAAAAAAATAATTTTCATTTTAAACATAATTTTTGGAGATGTTTAGGAGCAGAGCACAACACCTTAGCAAAACCAAACTTGAAAATAAAAGGTAACTTCATTTTCAAAGCCATGTTCTAATTATTTAAAATGGCTGTATTAAAAGTTATTACCTCACTTTTGTTGCCACATGAATATAAAAGACATCTGAACATTTTCTTTGTATCTTTTTAAATCAGGAGGTGCCATCTGCGATGAAAAGTGTAGAGGCCAAGAAGATTGTTCGCAACTACAATCGTACTGCCACTGTCCTCATGGAGTTTGAGATCCGCTACCACATGGCTTGGATTGATCAAATAGAGGCTGTCAGATCCGGTACTTACAGTTAACAACAAAATTATTCATACCCCTTGGAAAATTCTAGTTTTTTGCATTTTTCCTAAAAATGAATGGTTAACTGAATTTAATTACACATCACTTGAATACATTTAGTTATCATCTGCAAAAGAATGCTGTTTCTGGTTTCACCTCATTTGCATAACAATAGAAAAGGTGAATTATCCAAACTGGGTGATGTTCAAAATTATTCATACCCTTGGTGATCTATTGACTTTGTCAATCAGTATGAATCCAGTCCTTGTGATTAATGCTCGTAACACTTTCTTCACACTGTCACAATGCTTCTGGAGGTCTCTACTGAGATATCAGGCCAATACCTGGTCTCCAATGGCCCAATCTCCTTGAGGATGTTGTCCACACATGCCATCACCTGGTCTTCAGGGGATTTGGTGGATTTAAAGCAGATTTTGTGTTTGCAGGTGGTGTAGTTTTAGACGTCATGAGGATAGAACTATGATATTGATATTTCGTTAATATTCCTTACATTTTAATGACAATTCTGTATTTCTAAGTTGAAACAAAGCACTCTTCCTGGAGGGACTTCCCTAGAGGCATTCACTGTTGCACTGTCAAGGGAAGGTATTTCCTGATACTTTTGTTCCATTATTATTAAGAATGTTTAGGGAGGCCATGGTAGTTGTCTAAAGGTTGGATGGTGCCAATTTTATCAGTTTATTCAGTTACACTGATTGACACATTTTTGATATGGACACCTGCAAGTGGGTACTCTAGTGAAGCTTAAAATACTGATCTTTATGTTCCAGTGCACTGTCAAAGTGGAAGCATTTTGTGCACTGCAGCTGGTAACATGGAGGGCATATGGTATAAATTTGGTTTACATTCATTTTGATATCAAGGATTGAAGCTTTCATACCAAAGATACAAAGAATATACCATATGAAGATTGATATACAGTAACAGTCAATGTGGGATGTGTATGCTACTCAAAGGTTACATACTGTTATTCATGGTGACCTGACGTTAGAGTCATGCAATGACTTTAATATCACCAACATGGCCTTCCTGAGCACTCTGATTAAGAATGGGGTCAATGAATAAAGGTGAACCCTCCCACAGGCAGTGCAAAAGGGAAGGGCTCTTCAGGAATGGTGCTTTGCTTCATAAGTAGGTACCGAATTTTCATTAAAATGCATGGAATAAATGACCGAAAATTTCAATATTATAGTCCTGTCATCATGAATTCGATAACTGCATCACCTGTAGGACACGAAATCTAATGAACTCCCTGAAGGTCAGGTGAAGGCATGTGTGGACACATCCTCAAGGAGATTGAGCCATTGGAGAACAGGTACTGGCCTGATATCCCAGCAGAGACCCCTCCCCGGAAGCCTTGTGACGGTGTATTAAAATAAAGTGAATTACAAGCATTAATCACAAGGATCGGATTCATAGTGATTGACAAAGTCAATAAATCACCAAGGGTATGAATAATTTTGAACATCGCCCAGTTTGGATAACTCACCTTTTCTATTGTTATGCAAATGAGGTGAAACCGGAAACGGCATTCATTTGCAGATGATAACTAAATGTATTCAAGTGATGTGCAAGTAACTTCATTTAACCATTCATTTTTAGGAAAAATGCAAAAAACTAGAATTTTCCAAGGGGTATGAATAATTTTGTTGTTAACTGTACTTAGCATTACTAGAATCATATAAAATACAGTATCTTATTAAAGCATGATCATATGGACACCAGCCTAACATACAATACAGTTGCTTGTAAAGCTGCTTAAAGGGGGTGGTATAGTTTGTATGAAAGATGCTTTTAAAGGTTTATGCAGTTTGAGGATGTTTTTTCTACAGTGCTGTATGGCACAAATTGTCTAAAATGCAAAAAAAGTATATGTTAATGTTGGGCCAAATTGCCTAGTGTAAAGAAAATTGAGGGGGAAAAATACATGGAAGCAGTATTATAATTAATACATGCACATGTAAATGCAATTTCATATTCATTCCAAAAGGAGCCCTTATCAAAATAGAATTGAGACTGCTCTTCAAGTCTTTGATTGCTAATCACAGTACCTGTATAACCGAGGAATGTTAATACTTTACTGATAGACTGAAACATCTTTTTTCAATGTACTCCTTCCAGGATTGAGAGCAACCCTACTGATCAGACATCCAGAGACTGGTCAGTTGATGGTGAACTTTGACCCACTACTCTATCAGGTCATCCGTGAATCACTCTGCATGGTCAAGCTTGGATTGGATGTGCCAGAGGCAGCACTCATCATTGTCATGGGCCAGGATCGGCTGAAAGATAATGTCAATTCTCTGAAGGTAATATCAGTCCTGATCTGTACATTGAATAACCGTTTCTATCAATATTGTGTTTAATTTATCTAGATTCCTATGTAACTCTTCATAATCAGCTGGAAAGATTTATACAATCTGAGTCATAAGAGCTTGTTCCTTTAAGTACTATATACTATATTGGCAAAATGTCCCTATTCAATTAGAATGGAAATTTAGAAAAAGGTTATCAAATTTGATACTTCTTTAATTTTTGTGTAATCATTAACAGTGTCTGGGGAATCTTTGGGGTGCATACTGAAGGAGCATTTTCTAGAGTCAAATATTGCTTAGCAATACTCGCTAACATGCTTTCTTTCTTTGGAGGTAAGGTAACAGGCTTGGTTAAACGAGTTGCCAACCCGTCGAATACCGCTGGTCAAATATCAGTAGTGCCTTTATATAGGTCACAATCCTTGTCCAGAAATTATTCATTTATTTTGGGATGCACTGCCTCAAATTCTAGTTCTGGATCGTAACTGGCTGCTGCTCTTCTGGGGTTTGAGCGCAGGCTGGCATCCAAGAAAACACTCACCAAATCCTCGTCCCTTTTTAACACCCGAGAATTGCTCTTGTGCTTCACTTGTGGAGATGTCTCATTTTTGTTTGTGGAAAACATGTCCATAAATCGAGATCTGGTAGACAAAATCTTTGTAAGTTTGTCCGACTGGGCTGCAAGCTTCATCTCTAAACTGGCCCGATAATCTTCCGCATCTTGGGCTGCCAGCGGTTCAGAAAATCTCCTACTGTATCCTGGAACAGATGGAGAGTACTGATGGACGTCTTCTCACTGCCATGAAACAAAGGAAAAGATGGCTTCTAATGCACAAGAGCCCTATTTACCTCATTTGAATGTCAAATTTCTTTGAGTTTCATTTGTGTGGTCTCACTGCCTAGCACCTGGAAATATGCTAACCCTCTGAAGACTTGTACGTATACATAATAGAATTGTGTATTATAAAACACTTGAAATATTAACTTGAACATTGGCAGGATTGTCTTTGGAAGTCAGTTGCTGTAATAAGATTTTTTCTTAACTTAATGATGACACAATATTGACACAATATTGACACATTGTATTCAAAGGCTATACTTGAAGAGAATGCAGCCGTGAGGGCCAAGATCAGCTCTATCTTCCAGCAGCTCATGTCACCTCACACCAAGAAAGTGGACATTGCTATCCAGCCAGGACTGACCATGCTTACCTGGACCTCTCTCAACCTAGAGGCCTACTTTGACAATATCAAGGAAGCTCTGAGAAACCTCTCTCTTCTCATCAAACAAGTAAGAGTTACTTACCTCAATCACACCACCACACTGACTCCCAACTGACCAATAATAACCTGCCCATTCGGGGAAATGTGGTTTTTTCGTTATGTCAGGTGTTGATCTGTTGTCTTTTCTCTGTGACTGGGGTATAAGATACGTCCCCATATGAAAATTGTGTGTGTGTGAGTGTGGGTCTGTTTAGCAGTATGTCCGAGGACATTTTCGGACAGAGAACAAAAAAATAATCATGACAACAATGGTCCTCGGAAGCCGGACAATAGTCCTCGAACGTCGAACAATGAATTTGTGCTTTATTCCGTCGACTATCCAAGGACGAGGAACAATAGAGGAACAATGCCTGTCCTCGGAAGTAAAGCCATGTAGAGCTGTGTGTGCGTGCGTGTGTGTGAATGCTGGTGCTAATTTTTTTGCTGTTGAATTGAGAAAGAACAAGTTCAAGGAATGAATCAATTGGTTTTCTTTGCAATCTATCTATATTTTTTTTTCATTGAAGTTAGATATGAAAATGATTTTGTAATTTTGGTTTGAGAATGCTGATAACATGAATAGAAACTAAAAATCATTTGGAAACTTCATATATTCATTTTGTTGGAAATATGCTGCCAAAAGCACAATCAGAATTTTTATATGAAAAAAAAGATGGCTGCATTGTACGAAAGATAGCACAGACTCTGCACATTCTCACACTTTATAAGGGCCATTCCGTCTACGGGATCTTCACTCGCCTGAGGAAGCCAATTGATAATTAGCAAAACGTTGCTTCAAGTGAGTCTATTTCCAGCTTCTTGTTTTAATTAATATATCATTTTAGCAAAGACTTTGTGATATCAAGATATGCACATTAGTAGGACATGATCACATACACACATTGTGATGACACATTCTATGCAACGCTACATGTGTTGGTATATTTAGTTGCTGGTATCATTTTACACTTCCCATTTTTTCTAATCAGGTGAATGACATTCGAGAAGCTCGCATTGATTCTGGCCTGAATGCCATTGCAAACACCTCCCTTGTTGACTTGCCTTCAGAAGATCCCTGGACAGCAGAAGAGTTTGTCTCTAAAACACAGGTAAAAACAAGCAAATTTTTGATATGAGCCTATAATCGCAGAAAGAAAATTGGAAACAGAGAGAGGAACAATTTGTCGAAAAATGTATAGGTGTAAGATATTTAACAATTGACTATGAGGCAGTCTTATATCTTATGTAATTATGGAATTGTGTATAACCATCACAGCGATTTGGTAGGCCTTCAGCTAAACTTGTATGGTCCCACTCTGAAAGACTTTTTCAGGCTTAGATCACTAGTGACATTTAACAGCATAGCTTACCTGACTATGATCTTTTGGACTATCACAAAACCCACAGACTGGTTGCGAGCAGAGGGCTCTTCTGCTAGACAAAGTCAGCATGCGTGTGGAAGAGGCTGTTACAGAACTGGTGGATATTTTTATAGCACATAGAGTCTCATCCTCCTTCAAGCCCAACGCCAGTGATGGCCGTGAGGATACAGTGGAAAGAAGTGAAGGTAAAAAGAAACTTGGTTCTGTTGGGTTGAATCTGAAACATTTTAATGAATGCTATGCTTCAAGGAGTGAAAGCTGTATTCTCTGAAAGAAAAGAAACCTCTAATAAGATCTTATCACATAGCATTACCTGTTGATGTTCACTTGACGATTTGACGGTGATCTGATCTTGGGAGATGTTGCAGTATTATGTGAAAATCTGCGCTTATAAAATCTCCCTGATTGAAGTCCTTAATAGTCTTCTCAATACCCAAATCATAGTTTTGAAGAAAAGGCCTGATGGGCTGAAAATTGTATAACTTCACAATAGTTGCTATACTGACCCCGATTCACAGCCAGTTTGTGCATTTCTCTGATTGGAAGGCCGTCAATACAAGGGAATGTCATATTTACCGTATGCCATAATAATGACTACTAGGAACCTCAGTCCAAAAGATTTCATAGAAAATGATATTGCATTTTTTTCCAAGAGTAGCAGTCAGATTGTAAATGTGCTATGGGCTTTACTATGAAAACATGCAAAACATAATATGTAGACATAACAATGTACTTAAACTTGTGACACAGAAACAACTGAAGCAACAGAGTCTGAGATGAGCCTTGCTACCACAGCAAGCATTGAGGAAGACCAGCTCCTGCAGGAGGAATGCCAGGAGCTTGTGCTCCACTTCAACCATCGTATCCTTGAAGCATTGCTGAAGGCTACAAGGAATGCTCTCGACTCCATCAAGAAGAGAGTCTTCTTCTCTACGTGAGTATAGATGGTCCATTATTCTATTTATGACTTCACCCATGGCAATTTAGTTAAAGGTTGACTAAATTAGAGAGAAAATGGGTGCTCTTTCCATGTATTTTTTCCTTCTAATCACGAATCTGCCAGTCGATTGTCCAAATTATGCCTCGTTTTGGCGAAAAAGGGGAAAAGTAGAGGTTTTGGGCCCGTTCCTTAAAACTCGTGAGCTGATTGGCTAACCCCCAAGTGACGTATGAAGAGTAAGAGGCACAAGATCTGCAGGCTGCAGCATATAATATTGTACACAGAATGCGGTATTTGACCCCTCTGTTCAACGGACAATTTATGAAAAAAGGAAATTAATCAATATAGGCCTAATCTTAGGAGTGAATAATCATTAGCAATATATTTTCTACAAGATCAGAAAACGCTTTTGCCCAAATATACAGCTCTTGTTTTGTTTTTTAGCTTTTCTTTTGAACAATTTTCTCATCCATCTGAGCTTGGCGAACGAAAGTTTGCATTGGTCTTAAACGCGTGCACAGCCGTTTTATGCGTCTGTATGTACAATGTCCTACACATAGCGACTGGTGAACGCTTATGTTTTGTTTATATCACTTACGGCTTTTTTTTTTACTACGCTTTACATAGTATGGTAGTACTGTAGACTTAGATTTTGGCTGAATTTGAGTAACTTAAATAAAGAGAGGAAAAGTGCCCGCAGTTCCGAGTTGGAGGACTTTTCTGAGCCATGCAGATACGAACTCTGATTTATCAGATGATCTGACCCTGAAGGCAAAGAAGCTCGAGTGGCAAGGGGAATTCGACCATATTATATGTTTGAACCCCTCGCAGAATACGGTGAAGGGGCCGTGGGTGAAGTAACTCCAGGGAGCTTCAACGCGTTGGAGCTCCCTGGAGTAACGGTAAACTCTGAGCTTTACCTTTGCGACCCACAATTTCCAAAGATATTCATATTTAGGTAAAAGATGTAGGCTTACACCCCCTTACATCATCTGTAGGGGTCTTGCTACAGCCCGCAACTATACACCGATTCGGCATAATTGATGAAACTGTGTCCTCAAATCAACGTTATTGTGAGCAATTAAACACGAAAATATGCAATGCAAATGGTCGATGCAGTGAATATCATGCTCGCACTCGGTACCGTACCGGGCTGGGCCTGCCAGGCCTGCGGGCATACACGGTATTTTTTCACAATGTGATCCAGAATGCTCTGAATTACTATTATACCTGATCAGAATCTTTTCAAAGCAAACTCTTTATATAAAGTAGCACGTTGGCTTTATGAAAACAATGTGTACTAAAGTTTCCCTTGCAAAATATGACTGTTTCTTTCATACTATTTCTTTTTCTTTTGTTCTTTAGACCTTCTTGCATAGCCATTATAGAAAGTTTGCTTGTAAAATTCTGTATCAGTGCAATTATCACTGTCTTGTGTCTTTTTGATTTTAGTCTTTTTATAGAGAATTCTTATCAAGCATTGACATTAATTTCTTGATAAAAATACTTACCTGTGATTATATTTTTCTGATAGACCCATGGGAAGAGGAGGTGCCTATGGGAAAAAGGCTAAGATGAAGGAAAGGAGTGCATTCTTCAAAGTCAGTGTGGCTCTAGCAATCCCGAATGTGGTATGTTTATCATGTAACAAATAGATTTGATGGATATACCGTCTGTACGGTAAAACCATAACCATAAATTTTCAAATGCATTTAACTTTCACGTATTTCACGAGTGGTCAAAATTTGCAAACGAATGAATCGCATCTTTTTGCAATTTGTGAAAACGTCATGAAAAATTTGCAAAAGTTGCTGGATTTTCAGTTATAGCATTTGTATCTTTTCATTACTGATAGATCTGCTCTTTTTGTAAAAGATTTAGTAAATGTTTGTACAAGTTTAAAAGCATTAAAGTAAAGAATTGTACCAGAATAACCCCTACAAAAAACAGTCTACCCATAAGTATACATCTTGTGTCTTTAGATTGCTATAATAGATATATGGATTTGATACCATCACTTCTTTTGAAGGTGCTACAACCAAGTCTGGAGGATGTCCAGCAAGCACTGAACAAAGCTACATCATGTGTGCTTGAGATAAGCCGCGGAGTAGCTCAATGGAATCAGAAGAGGACTAGACCTGTCCAACCATCAGTCAGATTTGAAGAACCTGGCAAACACGGACATGGTCATCATTCAGGTAGAGAGCGGATGCAAGTTATTGATAGAACAATATATGATTTTAAATGTATCCTTATTGCTTTAAGCAGATAGCTTAATGCTTTTCTGTGGTTTTTATGCCTCCGCCCACCGAAGGTGGGTGCCGGAGGCACTATGTTTTCGGTTGTCCGTCCCACTTCTCGTTACCGCGATATCTGAAGAATCATTTGAGGTACGAACCTCAAACTTGGTACTAGTATGTATCCTCATACGAAGATGAACTGATTAGATTTTGGGGGAAGTAGGTCAAAGGTCAGAGGTCACAGAGGTCAATTTACATGAAATTATATGAAATTACTGGTTTTTAGCACTGTTACCTTGATATCTCAAGAACTGTTTGAGGTAAGAACTTCAAACTTGGTACTAGAATGTATCCCTATACGAAGATGAAGCGATTAGATTATGGGGTAAGGAGGTCAAAGGTCAGAGGTCACAGAGGTCAATTTACATGAAATTACATGAAATTCTTGGTTTTTAGCACCGTTCCTGCCATTTTTGAAGAACTGTTTGAGGTAAGAACTTTAAACTTGGTACCAGTATGTATCCCCATAGAAAGAGGAACTGATTAGATTTTGGGGTAGGTAGGTCAAAGTTCAGAGGTCACAGAGGTCAATTTACATGAAATTACATGGAATTACTGGTTTTTAGCACCGTTACCGCGATATCTCAAGAACTATCTGAGGTGAGAACTTCAAACTTGGTACCAGTATGTATCCCCATAGAAAGATGAACTGATTAAATTATGGGGTAAGGAGGTCAAAGGTCAGAGGTCACAGAGGTCAATTTACATGAAATTACATGAAATTCTTGGTTTTTAGCACCGTTCCCGCGATTTTTGAAGAACTGTTTGAGGTAAGAACTTTAAACTTGGTACCAGTATGTATCCCCATAGAAAGAGGAACTGATTAGATTTTGGGGTAGGTAGGTCAAAGTTCAGAGGTCACAGAGGTCAATTTACATGAAATTACATGAAATTACTGGTTTTTAGCCTCGTTACTGCGATATCTCAAGAACTGTTTGAGGTAAGAACTTCAAACTTGGTACCAGTATGTATCCCCATACGAAGATGAACTGATTAGATTTTGGGATAAGGAGGTCACAGAGGTCAATTTACATGAAATTACATGAAATTACATGAAATTCTTTGTTTTTAGCACCGTTACACGATTTCTGAAGAACTGTTTGAGGTAAGAACTGTTTGAGATAAGAACTTCAAACTTGGTACTAGTATGTATCCCCATACGAAGATGAACTGATTAGATTTTGGGGTAAGTCAAAGTTCAGAGGTCACAGAGGTCAATTTACATAAAATTACATGGAATTCTTGGTTTTTAGCACCGTTACCGCGATTTTTGAAGAACTGTTTGAGGTAAGAACTTCAAACTTGGTACCAGTATGTATCCCCATAGAAAGAGGAACTGATTAGATTTTGGGGTAGGTAGGTCAAAGTTCAGAGGTCATAGAGGTCAATTTACATGAAATTACATGGAATTACTGGTTTTTAGCACCGTTACCGCGATATCTCAAGAACTGTGTGAGGTAAGAACTTCAAACTTGGTACTAGTATGTATCCCCATAGAAAGAGGAACTGATTAGATTTTGGGGTAAGTAGGTCAGAGGTCAGAGGTTAATTAGTAATATAGGATTTTAGTGTTTTAAATCACAATTTCGCAATAACCATTTGATGAATGCGCATCAACTATATTATACTTTTAGGTGATCAGGAATTATCTGAATACAAGTGGAGGCATATTGAAGGCGCACTCGTATCTTTTGCTTGTTAAATAATATTTCCTTTGTGAGGTATTGCAAAGAATGAATCAAAACATAGCTGACTTTGTCAGGCAAGAATTGAAATAAGGTCATTTGATTGTAGCAGATATCAAGAAATGACATGCATTTTGAAATTAAATCATAAAAGCATGTGCACAAACAGTGAAAGAACTCGTAACTGCAAATGAGCAAATCAAATATTGCAATTTTCATTGACGTACATAACAGATTGTAAGTTACAAAAGATCAAAAGAAATTATATTCTCCATGGATATCATGATTCCGGTTTCTCTATTATCTCTCTCTTTCAGTGAATCATAACATTACTAATTTTACTTTATCAAGCAAGAATTAAAACTGAGCCCTTTGATTGTAGTAGTGAACTAGAAATATGCATTTACAAACTTACTTGTACCAGCATGTACATATCTGCTGGAACAAATACATGTAGTGAGCATGGAGTGCTACAGTGCTATTCCGACACACTCATTCCATCCTCTTTTTGAAATAGCTTCTCAAATGGAGGTCATTCCACCTCAGAAGCTGAAGAATTACTACAAAAGTATTGCTGACCATAAAGACATCCAGAAATTGCAGATGATGCTGAGCAATACCATCGGCCAATCAAAGCCCAAGATTCAAGAAGCTTTGGTCATCTTCTCAGGTTACCAGTATCTGTGGGAGGGAGACAGAGATGAGAGTGTCAAGGTATAATTACTTACATACAAAAAGGTCATGTGGTGGAACTGTCAGATGGTACAGATTTGTAATGAATGTATGAGCTAATGGTGTTTAGTATCATCATTGTCGTTCATTTGATAGACATTTTTTTTGATTGATCTTGTATTGCCAACTGTTAAAAAGCTCATATTGAGAAAAGAAGTGGTATGCATTTTTATTTGGTAATATTAAAATCTGTGTATCAAAGAAAACAATCCTTTTTAAATTTTTCAAATAGCTCAACTAGAAAGTGCAATTTTTTAAAAATAAAAATCACCTTTTTGAGGGTTTGAAATTGTCTCGCAGTCCAATTCGGCGAAATGCTAGCTTGTTTACTTTTCTATGCAAATTAGCACTGACGTCATTGGGTAGAGTCGTATGACCTTCGCGGTGTACTGCTGCACAACATAGCATGGACTGGCAACCGAGAGTGAAGAGAAACTTTGCTCGACATGACTTTGATACTTCAAAATTATGTTTCCAAATAATAATAATAATAATCCACTCCAAATTTTATTAACCGAAATGGAAATTCTTTTTGCCCAATTGATCGTGGGCCCGGCAGCCACTGTGCAGCGCCAGATCGACGTTGCTCTATCCTTTCATTTGTTGAACGCCAAACAAGGTAGCAGCAACTCTCATCTTTTAGCGTCTTTTGGTATGACGCGGCCGAGGTTCGAACCCACGACCTCCCGATTGTGAGGCGAACTCTCTACTGTCTGAGCCAACACATCGGTATAAAATCCATCAGTTTTGTTAAATATTATATGAAAACTAGTTTACATTTTAGCCTTGTATTTCGGGCCAGCTACATCTCCAAACTCAATCTTGCAGTGACGTTCAAAGGCTGATTTGTCGAAATGGTCCCTACAATAGTACAAATTTGTGCATGCTTGCTGTGTGTTGCTGCTGTGAAATCTTTTCGCCGAATTTTCACAAACTTCACCCACAAATTCCGTTGCTTATTGAGCTTTGGAAAGGTGAAGAAACTGATGTTGGTGTTCTTTAAAGTATTGTAACACCCCCCCCCACACACACACAACGCAATTTCGTGGCATTTTGCCACAAAACGTAAGGATTCCCCCCCAAAGAAAGCGACTCTCGACTCTCGATGTTGGTTTTTTTACACACGATTTCAATAGTGCGCGTTATGCACCGGATGAATTGACCTGGATGAATTGATCAACTCTACCCTGTGACGTCATAGCAGGTCAACCCCGCTTCGATGTTTATCGGTCTGTTTGAGAAATCTGGCTCAATAAGGGCAATAATCAAGGGTATATTTCAGGCAAAAAAATCTGTTTTATTTGCTAAAATTGATGAAACCTTTATTTCAATATGTTTATTATTTATTTACAAACCATATTTCTTGCAATTGGGGGTTGGAAAAAATCAACACATGAGCTCTTTAAAAAAGTTTGTACATTTTTGAAGAAAAGAATAAAGTGACTTTAATAAGTGTGTTTATTTTGTGTATGATATTAAAAAAAAATTGAGTTGCTTCTAGATAGCAAGATTATCGTCAGCGTTTATCATAGAGACTAGCTTATGATATGGAGGATAAATTTAAATTTTTAATTATTTGACTGATGTATGTAAATTGACACATAATAGGATATATCTAAAGGTTGAACAGTTTCTGTAATAAGTGCATCTCCTTTCTGTTTTGTCTTGTATTTTCTTCAGAATTTCATAGAGACAGAACCCATCTTACCTGATTGGAAGCAAGAGATTCTGAGCTATCAGGAACTAGAATCTCAAGTTGAGGAGATCAGTCCCACCATACAGGTTGGCGCCATCCGACTCTACACAGGTATTACACCCTTTTTCTCATCTACATCTTAGGCAGAAGTGTATAAATAATTGTATAATTGAATGCTCTGCAGATCACGTTCCCATTTCACATTTTCAATCAATCCTATTTAGTTCTTAAGTATTCCAAATGGACGTGCTTGAAAACTTATGTTGGCTGCTTCTTGTCTGAATTCACACAAATGAGATACTATTTCCATACCTAGTCTATAGATCCTTTTGTAGATCCAATGTATTAATAGCTATGTGAGCATGGACACTTTTAAGCTTTCCTAAACCAATAAGCCAGTTCGTAATTAGCACTTGGTACAAATGACCCTGAAATGACCCAAATTTTTACGGGCACGCACATCCATTTTGGTGGATACACTACTCGTTTAACAACTTAAATCCCATTGGTGTGCGCATCATGGCACGCGCATTGTGAAAGCTTGGTACAAATGATCTTTATCTGCACATGCGCAAATTGTAATTACAAACTGGCATATTACTGTGACTCTAAGCGGTGAAACAAGTGAAATACTCTTTCCACATCTACTGTAGATCTTAGATTTACAATGTAGATTCCTTGCCATACAATTGTGTGGGCAAGAAACACTGTTGAGGTCTTAGTCTCTTAACAGTGTTGACTTTAAACAATTCATATGGCATTTTTCTGTCTGCTAATGATACTTTTCGTAAATGAGATGCCCATTTCACATCTACTGTGGATCCTGCTTTTAGATCCTATGCATTACCTGTAGTCCTAAATGTGCAAGGGGCTTTTGCTTTTCTGTATTTCTTGTTCAGACTCTATTCAGGAGAATTGCCCATTCCACATTGACGGGAGATTCTAATTCGATTTAGATTCTGTGCTCTACATAATTGTAGGCATTAAAAAATATAGAGGCTTCTCTTTTAGTTTGGTAATAGTGTTGACTCTTGGCAGATGAGACACACACTTCACATCTACAAAAAACTGTAATTAAGTATATCACATTTTACAGGTATGTGCTGTTCTACAACACATACCTCGGCTACAATATCCTAGATTAACAGAATTCCTAAATTCAACCCTGGACCAAACAATACCTAACCTTACCTCCAACCCTAACTCACAACTAAAACTGAATTGCAACCCTGACCCTTTATTTATTTCACCAAATAAAACCCAGAGCAAGTGTGTGGTCACCCATGAAAAGCAGTTTGTGCTTTTGTTTTGTTTAATTCATGTCCTGGCTTTTAGCAGATGAGACACCATTTTTACCTCTACTGTAGATCCTAATTAGATATAGAGCATATCATCTGTTTAAAAGATTTCAAGATTTGGACATGCGTAAAAGCTAAAATAGCCATTTAAACAAAATATTTTGTAGGTTAAATGAAAGAATCTACTAAACTCTGAAATCAGAGCTGCTTGATCTTAAACCACTTGACATTGTTTCCCTCCACATCTTTTTCTATATTCGTGAACAGCTGAGCATCCATGTCTTTGAAGTCAATAAGGCATGATGCTGTAGCTGTACAACTGTATATGGATTCCACTTGCCTGCCATTTGAATGATATTCAGCCACTCCTGTGGATGGTAGATGGATGCTCTTTCCTTTGAGTATTCGATGGTTGAGTGTATCAAATCCACCTCCATGTGGATGTGTCCTATTTCCAGGAACTTCTTTCTGGTCAATGATATCTCCTGGTCTGGTTCTTACAACATATCTAAAGCAAGCCAACACATATTGGTTATGGTTTTGACCACAGCGGCAGTCTGGGAAGAAACTTACATGTTTGATGGACGATGGCAAGTCCAACAATGCTCCCATGAGGCATGTGCCAGGGTGCAGTTTGTTCATACATGGTCAGATTATATGTTGACAATTTCCTCTTGCTGTAGAACATGCTGGCATTGATTCTATGCTTGTCAGCTGTCTTCTCTGCTCGAGCTCTCACCTTCCTTGCCAAGTGAAACTGGTGGTCTTCCACAGCTTTCTCTTTTCCTCTGTAAAAGTAAGGAAGGAGCACTTATTGCATTGGTCCTGCTTTGGTTGGTAAAAGAAGATTTATCAGTAGAGAGAAAAAAACAAAACTTTTGTACAAACTTTCTTGTTAAACTTTTCCAACAAGAGGATTCAGATATATAGTTAGATAAATATTTAATCCTGCAACAAATTATATATCATTAGAAAGAGCCGAATGAGATCTAGAAGATGATACCAATAACTCTATAAAAAAA
Source organism: Heliocidaris erythrogramma (assembly GCA_025617745.1). Lineage (NCBI taxonomy): Eukaryota > Metazoa > Echinodermata > Echinoidea > Camarodonta > Echinometridae > Heliocidaris > Heliocidaris erythrogramma. The sequence goes on from CM046860.1 coordinate 26,325,054, forward strand.
GAGAGAGAACTCTTTCTAGCATGTTTATAATCTCTGTCTATGCATTTCTTAACCTGTTGGATACAATTTTTTTTGGGGTAACACACATTTGCCATAGACTCCTGCCCGTCTCGGGCTTAGTATTCAACGGGTTAAGATTCTTTATATGAATACTAGAGGATTAAATGCCGTTCTTTATGGTATCATGGCCTGAAGTATCTTTAATGCTTTCAGAACCAATACGCATGTCTCTCACTGTGGAGGCATGTGCATGGAAGTTGTTGCTTGGACGTAGCCTCAACAAGGAGTACTGTGCCAGGATGGATGAGATCAACAACTTTGTGAGTGATCACTCCAAGAGACTCAGTCGACCCATCAAGGACCTTGATGATGTACGCAACGCCATGTCTGCTCTTGAAACGATCAGGCAACAGGATATCCGTATTGACATGACCTTGGGACCAATAGAGGTAGGATTCTGAAATGCATCTGTTATCATATGAAACGTGACATAAACGCTCTTGATTTTTTGTGCATTATGAGCATGAAGGCTGATTTTGGGAAAAGGGATTTGAAAAGAATCATTGTCACAGAAATCCATTTCATGTCTGTATCCATAATATCTGATAAAAGCCGTGCCAGATATTTATGCTGAACTTGAAAGAAGTTGCTACCCTTTCACGATATTATTTGTGTACATGTGAGGTACTTTTCCAGACCTTTTATGCAGTTTATGATCTTTGAAACTAAGTGGAATGAAATTGTTTTGAAAACACTTCAATTTTCAGCATTTCTGCTGAAAGTCAAATAATTACAAGTGTACTTGAACTTCTTAGAAGTTAGTAAAAAAGATAAAGTAATATGCCTTTCAGATTGCCGAAGCGTTTTTCATTCCACTATTTAATCCCATTGAGTAACTTTGTGGAGGCTTGATTTAATAAATTGTTGAATATTGATATCTGTCTTGTATAATGATGTTCAGAATGATAAATAAATAACCAGGCATAGAAAGGTTTTCAAATATATAATGCTATTATTAAGATATCTGCGACTGAATACTCCCATTTACGAAAGCGTATGGCCATACGCTTTAGTCTAACACTGAGTCAATGGGGAAAATGAGTCTGGCATTTTCCGGTCACTTGCATATGTTTACTTTTGTGAAGCACATGATGATTTTGAAGTGCTTTTTTCCACATGGGCTTCATTTTACACCATATTACATACACTGATAACATGTAAGGCCAGAAAGCTCAGATTTTATCAATCCTCCACAAAGTTACTCAATCACTTTAATTCCGCTGTCGTTATGCCTTTCTCGGAAGCGCTTTGTATCGCTTTGATTTCACATCAAGCAAAGGATACTGCTATTTCATGAAAGCATAATAGAGCGGAAGTATTTGCCCTTCATTCCGCTTTATTTGGTGGGACTGTTCGCATCAAAAACGGAAGCGTTTTCAATTCCGCTTTTTACTAGATAGTGCTTTCAAAACCACCTCTCAAGGTAGTCACAGATCCCCCACGTCGATAACGGAATATCTGACTTACTACCCTTTCACATCTAAGCATTATCTGACAGAAGCGCTTTTGATTCAATATGAAAGGGGTATAAGTTTGTTGTATTTTATTATTTCTCTACTTAAATTCATCCCTGCAGGAAGCATACTCCTTGCTGCAGAAGTTCCAGGTTTCAGTGCCCAAGGAAGAGGCCAATCGAGTGGACTCTCTCAGATATTCCTTTCAGAAACTTCAGAGACAGGCTGTAAGTTCATTCTTTATAGAACCGATTTATTACGCCCTATCAAAGTTTCATCTCGATATCCAACATGTTGTTATAGCTTCATTCACGTTTTGTTTGGAAGTTTGATTTAATCATTAAATATTATGTGCAACATTATATCAAATCATCAATGTTAATAACACCTTTTACCCATTCCATGCCCTTATAATGAAACAACATACAGATGTAGGGCCTAGCAGATTGATTTGGAACTGAGTTTTGTATGAAATGTTCTTCCAGAAAAACTGCTGCAACTTTTTAGATGAAATTTATTCCTATCATGTACCGTATATGTCCCAATATCCACTCATTCCAGTACACAGTTGCGATTAATTTTAAGTTACAATTGCAACTCTTTATAAGATGGGCCCAGATGACATGCCAAGTTTGCATTGCAAACTCTCTTTTCCATCAAGTATAAAATTAACCATCCATTTTCATCACAATGAGGTATTTTGGGCTATCTGCCTGTTTTCCCAAACATGTAGGGCCATAATGGTACGTAAGTAGGAATTTTTAGATTAGATATGTTATCTGATAGTTGGGCATGTGTATTACTTAATATACTTCCATTGGGTATCTATACGGTATGAAACTAACAAAATGGATATGCCTACTGCACTTACATTTACGTTTAAAACTGAATATAATGATGTATTCTTTTCAAGTCCTCTGTGCAAGATAACCTGGTGAAGATTCAGCCCACATTCAAGTCAGAGCTTCAGAGTGCTGTAGAGACATTCCACGTCGACAGTTTCTCATTTGATGCAGACTATGAAGAAGTAAGTCCCATTTCAATTCATTCCACATGTACATGTATTAATTTTGTTTGTTTATTTGTTTTGTTTGGTGGTGTTTTTGTTTTTTGTTTTTGTGGGGGGGGGGGGCTTTGGCAACAATCATGTACATGTATTAAGGTTCTCCGTCTGTTATATTTCAATGTAATTTCACTACCTCATGAACCATTTGAGAGATTAGCGTAAATATGGCACCATTTTAGATTTCGGCTTATTTGGTCAAAGGTTATAAGGATCAACTTTTTAACTCATATTTTGGAACTGTTAGTACATGTATGATACACTTGTAGATATTTTCCTTGTCAAGTTATTTTCAGACTTGGTGCAAGTATCCTTCTTCCCCTCATGGTAGGGACATAGATAAATCAATTCTGAGCTCATGAACACAAAAGGGTTGAGGGTTACTTAAGTTTATTTTGGTATCCATATCAAGAAGTTGTTACTAGTAGATTCAACATCTTCATTGATGATGTTTCTTCCAGTGGACATGACAAGCTGTAGTTACTGCATAGTTTCAGAATGTTATTTACTGTGAATAAATCATGGTTGTAATAAACACAGCTAATCACTATGTCCATTTGTACATGTAGAATGGACCCATGGAGCAAGGCATCTCACCTGACGAAGCCAATGTCAGACTACAAGTCTTTCAGGTAAGCAGATTAAGTTTGTGGTACTCTTTTTGTCTTTTACAAATGCCCATGGCAACTGCTTTATATGTTCTCAAATATACCAACCAGCAGAACTTCACTACAATAACAAAGTTATCTCTGTCACCTGAAATGAATAATCAAGGCATGACGAAAGAACTGTATTTCTTTCTCTTATTGAAAATTTTGCTATTCAAAACTATTCAAAAGTAAAGATTATATCATAAGCAAAAATAAAGCTTCTTTATAGTTGAAAATGAAGCTCTTTGAGTAAGTTCAAACTTTTGCACATGTTTAATATATTTTCAACTTCAATGGTGAATCAATTAAACAAAGAAGAGACTCTATGAGGAATTTCTGTGAACAGAACATGAAATAAAACTGCATGAATACAACTACCTGAAGTTCAAAAGATATCTACACTGTTAGAGTGAGTAAATTTTACATTGTTACCAGTGTTAAGAATATTTTGTTATCTTTAACAATAAGATTGTCAAATTCATATATTAAACAATAGTCACAAAGACAATACCTTTAGCTATACCATTCAATTTCGCTTACAGACTAGATTTGATGATCTGTGGCGTAGATACAACACATACTCTGCTGGAGAGCAGCTGTTTGGTCTCCCTGTGACTGATTACCCGACCCTTATGAAGACCAAGAAAGAACTCAACCTCCTGCAGAAGCTCTATGGCTTGTACAATGATGTCATTGAAAGGGTCAATGGCTACTATGACATCCTATGGAGTGAGGTGGATATTGATGCAATCAATCAAGAACTGATTGATTTCCAAAATAGGTTTGTCACTTCTCTCATCTCTTTTTGGGGAATCGATGGTGATGTTAGATTATTGTTTTGAGTGAATTTGTCATCAAATAAACCTTTTATCCAACCAATCGGAATTAACAGTTTATTATGGTTAGGTTATTATTTATCCTAAATTTACTGTAGTAATTATAATGCAATGTTTCATTTCTTTGATCAGTTGCATTAACAGTCGTTTCAACTCTAATTTGTTTAAATGAAAGTTTATGCACACTCTGTACATCATTAGATATTGGTGATGAATATCACTATTTGCTTGCCCATTTTCTATTAAATGAGAGAAAGCTGTACTTGTCTGATTTTAATATACATAGACCAAATACAACAGTAATGGCTGAAATTCTTCTTACAAAAAATGCTTGCCAGCTTAAAAAGCTTGTTAAATTTGTTGAAATTATTATGCAGCACTTTAGATATAAATCCAAAGAGGATGAAGTTGTTGATGCTGTAGGTGACGATCAAAGTCAGTTAGTTACATGTAGTGGTAGAATAGATAAAAATCCTATATGTTTAGTACTTAGTTGTATTTACACTATATATATTTATACCCCAGCCAAACGAAGTTTGAAGAGGGTATATAGGAATAAGTCGACGGTTGGGCGGTCGGTCGGGCGGTCGGTCCGTTGCAAATCTTGCGGATCAAACTACTTTCTCAGTTTTCGACCAAAGCTCATGAAATTTGGTACACACATTGGTCTTGGTGGGAAGATGTGCAAGACATATTTTTCGGATGAGTCGGAATCTGCGTTGCCATGGTAACGGCATATTTATGGCAGAAAATCAAGGAAACACCTTGCGGATCGAACTGCTTCCTCAGTTTTTGACCGAAAGTCATGAAATTTGGTACCCACATTGGTCTTGGTGGGAAGATGTGCAAGACATATTTTTCGGATGAGTCGGAATCTGCGTTGCCATGGTCACAGCATATTTATGGCAGAAAATCAAGGAAACACCTTGCGGATCGAACTACTTCCTCAGTTTTCGACCAAAAGTCAAGAAATTTGGTACACACATTGGTCTTGGTGGGAAGATGTGCAAGACATATTTTTCGGATGAGTGGGAAGCTGCGTTGCCATGGTAACGGCATATTTATGGCAGAAAATCAAGAAAACACCTTGCGGATCGAAATACTTCCTCAGTTTTTGACCGAAAGTCATGAAATTTGGTACACACATTGGTCTTGGTGGGAAGATGTGCAAGACATATTTTTCGGATGAGTCGGAATCTGCATTGCCAGGGTCACGGCATATTTATGGCAGAAAATCAAGGAAACACCTTGCGGATCGAACTACTTCCTCAGTTTTTGACCGAAAGTCATGAAATTTGGTACACACATTGGTCTTACTGGGAAGATGTGCAAGACATATTTTTCGGATGAGTCGGAATCTGCGTTGCCATGGTAACGCCATATTTATGGCAGAAAATCAAGGAAACACCTTGCGGATCGAACTACTTCCTCAGTTTTTGACCGAAAGTCATGAAATTTGGTACACACAGTGGTCTTGGTGGGAAGATGTGCAAGACATATTTTTCGGATGAGTGGGAAGCTGCGTTGCCATGGTAACGGCATATTTATGGCAGAAAATCAAGGAAACACTTTGCGGATCGAACTACTTCCTCAGTTTTTGACCGAAAGTCATGAAATTTGGTACACACATTGGTCTTGGTGGGAAGATGTGCAAGACATATTTTTCGGATGAGTCGGAATCTGCGTTGCCAGGGTCACGGCATATTTATGGCAGAAAATCAAGGAAACACCTTGCGGATCGAACTATTTCCTCAGTTTTTGACCGAAAGTCATTAAATTTGGTACACACATTGGTCTTACTGGGAAGATGTGCAAGACATATTTTTCGGATGAATCGGAATCTGCGTTGCCATGGTAACGGCATATTTATGGCAGAAAATCAAGGAAACACCTTGCAGATCAAACTACTTCCTCAGTTTTTGAACGAAAGTCATGAAATTTGGTACACACAGTGGTCTTACTGGGAAGATGTGCAAGACAAATTTTTTTCGGATGAGTCGGAACTGCGTTGCCATGGTAACGGCATATTTATGGCAGTAAATCAGGGAAAAATCTTGCGGATCGAACTACTTCCTCAGTTTTCGACCAAAAGTCAAGAAAGGCTGTTGTCACGGGGCGGGGGTATTAATCGTCTTCTTCAGTGATATTTCTAGTTATAGTTGTTTGTTGAATGTTTTGTTGAGAAATGTTGTTTAATATGTAAACTATATACCCATGTTCATGTATTCAATATACCATTTATGTTATTGTAATTATGTTGTGCTCTCATACCCCGAGAGGGGGTCGATAGAGTGCATAAAATCTTATCTTATCTATCTTACCTTATCCTTGATAATTTCAATGTCTATTACTGTATCTTCTTTTTTCACTGCCTTCACTTTTCACTGTTGTGTACACTCTAGACATCACTGGCTCTGTTCCTCTACTCTTCTGTTATCTTCAGTTTAGAAAAATTACATTCGTTTAATTTTCTATATAAGCTCATATGTAATGTATTTTTATGCCTCCGCCCACCGAAGGTGGGTGCCGGAGGCATTATGTTTTCGGGTTGTCCGTCCGTGCGTGCGTGCGTCCGTCCGTCCCACTTCTCGTTACCGCGATATCTGAAGAATCGTTTAAGGTAGGAACCTCAAACTTGGTACTAGTATGTATCCCCATACGAAGATGAACTGATTAGATTGTGGGGTAAGTAGGTCAAAGGTCAGAGGTCACAGAGGTCAATTTACACATAATTACATGAAATTCTTGGTTTTTAGCACCGTTACCGCGATATCTCAAGAACTATCTGAGGTGAGAACTTCAAACTTGGTACCAGTATGTATCCCCATAGAAAGATGAACTGATTAGATTTTGGGGTAAGTAGGTCAAAGGTCAGAGGTCACAGAGGTCAATTTACATGAAATTACATGAAATTACTGGTTTTTAGCCTCGTTACTTCGATATCTCAAGAACTGTGTGAGATAAGAACTTCAAACCTGGTACTAGTATGTATCCCCATACGAAAATGAACTGATTAGATTTTGGGGTAAGTAGGTCAAAGTTCAGAGGTCACAGAGGTCAATTTACATAAAATTACATGGAATTCTTGGTTTTTAGCACCGTTCCCGCGATTTTTGAAGAACTGTTTGAGGTAAGAACTTCAAACTTGGTACCAGTATGTATCCCCATAGAAAGAGGAACTGATTAGATTCTGGGGTAGGTAGGTCAAAGTTCAGAGGTCACAGAGGTCAATTTACATGAAATTACATGAAATTACTGGTTTTTAGCACCCTTACTGTGATATCTCAAGAACTGTTTGAGATAAGAACTTCAAACTTGGTACTAGTGTGTATCCCCATACGAAGATGAGCTGATTAGATTTTGGGATAAGGAGGTCACAGAGGTCAATTTACATGAAATTACATGAAATTCTTGGTTTTTAGAACCGTTACCGCGATTTCTAAAGAACTGTTTGAGGTAAGAACTTCAAACTTGGTACTAGTATGTATCCCCATACGAAGATGAGCTGATTAGATTTTGGGATAAGTAGGTCACAGAGGTCAATTTACATGAAATTACTGGTTTTTAGCACCGTTACCGCGATATCTCAAGAACTATCTGAGGTGAGAACTTCAAACTTGGTACCAGTATGTATCCCCCTAGAAAGATGAACTGATTAGATTTTGGGGTAAGTAGGTCAAAGGTCAGAGGTCTCAGCGGCCAATTTACATGATATTAATACAGTTTTTGGCTACATGTCCACGATATCTCAAGAACAACTGATTATATATTGCTTTATAGTTAGAGGTCAATTAGTAATATAGGATTTTAGTGTTTTAAATCACAATTTCGCAATAACCATTTGATGGATGCGCATCAACTATATTATACTTGTAGGTGATCAGGAATTATCTGAATTGTTGATAATGATTTCACTCAGGTGCCGCAAGCTTCCAAAGGGTATGAAGGAATGGCAGGCCTTCCTGGATCTGAAGAAGACAATTGATGACTTCAATGAGACTTGTCCTCTGCTGGAACTCATGGCCAACAAAGCCATGAAAGTTCGCCACTGGGATCGTATCACCAACGTCACTGGACACAAGTTTGAGATTGACTCGGATTCCTTCTGTCTGCGCAACATCATGGAAGCTCCTCTGCTGAAAAGCAAAGAGGACATTGAGGTAATGAAATTTGATATTTTGGGTTGGGAAGTAATATTGCATGGCCTGATCTCTGTAAAGAAAAGAAGGAAATGTGTATATGATATAATTATCTTTAAAATGTAACAATTTTCAGTATATGCTTCTTACTTTTTATCTCGCCCACCGGAGGTGAAGGCGAGACTAAGGGATCCAAAGGGCGTCCGTCCGTCACAAACGTTAAACTGCAAGACTCTCTTATGATGCATTACTTGGCAACTGTTACTGCATTGGCAGCCACACTTGGGTGATAGAAGCACTAGGGGCATATCCATGTTATTGTGTTGTTGGAGGTCAAATGATGATGTCAAAGGTCATTTGAGGTCATATGTTAAAGTTTACCTGCAAGACTCTCTTTTACCTGCAGACTCTCTTTTGTGAAATAACTTCACATCAGTTGCTTGGATTACAACCTAACTTGGGTCATATTTGCACTGAAGGTACCTTGACGTTATGTTGCCGTTGGAGGTCACATGATAGGGTCAAAGGTCATTTGAGGTCATACGTTAAAGTTTACCTGCAAGACTCTCTTATGACAGATAACTTTGCAACCGTCACTCACTTTTCAACCAAACTTGGGTTGTAGATGCACTGAGGGGACCTGCATGTTATGGTGCCGTTGGAGGTCATATGATAAGGTCAAAGGGCATTTCAGGTCAAACGTTAAAGTTTACCTGCAAGACTCTCTTATGACAGATAACTTTGCAACCGTCACTCACTTTTCAACCAAACTCGGGTTGTAGATGCACTACGGGGACCTGCATGTTATGGTGCCGTTGGAGGTCACATGATAGGGTCAAAGGTCATTTGAGGTCATACGTTAAAGTTTACCTGCAAGACTCTCTTATGACAGATAACTTTGCAACCGTCACTCACTTTTCAACCAAACTTGGGTTGTAGATGCACTAAGGGGACCTGCATGTTATGGTGCCGTTGGAGGTCACATGATAAGGTCAAAGGTCATACGTTAAAGTTTACCTGCAAGACTCTCTTATGACAGATAACTTTGCAACCATCACTCTTTTTTCAACCAAACTTGGGTTGTAGATGCACTGAGGGGACCTGCATGTTATGGTGCCGTTGGAGGTCACATGATAAGGTCAAAGGTCATTTCAGGTCAAACGTTAAAGTTTACCTGCAAGACTGTTATGACAGATAACTTTGCAACCGTCACTCACTTTTCAACCAAACTCGGGTTGTAGATGCACTAAGGGGACCTGCATGTTATGGTGCCGTTGGAGGTCACATGATAAGGTCAAAGGTCATACGTTAAAGTTTACCTGCAAGACTCTCTTATGACAGATATCTTTGCAACCATCACTCACTTTTCAACCAAACTTGGGTTGTAGATGCACTAAGGGGACCTGCATGTTATGGTGTCGTTGGAGGTCACATGATAAGTTCAAAGGTCATACGTTAAAGTTTACCTGCAAGACTCTCTTATGACAGATAACTTTGCAACCATCACTCTTTTTTCAACCAAACTTGGGTTGTAGATGCACTGAGGGGACCTGCATGTTATGGTGCCGTTGGAGGTCACATGATAAGGTCAAAGGTCATACGTTAAAGTTTACCTGCAAGACTCTCTTATGACAGATAACTTTGCAACCGTCACTCACTTTTCAACCAAACTTGGGTTTTAGAAGCACTTGGGGGACCTGCATGTTATGCTGCCATCAGAGGTCACATGGTAAGGTCAAAGGTCATTTCAGGTCAAACGTTAAAGTTTACCTGCAAGACTGTTATGACAGATAACTTTGCAACCGTCACTCACTTTTCAACCAAACTCGGGTTGTAGATGCACTAAGGGGACCTGCATGTTATGGTGCCGTTGGAGGTCACATGATAGGGTCAAAGGTCATTTGAGGTCATACGTTAAAGTTTACCTGCAAGACTCTCTTATGACAGATAACTTTGCAACCGTCACTCACTTTTCAACCAAACTTGGGTTGTAGATGCACTAAGGGGACCTGCATGTTATGGTGCCGTTGGAGGTCACATGATAAGGTCAAAGGTCATACGTTAAAGTTTACCTGCAAGACTCTCTTATGACAGATAACTTTGCAACCATCACTCTTTTTTCAACCAAACTTGGGTTGTAGATGCACTGAGGGGACCTGCATGTTATGGTGCCGTTGGAGGTCACATAAGGTCAAAGGTCATACGTTAAAGTTTACCTGCAAGACTCTCTTATGACAGATAACTTTGCAACCGTCACTCACTTTTCAACCAAACTTGGGTTTTAGAAGCACTTGGGGGACCTGCATGTTATGCTGCCATCAGAGGTCACATGGTAAGGTCAAAGGTCATTTCAGGTCTAACATTGTAGTTTACCCGCAAGACTCTCTTATGACGTAACTTTGTAAACGTCACTTTCCAAACATTAGTAATGTAGATATATGCAAGCATAACTTATGCAGATTTATGCACTTGGGGGACCTGTTGCATGGCAACAGAGATCACAATATTTCTAGTTATCGCATGTGGGCGAGACACATTATCGCTAATGCCTTGTTTTACCTACTTACCAAATCATGGGCCACTTTAGGAACTGTCACAACTTGGATTTCTTTTTCACTTTTAGGATATCTGTATTTCAGCAGTCAAAGAGAAGGACATTGAGGCTAAGCTGGCCCAGGTTATCAGTGAGTGGAACACCCAGACTTTGTCCTTTGCCAACTTCAAGGCGAGAGGAGAACTTCTTCTGAAGGGAACTGAGACATCAGAAATTGTAGCATTGATGGAGGACAGTCTCATGGTCCTTGGCTCACTGCTCAGCAATAGGTATGTTATGTATATTGTGTTTCAAGTTATTCTCACTCTAGAGTTTGTAGATAACCCTTTCGAGACAATTGACCACATTTTGTGGTTTGGAACCTTTACAAATCTAGATCACTCACAAAATTTGCAAAAGTTTCTTGTTTTGCAGTATGGAGATTTCAGATGTTCAGTTTGAAAGAGCATTTCCAGAAGTGGAGGGGGCAAAAGGGTTTAGTTCTGCTTATTAGATACAGTTGATGTAGTTTGTTTGTCTAAAAAAATAATTAGTGTTCTATTCAGTCTTCGCCATCTATCACAGCTACCTTCAGAGTGATACTCAACAGCTGTATATATATTGAATGAAAATTAACTAATCATTTTGATTTTTGCTAAACAGGTACAACGCACCTTTCAAGAAGAAACTTCAGACTTGGGTACAGAAGCTTTCCAACTCGTCAGACATCATTGAGAACTGGATGACCACACAGAACCTGTGGGTCTACCTTGAAGCTGTATTTGTTGGTGGAGATATTGCCAAGCAGCTACCTCAGGTAGGTTTTTATGATCAAACACTGGGTTATTCTCTGATGACACTCATTTCCAAGTATCTGTTAAAGAATGCAGATAGTATTGTGTAATTAAGGATTTGTAGAATTGATGGTATACTTGTTTAGTTTGCATTGATCTGCATGAGAATGTGTAACAAACGCATAAACTTTGCATGAAATGCATCAATCATCTTTTCTTATAGAATGGGTTTCAGAATCCCTGCAATCTCATTGGTCAAGAGCTGTGCCTTGAATTTTACTGGCCTGCACGTTCGATATCAATAATTATTACGATCACTGACGATAGCCACTGTAACATGCTATCGATATTTATTTTAGCGAGTGCGAGAGTCTGAGCTGAGAGCTGGAGCCGCGATATACGACTTTTTAATGACGGAGAATTGCAAGATTTGAGACAAAATTCAGATGTTAATGATAGTTGACTTCGGATTCTGATGGTAAGCCCAATGAAATCCGATTATAGGTCTACCTGTTTAAAAACAAGCAAACTGAAAAGGCGATTAAGTGAAACTGAAACTTCAGTACCGTACGCTGCACTGCACTGCACTTTGCAGTGCATACGGTACGGTGATTCACTACAGTCTACAGCGCAGCATACACTGGCCTGTCTGGGGGGGCTGGCCTGGATTATGGGCTGACCAGACTTAAAATTTGTTGATGCAAGACTAGAAGTTCTCTTTGCATTAATTCTTTAAATTACTTGCTTAGTTTAATGTAAATAGACTAGATTATATCTAACTTGGGCTTGTTGTTGACATGAGTGACATATTCTAAAATAAAAAAGTTGACAGTCATGACAGTAGTTAGCTTAGCCTAGGCTTAGGGTCAAGACTCTAACACTGAAATAAAATGAAATTCTGAAATTTAACCTAATTAGCCAGATTTTCAGTTCTCTAGGGAAGTCATTAAATTTCTAAAATCTATTTATGATGTATGGAAATGATTTACCAGTGCCATGCGTCCGGTAAATTTGAGCCATGCGTCCGGTAAATTAGCCATGCGTCCGGTAAATTTCAGCCATGCGTCCGGTAAATTTTTTTACCGGACGCATGGCTCACTTTCACTGGATGCATGATTGGGAAAAAGTTTGATTTTCACTTTTTTTTTTACCCATTCTATAAAACAGATGATGCACAGGTATTTTTCGTGGGTCGGTAGGAATTGTGTACCCTCGGTACCTCTGAATTTTGTCCGAAATTTTCAGACAATTCAGAGGTACCTTGTGTACACAATTCCTACCGACCCACTCCAACCTGTGCATCGTTTGTATACTAACTAGTGTGTATCTTTTGGAATGAAAATTTGTTTGCCTGTAACACGACATGATTCTCTTACTTAGAAAGGAATTTAATGTTTATTGAAGAAAAAAAAATGGTCTCAAATGAACATCCTGTCAGTATTGCTTGCATCGTCAATAAAAATTGTTTAATGCACTGATCAATATATAGCTGTTTCCATGTGCCTTGTAATTGTTTGTCCACATGCATTGTGTTGTACAAAAATTTGCTGTATATTCATACATAAGTTAGTTTGAATTTGGTTTGTTTTCAGCGCCTTGAGCAACTTATTTTCAAGATGGATTTGGCACTCTATAAGTCACATTTATTATTATTATTATTATTATTCCCATACTTGTATGTGATTACCACATTCAGCGATATCTTTATTGTGTTTGTCATAGTTGCTGTATTTTTGCTATTCACTCATGTAGGAAGCTAAGCGTTTCTCCAACATTGACAAGTCTTGGGTGAAGATCATGCAACGAGCCCATGAGAACGAGAATGTAATTGAGTGCTGTGTGGGAGACGAGACCCTTGGGCAACTACTGCCACATCTCCTAGAGCAGCTGGAGATATGTCAGAAGTCACTCACCGGGTGAGAATATGCATTCCATAATACCTATGATTTTAGGACAAGAAAAAATATGTCTGTGTGTGCTCCTTCTAGCAGTCAATATATGATAATCTTATAAAGCATTCGTGTATGAGAAATGAAACTGCCTCTGTCGCCCAAACACTGTGCCGCATTTGAACCCCCAAGTTTTCCTGTGTATTTCCCATCTACAGCTACTTGGAGAAGAAGCGATTGGTCTTTCCAAGGTTTTTCTTTGTGTCAGATCCAGCTCTGCTGGAAATTCTTGGACAAGCCAGTGATTCTCACACTATTCAGGTAAATAGTGAAATATTCTTTCTAGCCGTGGCAATGAGCATAAGTTTTGTTTTCAATTTAAACTGCATGCCAGATAAGGGGCTGAAATTTTGAAATGTAATGCAACTTTCTGGTTACTTCTTGTAAATAATATTCTAAAACTTGTAAATCAGTGACACATTATAAAACTCATTGGCCCGTATTCTGAACTCTGGTTTAACTTAAACTCGAGTCTAAGTGTGGTTTAAATCTGCCCTTTAGACCAGAGTTTAAGAAAATCACATTCTGAACTCCGGTTTAGCTTAAACTCCGGTCTAGCTTAAACTCCGGTCTAAGCATGGTTTAACTTTGTACAGAAAGTTAGACTGCAGCTAGGGGTAGTTTAAGTCCGGTTTAACTTTTCTTCATGCATGGCCACCGCAGGATAATGTTTGCAACTGAGGCGGAAGAGTGTTATTACGAAAGGTTTTAAAGTCTGTTGGCACCAGCTTAGAGAAAGGTAAATTTACCTTCGTAAAGAGGAAAATCTTCTTTTTCTTTTTCTTTTTAGCTGGATCTAGAATCGTAGTTAGATTTAACGTTTACCGGCAGTATTCATGACAAGCGCTGTCATTATCGCAGAACTGACTTTGCAACAATCTTCCGCGCTCGCGCGCGAGCAAGCATAGCTCTTTACACCCTAACCCGAGCCGGGCCGGCCGGCCCAGCCGACGCGACCGATACCCTTTTATCTCATCCCACGCAGTGCTGAGCTAGCTAGCTGAGCCAGGCTAGGCAGTCGGAGCTGACTGTTGTTGGGAAGTTGGGTTCCGAAGTTACAGCTACAGAAAAAAAAATTCAACGAAACTAGAAAAACAGATAGATCAATAAGAGCTCAGCTCCAGATATTATTGCAATTCCGCCTGCAATTTCAAAATTTGACAGCTGACTCACTCAGATTTAACCGTAACGTTAAAATTCAACCCTGCTCGACCTCTAGAAGTCTAGTAGGCCTAGGCCTATAGCCAATATCTTACTTCAAGTTCAACCTTCGATCGTACTAAAATAGCGTCTAACTTTTAGAATCTATATAGGCCTATAAGTTAGTACAGTAGACTTAGTCTTAGACTAATATTCAAACGTAGTTTAGTCTTTACAACTTTCACTATAAAGTTTAGCTTTCAGTATAAGTTTATTGTCTTGTTATTTGTTCATATCTGCGTGATAACCTGATGAGTTGCAGATCGAAAAGCTTCGTTATCATTTTAATTTGTTATCGTTTTAATGTTTTAATATGTTACTGTTTAAAGCCATTTATAAAGTATGTCTGACGTTGTGTCTATTTAGAGTCGAGATGCTGTCTTGGAAAAAGGAGAAACATTAATAATAAAGTTAGTCCAGGAACTTGGCAATGCATTGTCACCAGATTATTTTTGTAGGCCATGCAGCAGCTAGTAGCAACTAACGTCAGGTTCTAAAGTAACACAGTGCCCTTTTTTATTATAGATCTATGACATAGGCCTAGATCTATAGATGTCTGAAGTAGATCTAGCTAGGCCTAACTCTTGATTACATGCATTCAAATTGCGTACTACATTATCTCCGAAAATGTGCCCTTCATATGGTACCCGGTAAAGTGTACAACCGTATTGACTTTTCAATGAAATGAAACGAACAAGTTTGTTTTTTGGTCTAAAAGTAGGCCTACTGTATAGGGTATAGGTCTAGCTCTAACTGTTTTTTTAATTAATTACCTCTAGTCTAGGCCTAGATCTAGATACGGTATATCTTATTTTTTGTTTGTTTTGTTGTTTTCAAAATGGCCCCTGTGCCTCATAACAAAATTGATATCTAATCTCTCAGGCTATAAATTATAAAGAGGTCTAGGTCTATAGCCTGGGTCCGTTCCTTTTGCTCTGAATCTAGACCTAGTCAAATTTACAAAGTGACGGTGTTGCCTCACCAATCGGTGGCAGGTGGGGGTTCTGGAGGTGCGGACACCCCCCCCCCCCCATTTTTTTATTTTTCATTTTTGCTTTGCTTTAATTGTCGGACGTAACTCTAAGTCATCAAACTTTTTTATTTCCCTGAAATCAACCCCCAAATCTGAAGCTTTTTGTTTTTGTTTTACTTTTTGTTGTGTGTCAATTACTTTACTTAATTGAGCCCCTTTTCAAAATACAAAATCCTTCATCCGCTCTGCTCCCACATGATGGACATTGCAGGCCTAATTGTTGGATACATGTAGATCTAACTTTAGTTTTAGATCTAGAGTCTACCATGATTTTTTTTTTCGCCAGCCCTCAAAAAGTTGTTCAGTGGGGGCAGTGGTTATCAGATGTTTTCCTCTATAATTATCCGACAAGCCAAAAAAAGGGGGGGGGAGGGTTCTTACCGGGTTCCCCCCCCCCCCTCCCAGCCGACGCTATAGTGATCCAGCCATTTTGAAATGGAACAGAAGGAGCTGAATACAGAGGCGTAGTGCCTGCGTTCGATATCTTCCCTGGGACTAGGTATCCGTATAGTAATACATGCATAAACCGACCAACCTAACCTTAAATAGTCGTTCACTATGATCCACAAAACTCCAGTAGGCTAATCATGACAAATGAAGTGCCAAATGGTATGCCTTTAATTTGTGTATAGAGTATTTCATGACATTTCTTGATTAAACATCCTAAAAATGAAAGGAATAAGCAAATTTCAGTCTTCTTGAAGATAAATTCAGCTCTACTGGGCATGCGCAGTAGCAGCAGACTACATCTCCATGGCAACTAAACCACAGTTTAACTTAGACTGGACTTAGACTCTAGTTTAACTAAACTGGACTTTCAGAAACAGAAATGGAGTTAAACCCGACATGCAGTCTAAGTCGGGTTTAGTTAGACTCTGGTTTAACTTAGACTGGAGTTTAAGTTAAACCGGAGTTCAGAATACGGGCCATTACATTTTGTACTTATGGTAAAATATGTTTTGGCAAAAAAGTTTAATTCATGTAATAGCATTCTTGTTAGTTAAAATTATTTATGCAATTTATTTTGATCTCATCAGGCTCATCTCCTTGGAGTGTTTGAAAATGTGAATGAGGTGGAGTTTCATAAGAAGGACTATGACCGCATCATGTCGTGTATCTCCAAAGAAGGAGAAGTCATTCCTGTAAGTGCGCTTTTTTTTGTCTTGTACATTTCATGATAGGTAGAGCATTCATATTGTCTGGGGTTTTTTATGCCTCCGCCCTCCGAAGGTGGGTGCCGGAGGCATTATGTTTTCGCGTTGTCCGTGCGTCCGTCCGTCCCACTTCTCGTTACCGCGATATCTGAAGAATCATTTGAGGTAGGAACCTCAAACTTGGTACTAGTATGTATCCCCATACGAAGATGAACTGATTAGATTTTGGGGTAAGTAGGTCAAAGGTCAGAGGTCACAGAGGTCAATTTACATGAAATTATATGAAATTACTGGTTTTTAGCACCGTTACCGTGATTTCTGAAGAACTGTTTGAGGTAAGAACTTCAAACTTGGTACCAGTATGTATCCCCATAGAAAGAGGAACTGATTAGAATTTGGGGGTAAGTAGGTCAAAGGTCACAGGTTGCAGGTCTCAGCGGCCAATTTACATGATATTAATACAGTTTTTGGCTACATTTCCACGATATCTCAAGAACAACTGATTATATTGCTTTATAGTCAGAGGTCAATTAGTAATATAGGATTTTAGTGTTTTAAATCACAATTTCGCAATAACCATTTGATGAATGCGCATCAACTATATTATACTTGTAGGTGATCAGGAATTATCTGAATACAAGCGGAGGCATATTGAAGACGCAGTCGTATCTTTTGCTTGTTTACCTATTCAAATTGAACTGGATTTGAGTCTTTCTACGTTTTTCCTTTGTTATTACTATGTTGCAGAAATTAGCATGAGTATTTTTTGTCCAATAAGTCAAGGTCCTTTTCATTTTTAGCTCACCTGAGCCTAAGGCTCGAGTGAGCTATTGCGATGGAAATCTGTCCGTCGTCCGTCGTACGCCGTCCGCCGTCCGTCGTCCGTTAACTTTTTACATTTTCATCTTCTTCTCCAAAACCCATGATCGGAATTCAACCAAACTTGGTAGGAATCATCCTTAGGGGTAGGGGACCCAAAGTTGCTAAAATGGTACATGTGGCCCCCAGGGGGGGCCAGGGGGGCCCAGGGGGAGGGCCCCCAATTGTAAAAGCTATGTAAATTTCAAACATCTTTTTCTCCAGAACCAGGCATAGCTCAGACTTGGTATTGTGTATGGAGATACCTCTATAGATGAAGAATGAATGTTGTTCATGAAATTTCTCTGAGTGGCCCTATAGGGGCCCTGTGGGGGTAACATACTGGAGGGGGGGCGCTGCCAGGCAAAATGTACACTCTGATCTTCTTCTCCAAAACACATATCGGAATTCAACCAAACTTGGTAGGAATCATCCTTAGGGGTAGCAGCCAATCCGCAGGTCCCCAAAAAGCGCGCTATTTTATTTCCAGTTCTGCCTGACTATGAATACATAATGAGCAAGAACAGCCAGGAACATCTCATTTGCAAACTATTGAATAGACTACTTATCATTCACCAATTGCCGTGAGTTATGCATCAAATAAAAGAAGAGGGATCAGAGATTTGTGACATGCTTTTGTTGTTTTCAAAATAAAAGACGAAATTGGTAAAAAATGGTGTTCCTTTTATGACAAAAAATGGAAATGAAATGAAATATAAATCTGGCTAAAACTACCATAGTTTTATTGTGAGCCAGGGCAAATTTGACATGAACGTAAAGGGCATTTTCTGTACTTTCCAAAGATTGAAATAACATTAATGTGCACTTCATGACAGGGTCAGGATCCAGCAATATGTAACCAATGTACACACTTTGTCTTTAAAAAAGTCAATTCCAGCATTCTGATTGGTTACCACCACGCAAGATGTTTTCTCACAGCCTGGCAACAGCTATGCGCATGTTTGCGCAAGGATGAAGCAACAGGTTGCGCATTGTTTCATTCAACGCGCACTTGGTTACAGATGGCTTGCTTGCCAATCACAGGGCGAAGATTCTATGGTCTTGACCATGGTCTTGACAACGGATGATCTGCGGCTGAATATTGCTGGATCCTGACTCTGTCATAAATCTATGGATGTTTTGAATGTAACGATGAAAAAGATGAGATTCCAGCGCTTCCATACATATGTGTCTTGATGGCGGCTCATATACTTTTTATATGTCTTTTAACAACTTGAAATCTTGTGAAAAAAAGGCATTTGTATGACTATTTCATCAGTTATTTTAAACAACTTATTTCTAAAATTCTGACTAAAACAAAATATCCCTGTGTTGGTAAACTATTCATTTATTTTTGCAGAAAGTCTAATGAGCATAGCATTTATATTTATTTAAGAACATAACTTTAAAGATGACCATGCGATACAGCCGACTGGGTCCAGGGAGAGAGTCCATTTCGGGCACTGGAAATAAAATGCGCGATTTTTGCTCATTTGCATACGACCTGCGGTCTGACTGGTAGGGGACCCAAACTTGCTAAAATGGTACATGTGGCCCCCAGCGGGGCCCAGGGGGAGGGCCCCCAATTGTAAAAGCTATGTAAATTTCAAACATCTTCTTCTCCAGAACCAGGCATAGCTCAGACTTGGTATTGTGTATGGAGATACCTCTATAGATGAAGAATGAATGTTGTTCATGAAATTTCTTTGAGTGGCCCTATAGGGGCCCTGTGGGGGTAACATACTGGAGGGGGGGCGCTGCCAGGCAAAATGTACATTCTGATCTTCTCCAAAACACATGATCGGAATTCAACCAAACTTGGTAGGAATCATCCTTAGGGGTACGGGACCCAAAGTTGCTAAAATGGTACATGTGGCCCCCAGGGGGGCCCAGGGGGAGGGCCCCCAATTGTAAAAGCTATGTAAATTTCAAACATCTTCTTCTCCAGAACCAGGCATAGCTCAGACTTGGTATTGTGTATGGAGATACCTCTATAGATGAAGAATGAATGTTGTTCATGAAATTTCTCTGATTGGCCCTATAGGGGCCCTGTGGGGGTAACATACTGGAGGGGGGCGCTGCCAGGCAAAATGTACATTATGATCTTCTCCAAAACACATGATCGGAATTCAACCAAACTTGGTAGGAATCATCCTTAGGGGTAGGGGATCCAAAGTTGCTAAAATGGTACATGTGGCCCCCAGGGGGGGGCCCAGGGGGAGGGCCCCCAAGTGTAAAAGCTATGTAAATTTCAAACATCTTCTTCTCCAGAACCAGGAATAGCTCAGACTTGGTATTGTGTATGGAGATACCTCTATAGACGAAAAATGAAAGTTGTTCATGTATTTTTTCTGGGTGGCCCTATAGGGGGTCTGTGGGGGTAACATACTGGAGGGGGGTGGGGCAAGTTGTCCGCCATCCATAAACTTTTTACATTTTCAGCTTCTTCTCCAAAACCCATGATTGGAATTTAACCGAACTTGGTAGGAAGCTCAGACTTGGTATTGTGTATAGAGATACCTCTATAGATGAAGAATGAAAGTTGTTCATGTGCTAGAGAGAACATGCACCAGATGTGAATTGATCCACCTCAGGTGAGCGTCGTGCCCCCTGGGGCTCTTGTATTTCAAAGACTTTATACTTATCCTTTACATTTTTTGGACCGTTTGCTGTGTTTTCCCAAGTAGATACAACATTAATATTGAAAATCTGCAGAGTTGAAAATACAGCCTACACTGGGCCATTTTTATTCAAGCACTGTCACTGGTTTATTACTCTGGAGCCTTGCCAACTATGAATTATTCACTACTTTGTTTTTATTTGTGTATCAAGCTTGAGAAGCCAGTGATTGCCAAGGGCAATGTAGAGACCTGGTTGGGAGAGCTGTTGGACAATCAGATGAAGTCTCTTCATGGTATCATCAGAGAGGCTTCCAGGGTCATCAATGACTCAAGCTTTGAGCTACTCCCCTTTCTCAATAACTATATTGCTCAGGTATGCAGTGTAGATATTTCCTCAGAGCCTACTATCACACAGTATTCATTAATGAAGTATCATCTAATAAATGTGGTATATAGGCTTCTTATAAATTTGCAGGTATATTGTGCAATATTTTTCATGAAATGGTTACTTCCTTTGCTAAATATTTTGAGGATTACATGTCATTCCTTGTTCCACACATTCACTTTCTGTTCCTCATCAATTCTTACTATAGGTAGTAAATATAAGTTTCAATATACAGTGGTAAAGTCCATAACTATTTGGCCATGGTAATGAATCACAGATTATAATATAGAACTCTTGAACATATGTTTTGGGTATTCCAATGCTAGAGTAGGATATGTTCTCTTCATGCCCTTACAATTTATTTGTTCCAGCACTAATATCTCCTCCCATTGATATATTTCACACCAATGTCCTCCCCAGGTTGGTCTACTGGGCATCCAGATGTTGTGGACCAGAGATGCAGAAGATGCCCTCAGCATGGCCAGAGCTGACAGGAAGATCATGCCTGCCACCAATGTCCGCTTCCTGGCGCTACTCAACTGCCTCATTGAACAAACTACCCATGATCTCACCAAGGTGGAGAGGATCAAGTATGAGACACTTGTTACCATCCATGTGCATCAGAGGGATATCTTCAATGACTTGGTAAGCTTTTCATTTGTTGGATTAGTGGTTGGTCCTATAGATTGTTAATGTGTGGGCTTGAATCGTAGCCTAAAATATGCATGCCATTTGACAAGGTAATTTGTATACATGAAGAAAAAAAAATTCTACCTGGGCTTATGAGATAATGAGATGGCATCAAGCAGGAAGAAAAGTTTGGGTAAGGAAGTGATTATTGAAAAGGAATTCAAAGATACACTTCAATCAACTGTTCATTTTATGTTTGCATAGCTGGCAAGTAGCACCAATTTCATTATTTCATTGTATTACTTGGAAGAATACTACAGATTTCATTTATAGTAACTGATTTTGAAATCTCCAGTTTTTGTTCCATTCTTTTCTTTTTAGGAAATACTGATGTTCAGCCAGTGGTGCTGAAAAATTTTGATAAGTGTTTGAAGCTTTGTTGTGCTTTATGATTAGAATATTCTCTTGCAGTTATTTAATGGCTATAAGGAATATATCAGTGGTTTGATTCTGTTTTGAACAGGTGGCTATGCACATCCGCAACGTGAATGACTTTGAATGGTTGAAGCAAGCTCGATTTTACTTCAGAGAGGATACAGACCAGTGCATTGTGTCTATCACAGATGTTGACTTCATCTATCAGAATGAGTTCTTAGGTTGTACAGACAGGCTTGTCATCACTCCTCTCACTGATAGGTAAGCCTTTTTATTGAATGTAATTACATTAGTGTTTACTGTGATGGTAAAAGAAAATATTTTGATGATTTGGTCTATAAAAGCATCCTCATGGATCAATGAGAAAGCTATAATATGACCAATAACATAAAGAAAGATGAACATTAAAGTGCATGTACAGTAAAAACTGCTTTGAAACAAAAACAATATATGTGACCCTCCACCACAAAACGAGCAATAAGTCGGAAATTTGGGTTTTTTAAATTTCAACACAGTTTGAAAACTTAGATTCTAAGCTTTAAAATGATATATAACTTGTCTTGTATGGACTAAGCAAACTCTTGTAAATTACAAGGAGAATGTCAATGTGTTAGACAGGCTAATGACCAAAACAATAGAGAAAACGGGCTTTAGAAGAGTGACCATTTAAGAGCGCCTAATCTGTGTCCTATTGTTTGTCGCACAAAAGGTTGAGTCAAAAATCCGTAGCATACACTGTGAAGTACTAATTGGATTGGGTTGAAACTTTTCATACCTTCAGAATGGATATATTTCTTTGTTTCTTTACATTTTGAATATCAGACAGTGCATAGTTTCTAAGCTATATGAGAAAAGCGATGTGAAGTACAATTCCATCAAGTTTACACACAAAGTTTGAATGTCCAGGAAAACATGTTCATTTTGAATGAGAGTAAAAACACATTTCAAAATGGTATTTTACCCTGAAATTTTGTCAGATGGTAGATTAATGGTACCCTGGGGTACCAAATAAAAATCGGCCATTGTTTTGAATTATTTAATTTTTTTTTAGGGCTGTACCCTGGGTTGCCAAAAAGTGGGAAATTATTTTGGTTTGATTTTTTCAACATTCAATTGTGTCCCATGTTCTTGTAAAACATCCTATAAGTCATGTATTTTTCTCAAATTCATTGTTGTTGTGAGTAATTATTCTATTATTGATTTCTATTGGGGATTGGGCCAGCAGTGTCATAATAACACCGTCAGCCTGCTCCTTGTCTCCCCCGTTACTCGCCTTCCTAAAAACCGCTACCATGTACACAGATCAGCGGCCTGCTCGTCCCCAACTTCTGTATTGCACGATATCGTGCTCTTTCAACTTTCTCGGTCCTTGGAATCTTCCGTCTTTTACGTCCTTTCCCTTACAGTAAATTTCCGTATCCACCATTACCTTCCACCATTGTCTAAGTTTGAAAGTTTGACAGCTAAAATACAGTAACGATGAAGTGATGTTTTTTAGGAAGAAGTGAAATAAAATCAAGTTCTAAAGCCGCGGGAGCTAACGCCTATAGCCACTGCGGTTGTAATTAATTGTGAGGGCTGCTAGATAGCAGCTAGCGCGCGGTATACAGTGCATGCACGCCATGCATAATAACACTGCACTGTTAACATGCATTGTGACTACGTACACGCACTGCATTCATAACTCTGGGGTTGTACTCGAGTGGACGTGAGATGGCGCTACACAACGTGGTACCCCGGGGTACAACGCTACACCGGGGTACCGCGTGGTGCATCATATGAACTTTCAGAAAATAAAAAAAAATTAAAATAAAAAATTTCCACCCCACACCATCTTTTTCAGCTGTTTACTCTAAAACTCCCATTGCGACTTATTGGTCGTTTTGTGGTGGAGGGTCACATATTGCATTGCATAAATCTTAAGGAAATATCAGTGCTGGAATTTTGAATGTTGAATTGTAGCAAATCATTATATCAGTAATTTAAGAATTGGATGAATCATGGGCACAGTGAACATAAAAAGGCAATTTTAGGGGCTGTATCGTACATGTAGTATGTTGTCATGTGACACTTATCTGGAGGAATATTTATATTTTGGCATTGTTTTTTTTGGTAGATGACCTACATAAGTTTTCAAAATGTAAGAATGCGAGTTGTAAGTCTTAACATGAATTGAAGAATGAATCTCCATTACATTAATTTCAGACAGCATATTACAGAATGTACATGAAAACAATCGTTTAATAAGTTACCATCTTCTTTAGATTACCCCAATGATAAATGTGTAATGCTGCAAAGGGGTTTACTATTATTGCTTCTACTCTTATCCAGTTTAGAGCTGAAAATAATAATAATTATAATAAACAATTTGTGTATAGCACATATCACATTATGATATAACATCCCTATGCGTTTCCAAAGGGTTTGGATATTATTACCCTGGCTTTAGCTCCGCCGGCCATAATCAGCACGCAGTGCATTTCAAGGAATAAATTATCATCCGTGAATACACATATCCATAGAGCTGACACATATACTCCAATTTCATATACTGTATGATGTTGAAACATATAAACTGACTCGATGTACTCATTCGTCTTCCTTTCATACAGGTGTTACATCACACTTGCCCAAGCCTTGGGTATGAGCATGGGTGGAGCACCCGCTGGCCCTGCTGGGACAGGCAAGACAGAGACAACCAAGGACATGGGTAAAGCTCTAGGCAAATATGTAGTGGTCTTCAATTGCTCTGATCAAATGGACTACAGAGGTCTGGGAAGAATCTACAAAGGTAGGTTGACACATTTGCAACCCAAAAGGATTCTCCATCAACATTATGTTTCTGGTTCATAAGACCGGTAGCATTTTTCTTGACATCATAACGGAACATAAATTTAAGAAAATTGCATTAACATAATTTGTAGTTTGTAAGTTTTAGTCTGCTCAAACTGAAGATTACTTCTGATCTTATTTACTTGTTCATCAAATTGAAATAAACTTTTGTCTATATTTTCATACAATTGAAAATTGATACTCATTTCTACCTGATATTGTTTGGTTGGAATCTTTTACTCATTAGGTAATGGGATTATGTGCCATGACGTGATTTGATTTCAAACAATCAAGAACATGCATCTCAGTATGCCCCAGTGCTTACGTACTCATTTATCATATATCCTTTGATTTCTTGTGCAGGCCTTGCTCAGTCTGGCAGCTGGGGTTGCTTTGATGAATTCAATCGCATTGAACTTCCTGTGCTCTCTGTGGCTGCTCAACAGATTGCCATTGTTCTCACCGCCAAGAAAGAGAGAAAGAAGGAGTTTATCTTCATGGATGGAGATGTTGTAGACCTGAACCCTGAGTTTGGTCTTTTCCTTACTATGGTAAGCCATCATGATTGCAAAAAATCAATGAAAGCATGATTTCAAGAGTTTAGTGCACCTATTTAAATGTGCCAACAAAATAATGTCATATAACATAATCCAACCATAATGTTGGGGTTTATTTTGGCAAGACAATAGGATACTGAAATTGCCCTTGAGTTGATTTCTTTAAAGTCTTTGTGATCGTTTCTTGCATCATTATTTTCTTCCTGTCAGAGTAGTAGTGGTGCTTGGGAGTGAAGTTGGGATTGATATATCTTTGTTTTTCATATTCTTTTTGTCTACTTTGAGCATTTAGCCTCATCATTTTACCATTTTTTAATGAAAAAATGTCATCTAATCAAGTTAATCAGAAGATGTGAAATACACCGTCATTATGCCTGTCATGTTATGTTCTGAGAATGCTTTATATGCCATGAGGTTTATGCCCTGTTAAGGAAAGCGTTAAATCTTAAATCCTGTTTTTTAATATGGGATGTAACAACTTTGAATTATAAATGCAACAACAAACTTTGTGACGATAATTATGATAAATACTTCATACCTCCAATCACAGCAGATAGTTGTATTATGCTCTCTATTCTTAGAACCCTGGATATGCTGGGCGCCAGGAGCTACCCGAGAACTTGAAGATCCAGTTCAGGTCCGTGGCCATGATGGTACCTGACCGACAGATCATCATGAGGGTCAAACTGGCCAGCTGTGGTTTTCAAGAGAATGTCATTCTGGCTCAGAAATTCTACACCCTGTACAAGCTGTGTGAAGAACAACTCACCAAGCAGGTATGTGACATTGCATTTTCTCTGTCAGCTAGAAAACTAGACCTTGTTCAAGGCAACGGCACACTATACGATTGGTCTGCGATCCGATTTAAGAAGAAAATGTAATAGCATTTGATATGAACATTTAAACACATAAAATATTTTTGACCGAGGTTCTGAATAGTCATATAGATAGTAAAATCAAAAACACAGCTTACTGCGAGCTTTCTAGTCGGAGGAAAGGCCAAATTGGCTCCAAGTCGTAGTGACGTCAGAGCAATTCTCCGATTGTCTATGATTTGAAACTGATATGGACCTTATTCTAGGTATAAAGCTGACACTGCACCAAAACCATATGTTTAGTATTCATATCATTGTTTAGAACCTGAATCAGGTAGATTTTGTTTGTTAAAATGCCCATATTTAATGCTATTGCAATTTATTTTCCAAAATCGGATCGCAGTCGATTGTATGGTGCGCGATGAGCTTAAGTTATTGTGTCCAGAAAGTGCATGGGTTTTGATTTTTTCATTAATTTATTTTTTATTTTTTGTACTATTATGCCTGATATCCTTCCTATATGAGTTTCAGAGCATTTTTCTGAAAGCAGGCTAATGATTGCCATTATTTTGCTCTTGACAGGTTCACTATGACTTTGGTCTACGTAACATTCTGTCTGTTCTGCGTACCTTGGGAGCCAACAAGAGAGCTAGACCAGAAGACAGTGAGTCGACCATCGTCATGCGGGTTCTAAGAGACATGAATCTATCCAAACTGGTCAGTCAGAATTTCCTCTGCACTTCTCAAATTATAGAGTCACCTCTGTTCCTTATATCTGTAATACGATTAAGCTATCTTACCTTGTTGTGTGAAGATGAAGCCAGTCGTAATATTGTTTGTGTGTTTGTAATCAATGTAATACCAGTAATGAGGTAATCATAATGAAAGAATGAAAAGGAGAAGCCAGGAAAAAACAATAACGTATGGAATTACAAATCAACACAGTATAGAGGGAGCTGTTTGAGGACTTTGCATGTTCCTAAAGATGATTAGAGGTCAATTTATTTGACATGTTGTTAACGGCATGTACATATTAAGTAAGTAATTTGTTCAAATAGTTTGATATCTTTAGTATTATCAATGCACACATTAACTTACCTTCTTACTTTCAATGCATCAGTGGGTTTAGTTTTTTATGGAGTCTTCTCAACAACTTTAATTTAAGCGAAAAATGGCTCTAAAAATGCAAATACCCAGTATACAGATATGTTAGTTACTTCATTGTGACCTTGTAACATATGATGTGTGTATTTGTTCGTTTAGGTCGATGAAGACGAGCCTCTGTTCTTGAGTTTGATCAGTGATCTGTTCCCTGGTATCCAGCTAGACAGTGCCACCTATGCGGAGCTACAAGCATCTATAGCAGTGCAAGTTGATGGGCTGAGCCTGGTCAACCACCCTGCATGGAACCTGAAGGTTGTACAGGTAAGGATAAATTTCTAACTAAGCTAAACAATGGTTCATTTAAAAATACAATAAAATTTCTTCTTAACCAAAATATATCCTCGTGAAAGCGTGTATTTTATGTGATTATGACCAACCTATTATCTATCATGAGTAGCTGTCTACACAGTGAGCAGTGAGGATGACACACACTGCAAGGTTTATAGAGGGAATTTTGGAAGGTTAATATAGTTCAATAATTTCAGATGAGTCTGGATAAAATATGTTTTATCACAGGCAATTCTTTTGGTTCTGGCAGGATCTGTAACAATATTTCTGTCGCATCTGATGAAGCAGTAACAGCTTATTGTGTAAAGTCAACTTCCATTGCAGCTCTTTGAGACCCAGAGAGTACGGCACGGAATGATGACCCTGGGCCCCAGCGGTGCAGGCAAGACCTGCTGTATCAACCTGCTCATGAAAGCCATGGGAGACTGTGGGGCTCCTCATAAGGAAATGAGAATGAACCCCAAGGCCATCACAGCACCTCAGATGTTTGGAAGGTTGGACGTGGCCACAAATGACTGGACAGATGGTATCTTCTCCACCCTCTGGAGGAAGACTTTGAAGGCAAAGAAAGGTTAGTCTGGATAAATGACATAACTTTGAAAGGAGATGTGCATGGAGACCTGGGATGAGGTCACAAAAAGAAAAAATATATATAAATTTGTCATATATGTGTATCCATATTTAGACAGCAAAAAATACAAAGAATGGGTTTATATTGCATGTATTTATGATGGGAAATGAATGAAAATGAATGGACATGTTAACACTATAGTGTATATAAAATTTACACAATTCTTTCTCTCAGCTTATTATTACTGATACCACCTAAAGATGTAACATTGATCAGTCATAAATTGCTAAATTAATTTCATGTAAAGTACAGATATGTATTTATAGATGAACAGTATTTTGTTTGAAAGATTTTGTTCTTTGATATGTTTTTTTTTTTAACCGGTCACACAAGTATCATTTACTTAGAGGTGAGAGGTTAATGTTTCTTGCTTCTTCTTGTAAAATTTCAGTTATATCCTGAAGGTGTCATTCTTTTATTTTGTTATCAATTCAAGTTTATCTCTTAAATAAATCAAATATTAATCTATTATCCTATTCCAGGTGAACATATCTGGATCGTACTTGATGGACCAGTGGATGCCATTTGGATTGAGAACCTGAACAGTGTATTGGATGACAACAAAACATTGACGCTGGCCAATGGAGATAGGATCCCCATGTCACCAAACTGCAAGGTAGTGTTTGAGGTGCACAACATTGACAATGCTTCTCCAGCCACTGTATCAAGGAATGGAATGGTGTACATGAGTAGTTCTGCCTTGGACTGGAGACCAATTTTACAGGTTAGTCCATTATCTGTTATTTATGATATTTGTATTACACCCACTGCTGTTACTACTACTGCTGCTGCTGCTACTACTACTTCTTCTACTTCTACTACTAATGCTACTGCTGCTGCTATTAATAATGCCTCTGC
The DNA here is from genome assembly GCA_025617745.1 of Heliocidaris erythrogramma. Classification (NCBI taxonomy): domain Eukaryota; kingdom Metazoa; phylum Echinodermata; class Echinoidea; order Camarodonta; family Echinometridae; genus Heliocidaris; species Heliocidaris erythrogramma. The sequence goes on from CM046860.1 coordinate 26,353,993, forward strand.
TACTACTACTACTACTACTGCTACTGCTGCTGCTACTAATACTACTGCTTCTGCTACTGCTTCTACTTCTAGTACAAATATACAGATTAACAACTATCATAATGCTTTGAGAATCCTTATCAAATGAATGCCATGACATAAGGTGTATTGAAATATGAGCCAATGATTTCTTTTGCAGTTTGTCTCACTTCTTTTGTAGGGTTTTGTAGTTACTTTACAGAGTGCCAGGAACTACAGATGCTAGTTTCTGATATAGATAGAAGATTATTCATAAAAAATCATTTCAAATTAGCTTAATGCTATAAGTTGAGCTTGCCTGTATTTTCATATCTACTCCAGATTACTTATGTTAAAATTGAGAAGAAAAAATAATGGTTGGACCAATAAAGCACTTTTCCCTAGAATCAGTGCACAGCACATAATACTACTATTACCCCCTGCTTTAGCTGAACTACCTTGATAAGGCACTCAAGCATTCAAGCTATTCTTTCTACTGGGTACCCATTTATTTCACCTGGGTGGAGAGTGGCAAATGTAGATTAATGACTTGCCAAAATATGTTATTGCTGTGGCAGGCCAGGAACTCCAACCTCATACCATTTGGTCCATAGTCTGATGACCTATCTCCTAGACCATGACACCTTCAAGCTTTAAATTTCTAAACACTGTAACCCTTATAACTTTAAACAGTAACAGTTGTGTCTGATTCAAAATATTCCTATCTTTCAAAACCTCAGAGCTGGTTGAACAAGCGTCAAGCAGGAGAGGCATCCATCTTGCATGACCTGTTCGACAAATGCTTTGATGACATCTACAAATACGTGGTGCTCAGTCTCTTACCTAAGATGGAGACTCTGGAGTGTAACTACATCAAACAGGTGAGACAAAATGCAGAATTTGGCTCCTTCTGATCTCTCATCATGCCTATATGACTTTGTTGGAATAAACATATTTCTCGAAATAAATAATGTAATAATAATTGTATTGTTTCTCGCAGAAGTTTATACTTTCTTGGTGGATTGAATCCTAATGAGCAAATCTGTAATGTTAGGTAAGCAGTGAGGTCATGTTATTAAAAAAAAATTCTGAGGGACTTAGTTTAGACTATGCCTTATTCTTGAGCTTTGCTAGAACATGGACCAGGAGGGCTTTTCATCAAGTGTCTTGTCGGTGATTTTTACCGACAGATTTGCTCTCAGCCAATCAGATCAGGATTTCAGTAGCTTATAACAGTTATTGCAACTTGTCATTGATGACAAGTTTTATGAAACAGGGCCCTGTTTTATAATCAAGGACTTACCTTCCCTTAAACACCTGCTCTAACTAACAAGCTTATATATTTTCAGTAATATTATGCCAAGAAAAGAAATTATGGGACTATTCATTATGATGTCATTGACTATGTTGATATCTACTGCAGATTATCCATATTGAAGTAAACAAATACTCATACCATTCCCTTTAGGCTGTTGACCTGTTAGAAGGACTGATCCCTGAGAAGGATGAGCATGACCACTCCACCATGCCTGCAGCCCACCTGGAGAAGCTCTTCATATTTGCCATCATGTGGAGCCTTGGAGCACTGCTGGAGCTGGAAGACAGAGCCAAGATGGAGGAGTTCATGAAGAGTCATGAAAGCAAACTCAATTTGCCTCCCATCGCTGAAGGAAGCGGACACACCATCTTTGAGTATGTGGTGAATAAAGATGGTGAGTTTCTTTGTTAGTGTAAAGGTGCCCTTTTCAAGGTTTGTCCCTTTCTTTCTTGAAATGTTCTTGAGCTTTTGCTCGGGACTGTTTTTTGTCTTCCAAATGGTTCCACCAGGCCTGTGGAATCCTTTTGTTTAAAAAAAGATAAAACAATACACTTGATTGAAGTTGAATATAGAATTCTCCACATAAAATATGTAATATCATTTTGACTGCTCATAATTGTCAATCATCAGAAGTGTAAATAAAAAAAAGTGTAAGAGACCTTGGTGACATTTTGTAGTTTAAAAGATGTAACCTTTTTTATAGAACATGTACATGTTTACTAAATTCTTTGATGTAATATGGTATTTGTGTGTGTGTGTGTGTGTGTTGTATTCATGATGTGCATCTAGTGCAAAAGGCTCTGGCACTCATTTATCGCGAGAGGGCTCACTCGCGGCAAATTCAAAATAATCACCGGCACACATAGCTAGGAGACCACCGCCGACAAAATCTTGTTGACGACTCGACAATTTTCATCATATGGGAAGTCCCAGAGTGGGTTCGAAACTCTTCTCTGAATGAAAATTACATCTTCAATATGTACCATATTACCATAAGAAATTAGAACTTTCCATAAATTTATGTTGAAAATAATTAAGATGAATGAATTCTGCTATTTTATTTTTAAAATAACATTGTGGTATTACATAAATTCTTCATAGTTTCTGTGTGATGTAATAAATAATAGCTGTCCATTGAAAGTGCATTCATATATATGTTCACTTAATCAAGAACACCCCCCCCCCCCTTTTACCCCAAGACTCCTCTTTTGAGCCTCTTATTTTCTTCATTAATATATAGACCTGTGCACATGTATATATTTTTTTTTACAAAATAAGATTATCAACATTTTTTATTTTAAATCTCTGAAGGCATGAGAGAATAGTAATAAAGAAGAAATCCTAGGTAACACTGTATATTTTAGATCCATTGTAAGGGTGACAAGCAGGGACATTTTTTTTTTTTAATTTCGGGGGGCTAATTTTTGATATCTTTTTAAAATTTCGGGGACTACTTTTTAAGTTTCGGGGGCTACCAATTTCGAGGGCTACTGCACTGTTTAGCGTTCACAATTTTACACCACACAATGTTAGTTTCAATTAATTAAGCAGATTTTCCTTGATCCCTGGTCTGCTCTCACACTACAGTCTCTTGCCTAAGTTCAGCTGGTCAGCATTATGGCATGCAGATTGCAAAAATTTGATTTGACATCAGCCACTCTGTTGAAATCTCTCTCAGTCACAACCGCATGACTCAGTTTCACATAAGGGCAGGGCTGTCACATGAATAGTCAAATAAATTCACATTTAATACACAACAGTGGTTTCAGCATTGCAGAGGGCTGCAAAATATTTGGTGTTGGTTGTGCCATTTATGGAGGGATCATTGGACACAACCCCGCGGTTGTTCAGCGAGATCTTGGGCATCAACTGCTTGCATGCCAGGTAGAATATTACAAGGGAGCCACTCTTATTCCTCCTCCGCAAAGCAAGCCAGTTGAGGCCCCATGATTTGATGGTAGATTCCTTGCTTACTGGCTTCTTTTGTTTCTTCTGATCAGTTTGGGAAGAAGAAGTGTTCGCGTTCGGGCCCATGCAGGTCCTTGCTCGAACACCGGTAACGTGGGTAAGATCAACTAATACGACGAGTACAAGTATGCAAATCGATGATCGTAAACAATCACATAAAATCGCACTAGCGCTCGCGTGATAATCCGCTGTGCCTAATTCATCTTCGCTTTCCACGTAGATGAAGGCAGCAGCAAACGCAACGGCACTATGACAGTGTTGCTTATTTCAGTTATCGGGGAGAATGTTGCTCTCGCAGAAGCATGCATTGATACATGCTGAAGTTATCGCTAATTTGTTTATTCTCAGTTTGAAGAGTATATTTGCTGCACAGTGCAAGTACCGATAATCATTATGTACATTATAATAATTAATGCGGCGATTCTTGATATTCATATTGGCTTCAAGAGTGCTGCTAGCTCGCTCAGCTAGCTTACGGTATGTATATTCGCGTTGACTTGCGATAACGCATGAGATCAGGCGGCCCCACTACAGGGGCGACTTATTCGGATAGTGTTGCCCTCAAAATCTTGATGTTTTAGAATTTTGGGGGCTCTTTTGGTCATTTCGGGGACGAATTTGCCTGCCGCCCCCATGTATTTTTTTCTCTTTACCTGTCCACGACCGGGTATGCCAAACGTAGCAGAGACGTCTTCCTGAGATTTTGAGAGTTGTTCTTTGAGGTAAGTTGTGGCAATCTCTTGTTTTTGTCTTTGTACATATGCAAAGCCATCAAAACACTTAACCAATCATGTCAGTGGCATACATTAAATGCTGTTTTTATGTGATGGATTGATGATTTACACTGGGTACCCTGGAAATGTATTAGTTGTCTAGAAGGGTATGATTTGAATTTTGTGATCCTACCTCAAATCCACAGAAAGGTATTGTGATTACACTACAGTGCTTTTTGTAGAACGATCATGGGTGTCTGGCTTGTGGGGTTTGTGTGAAAAGAATATTGACATTGCATAGAGGGCACTTCACAGAGACTTTACAAACAGGGAAGACAACAAACACAAAAGTTTCTACAGGACACAAAACAACAAAGTTACAAAGACTACAGATTAGGGAAAAACTTGCACTTCTGTGATGTTGGCCTTGATTCGAAATTATTATACAAATGAGAGAATTGCGAGAGTGGACTATAGGGTGCAGATGAAGGACGACCGCCAGCTTTTCTTTTGGGAAGGGCCTTCCAGGTCTCACCGTCTGGCAGACTTCACAAACAATGAACAAGTGGTGCAATCTGCATTTCTTTTGTGATCTTGCCAGCCATTTTTTGGTACCCATGATTTTGGTTCATTTACTGGTATCAGAATTTGGCAATAACTGTTTGTACAAATGAAAGATAGATGAACATCAGGCAGATCTTGTACAATATCAATACTGAACTTAGATTTAGTAATTTGTTGATAATCGGATACTTTGTATACGTGATTGTGTTCCCCCTTCGCTTTTATCACCCTCCCAGAAATCATAGAATCTACATAGAGAAGCAAGACACTGCCTGTGATAGTCCATGTCGCAATACACTAACACAGCACAGAGAGGGTCACAAAAACTCTAAGATAAACACAAGTACAAACAACTTACAACAAAAATACTCACAATTTCAAGGTAATTTCAAAGTAATGATTTTGTGATGGGCAGACTCATACACATCAACAGAAGTCACTTTGCATTTGCATGTCAGAGACACTTTAACTATGTGACATGTATATACTACTGTACATGAACTCTTTTGCCAATGGTAAGGAATATATGTTTGGCAAGTTAAATGACATACAACAATTTGAACTTTGGTTGCCACAAGTTCAATTAATAAGGACAAACAAGTAAAATAATTTCTACATGAACATGGCAAGTGTTGGCAATGATTTAAGTCTCTGAGTTGTTTTTTGTTTTTTTTGTGAGGGGGGAGGGTTGTTGGCTAGTGATACAAATGAGGAATTGCATTTGCTCCCATAACAATAAGCAACATGACATAAAAAGTGCCATACCAGTAAAAATCTTTATGTATTCACAATATGTACATAAACCTCTTCAACTTACAACAAAAATACTCACAATTTCAAGGTGGTATACATCAACACACAAAAAATTCAACAAATAGTACAAGAAAAAACACATATAGGCAGAAAATTATAAAAAAGGATTCATTGATAAAACTTGCACTTCTCTGATGTTGGCCTTGATTCGACATTATTATACAATGTCGAAGTCAAAATACACTAACACACACTCACTCATACACTAGCGCACACTCACACAAAATGGGAAGAAACTATTCACAAAAACTCTAAGATGGACACAAGTACAAACATTAACTTACAACAAAAATACTCACAATTTCCAGGTGGTATACATCAACACACAAAATATTCAACAAAATAGTACAATGAGAAAAACACATATAGGCAAATAATTATAAAAAAGGATTCACTGATGAAACTTGCACTTCTCCGATGTTGGCCTTGATTCGACATTACGGAGCTTTCTAACATCAGACCGAACGTCACACTACGAGGGCTTCGGCGATATCACGTGACCAAATGTTCAGATCAGCGCTAGCTACCGGCCTCGGGTGACCAAATTTACATCGCGCGCTAAATCCAAAATACCTTCAACTTGTCTGCAGTTACACTTAGTATTTCTAGTTCATAAATTATCTGAAAAGTAATCACAAATTGAATATAATATTTTGTTTTGTTTGTTGAAAGAAATATTTTCAAGGCATATTAGTTGGGTAACTTTTCTTTTCACCTTGTAATTATTCATATAGTATTGTCAAAGTGGTTGATGGATCCATCCAGCATATTTCAGTAAAATTCAGAAAATTTCTGAAATTTGTCATATTTAAACTTGTAATTTTTCATCAGATTTAACTGATGATTTCTACAGCACCATGTCATTTGAAGCATTTTGATGCTTAGGAGAATCTAAAAAATAAATGTATTTTTCTCAATTATACCTATCAAATGTTAGAATCAATGTGTGAGTGATTATTGAATCTTAAATGAGAATACACAGTCAATCTTGCATCTGTTGAATCTACATGTATTAGGACCTCAGAAATAACTTTAGTTTTAACCAAATTTGCTGTATTTAGGCTGATTAGTAATAGAAAAGATTATCTATTCAAGGTTGACTGTATATTCTGACAGACGTATAAAAATTTAGTAAATGTAGCTTGAATTAGTGTGGCTTTACAGTCAACTATACTTAAGTCGAACTCGCAGAAGTTGAATAATAGCAGAAATCAAATGTCTTTTCAATTCATCTACTCTACTTTGTATATTATATTGTTTTTTTTAGCCTTCATTCATGAAACCTTTTCTACATGTAACTTCATGAATTTCTTTGTTCTCAAGAGATTCAACTTAGGCAAGGTTGATTCCATGTAAAAGCCATTACAGTCCATTCCTGCTAGTATGTAAATACAATTTTAAAAATGCAATTATTTCAGTCCAGTGTCAAAAATGTACATAATGGGCCGCATAAAAGTAAGTAATTGTAAGTAAGTAATTCACCAAGGATTTTACCTTTAAACATTTTACTTTTCAATTCAATCCAAACCAACACTCAATTATTCTGTTATAACCAGGTAGTTGGCTTGGTTCTGAGCACCTTGTGGTAATGGAAGTGGACTGTAATTCCAATTCAAGGATTTACTTAATGCAGTCAATTCCCATTAGATTTGTTCTGGATTACAAGATTTCATTAAACAAGGTAATAGACTTGATCCTGAACACCTCATTATGATGGGAGCTGACTGTACATGTACTGGAAAGGTGAACACTCATTTTATGAAGCTGAAGACACATGTTCCTTTCAACAAATGTATTTAGTTAACACAAAATAATTCCAACTGATACAAATAACATTGAAAGACATAACTTTAACCCTTTCAGGACAGGAATTATTTAAGGGCTAAATTGATCACATTTTGTTCTTCACATTGGCAATAATACTATTTATCTTTTATTGTTACATGGTTCTAATATGGTGTAATGACTTTCAAAACAATATACATGGTCACAAACTTTGTCAAAGTTGAAAAATATAGTCAATTTTGATAAAAACCACTGATTTTGAACCTCTCCATGTGTTGCCAATTTAAGGATTTTAAAGCTTGTTCTCTTTTTTAAAATATCTGGTATCAAACGCAATATCGTAATGCAACAAAAATGGATATAGTTTGAGCAGAAATTTTTCCTCTTTCTACTCATGCATCTGGTATATTTTTTAGAGCTCTGAATCAGAAGTTATTGAGCCAGACCACAAATTGTGGTCAATTGTCACGATAGGGTTAAAGACAAATGAAATGAAAGTCGGAATGCAAGATTTTTTTGCATCAAGATAAGACATGAACAATCTACACTAATTATTGACACATACTAGGTACAATTTCCAATAAGAAGGGAAAAAAATACAAGGACAAGTAAAAGCTCTACATAAACAATATTGGATACAAATTTCTTACATTCTCACTTGGCATGGTACGGATATGAACTTTAACAACAACACCTTTTACAATAATCAAACATAAAAGACTAGGCTACATCTACTATAAAAAAAAAGAGTAATAAAATGAGATAAAGAATTCATGGACAAATGGACTGGTATCTTTCCTAATGAAATAAACATCAACTTCACACAAGCTTTACTCTATGGTACATATCAAAATAAAAATTTTTAAAAAATAATGGAGGAAAAAATTAAGCCAAAGTCTTGAACACAAACTCTTTCTTTGATTTCTGGAAAACGTTTAAAGGTCCCCTGACATGCAAATGCATAATATCTCCTGTTGATGTGTATAAGTCTTTACTTCACCAAATCATTACCTGCTGGATTTGAATGTGCATCATATAATTTTAATCATTTTTATTGCATTTGTCTGCAGTGTGCTAGTGCTAAGCCCCGCCTCCTTAAAATCCACTAGATCATTTTTTGCCTCTTGTAATGTCACAGGAGGCAGAAATAAGCATTAAACAATACACAATACTATGCACCTTGCCATAACTATGTGCAATTGATAAAAGCAGTATCACAGGCCTTCACACAATACCACCTCACAACCTTTAAAAAAAAAATTGACATAGCAGTCACTATGTCAGTTTGAATAGTTGTAACGTGGTATTGTATGAAGGCTTGTGATGCCATTGTTAGCAATGGCACCTAGTTATGGCAAGGTGCGTGAAATTGCATATTGTTATGTTTATTTTGCCCCCTCTGACATCACAAGAGGCAAAAGATGATCTGGTGGATTTTTAGAAGGCGGGGCTCAGTACTGTGCAGAAAATGCAAGGAAAATGAAAGAAGAAATTATTGAAATTACATGATACACATTTGAATCTAGCAAGTAATGATTTTGTGATGGGCAGACTCATACACATCAACAGAAGTCACTTTGCATTTGCATGTCAGAGACACTTTAACTATGTGACATGTATATACTACTGTACATGAACTCTTTTGCCAATGGTAAGGAATATATGTTTGGCAAGTTAAATGACATACAACAATTTGAACTTTGGTTGCCACAAGTTCAATTAATAAGGACAAACAAGTAAAATAATTTCTACATGAACATGGCAAGTGTTGGCAATGATTTAAGTCTCTGAGTTTTTTTTTGTTTTTTTTTTGAGGGGGGAGGGTTGTTGGCTAGTGATACAAATGAGGAATTGCATTTGCTCCCATAACAATAAGCAACATGACATAAAAAGTGCCATACCAGTAAAAATCTTTATGTATTCACAATATGTACATAAACCTCTTCTTTATATAGAATCTTATAAAAACATGTTATAAACAACGAGCTGTAAAAAAATGGATCACACACTTTTTGTTAGTCAAAAACTTCTAACACACCTTAATACCAATGTTTTGACCTATTCGATTGTAGTGCCTCTTTTGTATATCTTGTTTGTTTTTTTAGTGCTGACAGGAAGTTTAGCCTAAGGAAACTCCACTAGTCCAGTCAATTAGAGCACATGTATTAGAACTCAAATAATTAAAACTCAAATAATTAAAACTGAATTAAAGTAATCTTTTTTATTGGAACATGCTGCCACATTAAACTTTCAATACAGTCCAATCATGTTATAGTGAGCGCAAAGACCTCAAGGTTTTGCCAAGGAAAAACATCAAGTAACAATATCAAACATTAATACACATGTGCAAACCTGAAACATGTGTTTAGGTTCATGATAAACATGAGTGGCTTGTACTCACTATGTGAAGTGAGACTTTTCTACCCTTTTTCCTGTATAATTTTAAATATTAACTGAAGAGAGAGTCAACCCTAAACTGTTAAACATAATTTTGTTTAACTTTGAAAACAAATAGTCTGAACATTTTAGCAAATTCTGATTAAACAATCAAGGAATTATAATTCAATTATCAAGCAGAATCTTTCAACTTGACAAACAACTCCCCTTCCATTTCCACTAAAAATCACACAAGTTTTTTCCAAACAAAATTATCGACCTTATATTCTAACTTGGTATGATAACTGCAAACATGCTTCCAAACAATAATTGCATAGAATTTCTCAATACCCTGACCAGGATTTGATTAATCACAACGTCCTAAATTCTTCTTTTCTTTTAATAACAGAATTTGAAAAAAAATAAAAAGTTTCATTAAAGTGTTACAACTTGTTTCATACATTCAAGCTGACATATTGTTAGGATGAATTTCATCTTAAAAGCATAGTCTATTATTTCTATTCCTCTTTCTTCTCATCCACATTCCCCTGCTGTTTCATCATTAGCAGCAACATACCACTCATTTGACTGGATTGCTGCAAAATTTGCTGCTGCAATAATTCGAACCTTCTCTCCCTCTCATCTTCTTTTTGCTGCCTCTCTGCTTCTTTTCTCTCCTTCTCTGCCTCTACTCGTCGCCTCCTTTCTTCCTCCCTTTGCTCCCGCACTTCCCTTTTGGCAGCCTCGTCCTTCCTAAATTGGAGCTCCTGCGCCCTTGCTTCACGCTCCATTTCCAGCTTCATTTTCATGAAGCTTGTCACATCAGTACCCGAGTTCCTCCTCCGCTTGGTTTCCCGCTCACCGTCTTCATCTTTCAGTCTGAAAGAATACATGAGAATATTTTGTTAGTTAAAGAATCATAGAATCAACTGCTTTACAGTGGCGGATCCAGGCAGTGGCGCAGAGGAAGCCGACCCCCCCCCCCCCCCCCCCATTAGGTACTCATGGACTGTACATGTAAACATTTGAAACATTTTGGCTCCCAAATTTAAAATTTAAAAAAAAAAGTGTTTTGGAATTTTCCTCACATAGATACAAAGCATTTGGCACATTTTTAGTGTTATAAAAAGCACATTTGCTCCAACAAAAGTACTGATAGTTTGAAAACAAGCACATGAACCCCTATTGTTTTGTGTTCACACCTCTCAAGTACATGCCCCAGTAGTTTTCGGAAGTGTGAAAATATATTTTTTCCCTATTTTTTCCCTATTTTATTCCTATTTAAACGAAAATAGGCCTATTTTTTTCCTATTTTCTTTGGAAAATATGAAAAAATTAGATCTATTTTTTGGCTATTTTTTATTTTTTCCCTATTTAATTCCTATTCTAAGGAAAATAGGCCTATTTTTATTGTATTTCCCTCGGAAGTAGGAAGAAAATAGAAGTAATTTTAGGCTATTTTTTTTTATTTTTCACCTATTTTCTTCCTATTCTAAGGAAAATAGGCCTATTTTTATTGTATTTCCCTCGGAAATAGGAAGAAAATAGAAGTAATTTTAGGCTATTTTTTTATTTTTCACCTATTTTATTCCTATTTCAGGAAAATAGGCCTATTTTTAGGCTATTTTCTGATTTTTTCCTATTTTTTAGACCTCATTTCTCTCCGGACTATTTTTTCCCTAGTTTTTGCACTTTTCATTTTTGTCAAAAAAATAGTTTTATCCTATTTTTCAGACTAGCTCTAGTTTCATCCTAGTTTTCTCATTATTCTAAAACTAGTTTTGTACTATTTTCCAAACTTTTATCTTTCCCCATGATCCAGCACTAGTTTTATCCTATTTTTCAAACTTTATTTTTTCCAGCACTATAGTTTTATTCTAGTTTCCTGACTTCTGTACTTTTGCTAACACTAGTTTTATCATATTTTCCAAACTTTATCTTTTCCAGCACTAGTTTTATACTATTTTCCAAACTTTATCTTTTCCAGCACTAGTTTTATTCTAGTTTCCCAACTATTGGTTTCTATAGGTCCTAATCAATCATGAATATTCATGAATAACAATCTAAAATATGAAAACTAGTGGAAATAGATAAAAACATTTAGATTTGGGATTAAGATTTGAACTTTGATAGAAATTTTACTTACATTAAACTATTGTAATGTTGTACACAATTTCAAAAGGCATTTTCATTTTTCATTAATAAAAGTGTAAATCAATTTTAATAATAAAAGTGTAATCTAATCAGTAACCATTTTTTATAGCACTACAACTATGTCCCTATATATAATGAATGTGATACAATTGCTTAGTAGCTAGGTATAGGACATAGGATGTAGGCTATAGGATTTATAGGAGTAGGAGAGGATAGGATATGATTACAAGATAGGATTAATAAAATAATAATCAATAATGTCATGTGATTGTTCCTGTGGACACCCACCGCATTTCTTCTTATATTAATTTTTTTCTTATTGGTTTTGTAGATTTTTCCTATTTTCTCCCTAGTTTTTCCCTATTACATTGCATTTTCTCAATTAGATTCAATCTATTTTCTGCTTAGTTTTCCACTATTTTATTCCTGTTTTTGTCCTATTTTTTCTGTAGTTTCCCATTATTCAATTCCTATTTCCTCCTATTTTATCCTATTTTCTGCCTAGTTTTCCACTATTTTATTTCTATATTTTTCCTATTTTCCATCTCCCACTATTTTCTTCAACGTGTTTTCCCCTATTTTCTACCTAGTTTTCACCTAATTTAATCCTATTTCCATCCTATTTTTGTTTTTTTCCTATTTCCGGAATAATTTCGAAGGACTATTTTCTTTCTGGTTTTATCCTATTTTCTTGGAATAAAAATAGGGAAAAATAGGGGAAAAAATAGGAAAAATGTGTTTCAATCCTATTTTTATCCTATTACAAGTAGCTATCTCTACGCTATACAAAATAGGAAAAAAATAGGAAAAAAATATATTTCCGTTGGTAATTTTTTTGTATTTTTTTCCTATTTTTACCCTATTTCATTTCGACTTGGGTGTATACCTTCCTCTACAACTTTGCATATTTTGGTGAAAATGACATGGGTTTTGAATAAAGTGCAGCATTTATTGTACATCTCAAATTTGTTATAGAAATTTCATTTTTTTACATTATGTTTTTGTCATCTTTCACACCATGTTTATGAATTGATGATGCTGCTAGCCTTAAAAGAGCAAGCGAATAGCAATATGAATGGATTCTCCATCTTACGAATACAATTATGAACTAAATTATAAAGATTGATGAAATTTCAGTGGATTTTGACTGAGTAATAGAGGCATAAACTAAACGTAGTGATCTCGTGAGGTCTAAAAATGCCCAATTCTTTTGAATATGCGACTCTCTGGAACTTCCAATTGGGTGAACTTCAAAGTTCGATAGTAAAAAAATCAAGCACATGAACCCATGTTATTTTTTGCATATTTAGATTATTCAGGTGCTGAAGTAACTATGTGCACAATTTTGTGAAAATGACATGGATTTCATTTTAACAGTGGAACGTCCTTAAATCTCTGGTTAAACTATGGCTTGCTAAAAGAGACTAAATCCCGAAAGTAGATGTTCAAATTCATGATAATTTTTGTAGTGAAACTACTGAAAACTGCTTGGGAATGATAAGTACAAAAGTTTCCCTTACAATTAAAACATGATTCCAGAATTCAGTGAAGGTGATAGGAACATGCAACATACATGTAGACAGATAGATTCCCTTTTAGCCAGCCATAGTTAAACCACAGATATAAGCTAGGCTTGAAGTTCGGCAGCTTTTTGAACCAGTGAAATATTTTGACAATTAACTCATCTAAAAAGATCACCTTCTATTGGTTTCCGCAAAGCTTTCGACCAGCCTCTTCCTCATTTCTGTACCATCTATTTTCTTCTGCTCCTCATCGTTCCTTGTTGGGGCCACTGTGTCAGACTGCTCATCTTGCTGGTGCAGGTCCTCCAATATTCCTGCAATTTCCTCCTGAATCATGTTGTCCTCAGGTGCAATGCCAGAGGCCCTCCTCTCGTCACTATTCTTCAAGTTTTTCGCCTGCAGAAAGTTGTATCTGTCCCTGACGGCTCTCTGGTCCACCTTAAAGCCTTGGGTTAGGAGGACTTCGGCAACCTCTGTCCAGCATTTGCCACGCTCCTTTGACCCTCTTAAATCCAAAAGGATTTACAGATGCTACCTCCTTCAGTAGCGAGAGGTCTTTTTGCTCGTTCCACGTCATTATAATTCTGAAAAATTAAGCACAATGGCACAACTTAGTTACATTTAGATAATATTCTACCATAAATTACTAAATGAATAAAATAATTGTGTCAGTTTCAAGACAAATATGTTTATACTGTCATTTCTACCACTTCCAAGAGAACCAAAATTGAAAATGTGAATGATGAAAAAAATCATTGATATTTACTATTTCACACTCATCCAATGTACAAGGTTATGATATATAACCTTGTCCTCAATTAGGATTCCCAGTGTGGTGAAATAAGCTTGGCAATGTTTGGCTTATTTTCTCTTGTTCTTGGGGATAAATACTTGATTTTTTTTTTACATTTTCATTTTCTATTAGCTATTCATCATATACCTTGGTTCTAATGTAAATTGAATTCTTTTATTCATTTTTTCTAAATAAAAAAGAGTTTATGGTTAGTCCACATCCAGACCAATCTAGCTTTCCACCAAAAAAAGGGCCCCCAAAAAATGTGTTAAAAATTAATGTCTTTGAGCACTCTGGTGAATAAAAAAATGATCCCAAGTCTACAATGAAAACAAATCATAAATGAATGGAACTGAGTATTTTTTTGTTACAAAAATGACATTTTAAAGACTTTTTCTCAGCTGAGTGTGTGTTGTATGTTGCATAGCCATAGACTCACCACAGACAGGGTGGTTGCACTGTGCAAGTGCTATTTCATATCCTCCACATAATAGTCTTCTTTCTGGTAGCATGACAAAAATTAAAAATAAACAAATACTATTTTTGTGCACTGCCATTGGACATACATACAAAGGAGAATTCACTTACCTAGTGGCAGCTTTTTTTGGTGGTGCACCACCCTGCTTTCCTTCACTGAAAATGAAACAGACATTATGAGTGCAATATTTGAATACATATAAATTTTAAAAAAATCAGAAATTGTGTTCACAATTAATGACATGTTAACCAATCAAAATGCAACAGACATTATGAGTGCAATATTTGAATACATATAAATTTAAACAAAATCAGAAATTGTGTTCACAATTAATGACATGTTAACCAATCAAAATGTGTTTTCTTCACTTTCATCTACCATCTTTCTTTAAATGGAGGAGGGTCAATGTTATTGATTTAATGTCTGATTAAACAATACAACTTTAAATATTGTATGTGCCTTTATTACTCTGCATGGAAGGGAATTTATACAAGTGGTTCTGCATGGGTAGGCTAGGCTACAAAAACACCCAATACAAAATGATCAAATACAAATCATAATTGAGTTGTCTTCTTCAGTTAATAAATTATTTAATAGGTCTATCAGTATTTGATTTGGGTTACAAATAACACATTTATTGTTAGAAAAAAGCATAGACCAACATGCATCAATAAGAGCATGTTTCGTGAATAATGAATGCTAAAACTGGATGGATGGTCATTTATCAGATGGAAAAAAACACTAAAATAAAAAAAAATAAAAAAACACATGTTGCAACAGACAACGCGTTGTCGAGATCAACACTTCTTTTGAAAGTAGAATCTAGAGCTTTTCTATGAATATTAAGTCTTGATGTACTCTAAAATATGTTTATGCAATACTAGATCTAGACAGTTTGATGTAGGACAAATAATGGGATCTGAATTTCTACCTTGTCGTTGCTGACTTTGTCTTTGAACTCGAAGTTGACAAAGGGGCCGGAGCAGACGCAGAACAGCCAGATGTGGAAGCATCCATGATGACAGTATGGTCTCCTAAAATATGTAGAAATGACAAGAATCATATTTGTTAAAAAGAAATATTGGTTAGATTAGATTTAGTAGGCCTAGTAAAAAAAAATGGCTTTTTGCCTTTAGAATTAGTCTAAAATTCTAAATTCTATTTGTATTTATCTAACGTTAGATCTACATCTTGGGTGACTACACACAGAGCTAAAAATTTCGCCTTTTTCATCGCATCCACACACCCAAAAATGGTCATGGTTTTGAGGGGAAAATCAATGTTTAACGCATTTGCGACATATGATCCCGTTATCCAAATTTAATGTTTTTGGTTACAAATTAAAGAGAATTAAATGCTCCAAATAGCCTACTTAGTTTTCATTTATTCACTGCCATAATTTTGATGTGGCATTAAAAAAAAGAAGTTCAAAGTCTCATATCTTGTAAATAAATGTACCATATTTTTGTAAACTGTCAGGTTTTTGTGGTATTGATAATGGCAAATCCAATGGAAATACTCATTTTTCACCTATCCTATAGGATAAAGTGTCAGAATTGATTTCAAAATACCCTTACCCCACTACTCCACAAAGCCCAATGCAAAACTGCACACAAAATATCTGCACTCTGTGTGTGGTCGTGTCGTGTGTTTCAGCTGTGTGTTCGTTGTGCCAAATTATACTACAGAGCCTGTTGGGAGTATTTGGATGAATTTCATTCTTGAAGATTACTTAATTTAAGATGTCTTCTGGATGCAGGTCAATATAGTCCTCTATGTCCAGATCCTGGTCGAGGAAAGATTCCGGCAGGAAATGGCTGTAGGCGGTCATTTGGAATTGCTCTATAGTCAAACTTAAACTCTACATTCTGCCAAAACTTATCCAGTTCTTTCTCAAAGTGAAGCACAGAATCTGCTTCTACAATGTGATTTGGGAGACTGTTCCATAAATTAACTACTCTAGTTGTGAAAAAAATGTGTCTAGCTGACTTTTGAGACCTAACTTTACTGAGTTTATAGGGGTGTCCTCTTGTAATACCTTTGTGTACCTCAAACAGGGGTGTTACATCTTTACTATTAATTTTAACCATTTTGAATGTTTCTATGTCACCCCTGAGGCTACGGTATACCGATGTAAGTAACCTAAGCTTGCATAGTCTCTCCTTGTAAGACAGCTCTTTAAGAGAAGGGGCACATCTAGTAGCTCTACGTTGGACACCCTCAAGTGCATCAACATGTTTTTGTTTAGATGGATTACAAACACTATGAGCATACTCCAGATGGGGACGAACAAATGCTTTGTATAGACGAACAAATATATCACAATCAAGGTGGCAAAAAGAGCGCCTAATCAGACCAGCGATCATGTTAGCCTTAGATGTGATATGCTGAAAGTGACCTTCAAAACTAAGTGTAGAATCAATTAACACACCTAGGACTAGGTCCTTTATAATGTTGTCTTGTTGAACATTTTCAAGAAATACTGAATGCCATCTTTTTTCAAAAATTATTTGATTATTATTCAAAAACCGATTCATGGATTACTCTGAAATTTGGTAGATGTCTATTTCGCAATGTTTTCATCAAGATCTGAAAAACTCGGACAGTTTAATGAAGTGGTTTATGAGATAGAAAAATCTTGCTGTGTCCCTAACTAGATCTACTGGAGTACTGCTAAAAGTGCTAGAATAGTGACAGTACATGACATACATGTACATCTAGTGACAGTGTTTGTCACTAGACTAGTTATTTCTTAGACATGCCCATAAACACAAAAATTAATCGTACCAATGTTCATAAACGAGTTTTGCGAGTTATTTTGGCAAATACCAGCGCTTATACCGATAGCTAAAACAATATTGGCTACACTCAGCCTACAGGCTACTCGCCCGACGGGTCGCCCGCCAGCCACAGTCGCCAGCCTTGTCGATTTCCGCTGGGAAATGAGACTTAGGCTATCATGGAGATTCAAAACTTTCACTCAAATTTTAATGATCTGAGAAACGATTTCATGAAAAATATGATCGCATGATGATTGATTTATATTTTAAGCTCTCTCAAAAATCTATTTTGTGATGAAAGAAGTAGAAAAAACAAAATAGACCTACCTATACCGATTGTCTGGTGGCAGTGAGGGACGAAGAAATTGCACTCACGTTGTCGTTTTCACCACAACGCGGAATCAGTTAAATTTCCCCCAACTCCCGTCGTCAGAATTGGAAGGCGACGTGAGAGCAAGCCTTCGGGCATGCGCAGTGGCAAAATATGACGTCACTCGTAGTAGCTTGACGTTCGGTCTGGCGATAGAAAGCTGCTAATTATTATACAATGTCGAAGTCATAATACACTAACACACACTCACTCATACACTAGCGCACACTCACACAAAACGGGAAGAAACTATTCACAAAAACTCTAAGATGGACACAAGTACAGACATTAACTTACAACAAAAATACAATTTCAAGGTGGTATACATTAACACACAAAAAATTCAACAAAATAGTACAACGAGAAAGCACACATATAGGCAGAAAATTATGAAAAAGGATTTTACTAATGAAACTTGCACTTCTGATGTTGGCCTTGATTCGACATTATTATA
Organism: Heliocidaris erythrogramma; assembly: GCA_025617745.1. Lineage (NCBI taxonomy): Eukaryota > Metazoa > Echinodermata > Echinoidea > Camarodonta > Echinometridae > Heliocidaris > Heliocidaris erythrogramma. The sequence continues at coordinate 26,372,079 of CM046860.1, forward strand.
CAACTGAGAGAAATGTGAGAGTGAACTATTGCATGCAGATGAAGGACGACCACCAGCTTTTCTTTTTGGGGGCCTTCCAGGTCTGGCAGACTTCATGAACAATTAACAAGTGGTGCAATCTGCATTTCTTTCGTGATCTTTCCGTCATTTTTTGGTACCCATGATTTTGGTTCATTTACCGGTATCATATTTTGGCAATAACTGTTTGTACAAATGAAAGATAGATGAACATCAGGCAGATCTTGTGCAACATCAATACTGAACTTAGATTTAGTAATTTGTTGATAATCAGATACTTTGTATGCATGATTGGGTTCCCCCTTAGCTTTGATCACTCTCCCACCACAGAATCTACACAGAGAAGCAAGACACTGCCTGTGATAGTCCATGTCATAATACACTAACACATACAGCACATAAAGGGTATAACATTGTCAGCCCCGGTCAATTTAGGCTTTCAGGTAATTGCCTAAAGTCTTTTAGAGTGCTGTGACTGCTGTTTCATGCTCTGACAAGCAAAGAACACAAGGGGGCACAATCTTGAAATTCTTTTAAGGTATGTCTCTTTGGTTTGAAAAAGGGTGGAGAGGCATGGGCCAAAACTCCCCCTGCCCCCTTTGCCAATGAAAGGATGTTGGTGGTTTAGAGGCTTAATATAAAGCTACAAAGATGTTTAGAAGGTCATTATTATATATTTGTGGATATATAGGTAACTTTTGTTTCCTAAATCCTAAGTATAATTGGAATTACACTGTAGAATTATGAGATTAATAAGTGCCCACATAAATCAATGGACTTTTATTTGGTTAAACAAAATCAGCAACCACCCTGGTCAGGTGTGCAATCAAAGATGTGCAAGCACTGCTCATTTGCTCTTCATAACGTTATAATTTTTATTTCATTTGCATAATTGATTGATCGCGCATTGTTTACAATGCTAATGCTTACGTCACTGAAAAAAATGTCTGCGCACGTAACCTGCGCGCACACGTATATACGTGTTCCCTATTTTATTTCATTGGTTTAAAAAAAAAATGTAAAGGAATATGTATACAAAGGCAGTGCTTAATGCTCATTTGTTTAATCTTACACCATGTTAGGTACTTGGGAGCACTGGTCTAACAGAGTCCAAGAATACTTGTACCCAGATGACTCTGTTCCTGAGTACTCCTCCATCCTCGTGCCCAATGTTGACAATGTCTGCACAAACTTCCTCATGGATACAATCTCCAAGCAACACAAGGTCAGAATAGACTTAAGCATAAGAGCAGTAACTCCATATTTGAACAAATGATAGCATACTGTAATAAAAGAGAAATGACTACTGAGTCTATCTTGAGGTATCTGCAATAGACCGCTTCGGTAATGTATTCAAATTTTATACATACCTTTCAAACAAAGGTTGTTCGTGGCAACCTGAAGCTTTGCCGAACATAGCAACAAGTAATGTATGCAAACTGGATTCCAAGCATTGAGGCTCATTTATTAAAAGCAGGTTATTGGAATAGCTCGTCACTCAGTGCTCAGAGAAGAAATGTGCATAAATTTGAATACATTACAGAACCGGTCTATTGTAATTTGTCAGAGTAGTGTTGAATGTAACAATAGGCTGCTTTAGATCTGCGATGCTAATGCTATGACGCGCCTATTCCCTGGTTGCGTTAAGGTTCTCCTCTGTCCCCGCGTCGTGTTGAAAAGTGGCTTTAGATTTTGGGAAGACTCGCAACCTCATCAAAATTAGAACAGCGCCCCCATTTGCCGGTTTCATGCAGAGGGCAGAGGGATAGTGTATCGAATACGATGATCGAACACGTTAACTTATGATCGATTCGAACAGCCGATGCGTCGAACAGCTGATCAAAACAGCTGATCTTTGTTTACATTTTGATCATGGCGAATCTACACACTGTTCAGGAGGCCGTTATTTTCAATTACTTTACTGGCCTCCTTGATGACGAAGAGTTCATCCTTCTCTATGACGCAAATCAGCCATGGAACCCGGACTTCCAGTTTCGTCATTATGCTGAATTCAACCTTGATTCGTTTAACAACGATGAGTGCAATGCGTATTTCAGGTGAGACAGTTTAGTTATTTTTTTTTTTTTTTTTTTTTAATTTAGTCTATGACAAATGTGTGGCATGTGCTATAGTAAAATTAAACAGTCTTCAGTGGAAATAAGCAACAACAGCTTCAATGTCAGCAAAAATTGCAACATTACAGCAGAACTTTTTTTTTAAATGATTATAAAACAGCAATAAAAACTGGATAATCATAAAGAGCAAATTATTTAATTTTGTCAATTGAAGAACAAAACAATTATTGTTCATTAATTTTCCTCAGGAGTGCCGCCATAATAGAATTAGAATTTTGAATTTGTTGCTGAAGCATTTGGTTTTGCTGCATATAAGCTGCTCCATAAATTGCTGATGTTGCTGTTGCAAATGTTGCTGAATTTGCTGCTGCTGTTGTTGGAAGATCTCAAATTTCCTACCTCGCTCTGTTTCTTCAAGACGCCGCCTGTCTTCATTCTCCTTGCGATAGCTCAGTTCCACTTCCATCTTTTGCTGTAAAAATGCCATCGTTTCTGATCCTGTGTTGCGATGTTTCTTTACTGAACCTTCTCCATGCCTGAAAAGAAAAAGGAAATGACAATATATGAACTCAACAACAGATCTTTTTCAGGAAATGTCAATGCTCTTCACTACACATACAAATTGAAAATATGCTCTAAGGACTATACTTCAAATAAAAAATAAAATAAAATAAGATAACCCACAATCAAAGGGAAAGTCAATCTTGATGACAGTACAAGTTGATTTTAAGATAATCAGAAAAATTATAGGAACAGATCAGTGAATGTTTGAGGAAACTGTGGTAAGAAATTTATAGATTTTTAAAGTTGTAATCAATCAAACAGAAAGTGGCAGCTTCGTGACGTATCTTACGAGCTCTTCTAGCATTTGCCCTGTACCCAAAAAATCATTAATTTCCATTTTCTCTTAAGAATATATATTATATCATACATGCACCTTACATATAGTCATTGCTCATATGTTTTTACAAAAAACCTGTGAAACCAATTTATTCCTTCATCAAAATCTAAAGAAAAAAAAGGAAATTAATGAAATTGATTACTGTACAAGCATGGTTGGATCATCTCCATTATGAAAATAACTGGAAGAATGGCCCCATGATCAATTCTCAGATAATAAAGCATGGCCATAAGTTTGACCAAAGTATTCGATTGGAGTTTGTAAAATAGAATATCAGACCCAAATGTACTCTAAGTTTTTGCATTTCCCTAACCAGACATTGTAGCACATGACCAATGGAGTGTTTCACAAAGAACTTACTGGTGACTTGAAAGAAAAAAGAATTCTCTGGTAAATATCATGGAATGTGGTTGTGTTGGTCAAAGGGAGAGTAGCTTGTCACTCCAAAACATGTCATACATGTACATTGTAAATATCTTGGTTTAATTACAGTATTGCTTAAATTGCTTGATTTTGTGATGAATAATGATTTAATGATTTTGGAGCATCGACAAGCATATTAGCATATGAAAATTGAAGAGAAGTAATTATTTTTCTGTTCTTGATTATGGCAATTTGTGGTCTTTTCATGGTGAAAATCCTGCTGTCTTGGTGATCGTTGTGTCTGTTGATGTACTGGTGTATTTGTACACAAATGCTTGTCATTAATTGATTTATATGCACACAAAAAAATCATTATTCAGACATAAACAGGAATGCACATTCATCTCAAAAGTGACAAAATTTCATCATTATACCCCCGCCAAACGAAGTTTGAAGGGGGTATATAGGAATCAGTCGATGGGCGGTCCGTTGCAAATCTTGCGGATCGAACTACTTCCTCAGTTTTTGACCGAAAGTCATGAAATTTGGTACACACATTGATGTTGGTGGGAAGATGTGCAAGACATATTTTTAAATAAAGATCTGCAGACGCAGGTACATGTATATATTTACCTCTTCGATGTCTCTCCAATTGACTCACATGCTCTTTTGCGCATCTCAAGGCCTTCCAATCTTTTCCGCTCGTCCTCGGCAGCCGGTACTTTTGGGGCTGCCTCGATATCTTCTTCTTCTTGAATCAGGTCCTCTATAATTTCTCTTATTCGCTGCTCTTCTGGGGTTTCCTCCACACTGATGCCACTAGCCGCAATTTCACGTCTGTTGCGGTCCTTCTGCTTCTTCATGAGCAACCTGACACGGTCCCTCACTGCCCTTCCATCCACCTTCATCCCTTGGTTATCCTGAAGATTTTCAGCCACAGTCTCCCATACTTTGCCCCTCTCCTTCGTGACTGACCGATACTGATATGGGCGACCCATAACTACCTCCTCCAAGAGTGCTTGGTTTCTTTTGCCATCCCATGTCATTCTAAAGAAAGATTGAATTACATCTGGAATAAATTGGTAACCTTCATTCTATATTGCTTCACCGTCCACACTACCTTTCTCTGATGTTCACATCGTGAAATTCAGTGCCCGCTCCCCCACCAATTTTATGCATCGAAACATGATTAAAATATATAGTTTTGCATAACAGCAAAAGTTTTCCTCGTTTTCATGTATGAACTTTCAATTCAAAATTTGTGCCAACTAGCTCGGTAAGGAACAAAACAAAATTGGAAAAAACACAATGGTTGAGTATGGTCATATGCTATCACATGCCAGCAATGCATGCACACACACAAACACACACACCTTGATCACCCCAAGTGAGCAAGGGTGCCATCATTACTTTAAAATGAAATCTCATTAATAAATTAGTATGCCGTTTGATTGCACAAGGTATAGTCTATTAAAAGTTAAATGAAGAGCATTAAAAGTTAAATGAAGAGCATTAAAACAATATTTCCTTACCGATTATCACTTTTTGCTTGCTGAAATTTTGTCAGATGGTAGATTATTATCTATACTTTCAGAAAATACCAAAAACTTAAAATATGTATTTCCACCCCAAAAACCTTTTCAGCTGTTTACTCTAGAACTCCCATTGCGACTTATTGGTCGTTTTGTGGTGGAGGGTCACAATTAGTCAAGTTTCTTGGTCTTCATTGTTGAAATTCAGTTATTTATAACGGAATAAACACTATCGTTATCGATTCATAACTGAAAAAATTATCAGCAAGAAAGAGCGGGATTCGAACCCGGTACCTTAAACGCGAGTATAGTGTAGAAAGAGAATACTCTGACAGTCTGACCAGACGCCTTTACCACTAGACCACGAGCACTTGATAGCGAATCTGATCTTACTGCACTATAATATACCTCCGTTCCATACAAATCCTATCTATACCTCCGTTCTGCTGTTTTTTTTATATCCTAGGTAGGATTCTTGCCAATTTGAGGATTACTGGGCATATTAACCATAATGGCCGAAAATAAAAACAAACAAAAACATATTCTAAACTACCATCCAGGAGTAGTCTAGGTGTAGATCTAGTACTAAAAAGTTCTAGACAAAGACCACTTTTACATGTACAAGCTTATCTGAAGTTAAGCTTGTACTCCATGATGGTTTTCACGGGTGAATAGGCTTCAACTACTTTCAAGTTCAATAGCTTTTGTGTGTCAGCGGCCCTTTTTCCAGTCTAGATCATTCATACATGAGAGGAAAATAATTATTTAAAATTTAACTTTCAAGTCTGAATCCCTACATTTGTGGCAAAGAGTTGAAGAGTCCCTGAATCAGGTAATCTAGCAAATTTAAGAAAATTAAATCTTGTTTAGAGCAATTTTGTTGTCTGCTTTTGACTGCTGCAACAGGAAAGGCAAGGGCCTATGAGTATGAAAAGTATGAGTGGCCTAGTACCTGAATTAAACTGAATTAAATCAAGACTGCCAATTAGCAGCTCTGTATGAGGTAAAACATAAAAAGCAGTATATGGGACTAGGATTTCTGCACCGCCGGAGGCGATTAATTTGCCCTGACCACTGGAGGAATTGCATTGACTTAAAATTACAATTTCATTGACATTGTGTAATGTCATTAGAATATACTTAAAAACTTTCTCCAGTCATTGGTATCAAAAATATTTCATAAAATAACTTAAATGGACATAAACACACAATTATGTAACTTACTAAGAAGGTGTTCGTCGTACCGCTCTCCATTTCGACAGATGAAAAGTGTGACGTCATATTTACAGCAAAATCAGTTTAGCGTCGAGATATTTGAGCGGACGGTAAAATGGGCCAGAACCGTCCTTAAAATTGGAGAACGCGAGATTGATTGGGAAAAATTGTCTCGCGCATGCGCAGAACAACCTTTTTTGGCTAATAGGCGCGTCGCAGAAGTAGCGTCGCAGATCTAAAGCAGCCTAATATAATACAGATGAAGAAGCTTGACTGGGGAGGAATTTTTAATTTGTAAACAAATCTTTCGGCATATTACTCCCAGTGTTAAAGATCGTATGCTCGATCTGTAATGAAAAACACAAGTCAGAAAAAATTGGAACCAGCGGGATTCGAACCTGTCATCTACTGCTTGCCGGGCAGCGACTTAACCACCAGGCTATTCTGGTTCACGGCCAAGTCACGACGAACTAGAATCAAATACCCAAGATCCTTTTCTTTCTGACTCATTAATATTCAAACGGTCAGCGGTAGACAATGGTTATTAAACAAAGAAGCTTGACTGGGGAGGAATTTTTAATTTGTAAACAAATCTTTCGGCATATTACTCCCAGTGTTAAAGATCGTATGCTCGATCTGTAATGAAAAACACAAGTCAGAAAAAATTGGAACCAGCGGGATTCGAACCTGTCATCTACTGCTTGCCGGGCAGCGACTTAACCACCAGGCTATTCTGGTTCACGGCCAAGTCACGACGAACTAGAATCAAATACCCAAGATCCTTTTCTTTCTGACTCATTAATATTCAAACGGTCCGCCGTAGACAATGGTTAGTAAACGAAGAAGCTTGACTGGGGAGGAATTTTTAATTTGTAAACAAATCTTTTGGCATATTACAGATGATTTGAAAAGTATCATCTATTCTATATCAATAATGTGCTATTGAAATACATGCATTACTTATCTATTTGTAAGCTATATGCCTTCCCCTCTTTTATAGGCTGTGCTTCTAATTGGAGAGCAAGGAACAGCTAAGACAGTCATGATCAAGGGCTATATGTCTAAGTACAATCCTGATGTACATGTGAGCAAGAGCTTCAATTTCTCCTCGGCCACAACACCAATGATGTTCCAGGTGACTATCATCCTTGCCTCTCTGATCATCTTTTGCTTTCTTACTCTTCTCTTCTTTTGTACATTTGTTAATAGTGTCTTTTTCTTATTTCACACAAGCTCTTCTCCATATTAAATGTAATGTATACATATTTCTGTTAATTCATCTATCTATATACAACTCAATATCCACCTTTGTTGATCATTATAGTTTCATTAAACAGAGTTCCGAGCTATCCTGGAAATCAGGGAAATCCGGGAAAGTGAGTTCCCTTTTATCTAGTCAGGAAAATGTCGGGGAATTAGAGAAAACTCACTCAAAGCAGGGAAAATTCAGCGAATTTCACTATTCCCAAGAGAAAGTAATCAGTCTCTTTTATATTTTATCTTGTGTCCATACAGTATATCCTCTGGATGATTGGGAATGGTGGCTTTTTATAGCGAACTGAGCTTCTGTGATAAGATATGTAATATTTAATACTACAGTTCAGGGGCCCGTTGCATAAAACTTACCATTAACGGTAACTTTGCTGTCAATGGTAACTCCCATGGAAACTTTAATTTTGATTGGCCTTTGATGTTACCATGGTAGTTACCATTTATAGCAGAGTTAACATTAATGGTAAGTTTTATGCAACGGGGCCCTGATTATTTATTTCGTGATAATTAAAGTTTGCTTACAATTTCCTGTGTCCTAACTCTCAACTCACAGCGTACCATTGAAAGCTACGTGGACAAACGCATGGGGAGCACATATGGACCTCCAGCAGGGAGGAAGATGTCTGTCTTTGTTGATGACATCAACATGCCCATCATCAATGAATGGGGAGATCAGGTATCCATGTCATTTCCTTTCCCCAAGATTGTTCATCTTTTCAAATCAAAGTTTTGAATCAAAGTGTGCGACTGCGCTCCGGAAGACTATGTACATGTAAATGTTTATATTGCCTGCTGCATGTGCATCTTCCAAAGGTAATTTTCATTTATTTCAACTTGTACCTATTCATCTCCAACACTGAGCACAAGGGATATATATATATATCGTCTGCTGAGAGCCGGAAAGATGTTAACTGATATACTTTTATACAGAGCTAACAATATTTTCATTTCTGAGGTGCTGCACACAAGCTACCTACGTATGCTGTAGCCCTCGTTTTTTTGTCTCACCCACCGGAGGTGAAGGCAAGATGTTAAACGTTAAAGTTTACCTGCAATACTCTCTTATGATGCATTAGTTGGCAACTGTTACTGCATTAGCAGCCACACTTGGGTGATAGAAGCACTAGGGGCATCTCCATGTTATTGTGTTGTCGGAGGTCACATGATGATGTCAAAGGTCATTTGAGGTCATATGTTAAAGTTTACCTGCAAGACTCTCTTTTGTGAAATAACTTCACATCAGTTGCTTGGTTTACAACCAAACTTGGGTCATATTTGCACTGAGGGTACCTTGACATGTTGCCGTTGGAGGTCACATGAAAGGGTCAAAGGTCATTTGAGGTCATACGTTAAAGTTTACCTGCAAGACTCTCTTTTGACAAATAAATTCACATCAGTTGCTTGGATTACAACCTAACTTGGGTCATATTTGCACTGAGGGTACCTTCACGTTATGTTGCCGTTGGAGGTCACATGATAGGGTCAAAGGTCATTTGAGGTCATACGTTAAAGTTTACCTGCAAGACTCTCTTTTGACAAATAAATTCACATCAGTTGCTTGGATTACAACCTAACTTGGGTCATATTTGCACTGAGGGTACCTTCACGTTATGTTGCCGTTGGAGGTCACATGATAGGTCAAATGCCATTTGAGGTCATATGTTAAAGTTTACCTGCAAGACTCTCTTTTGACAAATAACTTCACACCATTTGCTTTGATTACAACCTAACTTGGGTCATATTTGCACTGAGGGTACCTTCACGTTATGTTGCCTTTGGATGTCACATGATATGGTCAAAGGTCATTTGAGGCTATACGTTAAAGTTTACCTGCAAGACTCTCTTGTGACAAATAGTATTTTGTGAATAGTCCTCATTAATGGGATATTACATTCTGTGGCAGATACCCAGAGATACAATTCTTCTGCTTGGCAACGGAGATCACGATATTTCCAGTTTTCGCAAGTGGGCGAGACACAATCTTGCTAATGCCTTGTGTTTGTTGTGCATGCAATTTATTAGTTCATTTTCTATACTCATATGTTCAAAATGAATTTTATGATATCAAATCAAATCAAAACATATCAAACTTTTCTTGAAGGTTACCAATGAGATTGTGAGACAGATGATGGAGATGCATGGGATGTACAGCTTGGAGAAACCTGGTGACTTCACCAACATCGTCGACGTCCAGTTCATTGGGGCTATGATCCAGCCCGGCGGAGGCCGTAATGACATCCCTCAGAGACTCAAGAGACAGTTTTGCATCTTCAACTGCACTCTTCCTTCAAATGCCTCCATTGACAAGATCTTTGGTAATTGAATTAGCAACTCATGTTTTTCCTCATGACTTGAACCAACTTACATTTTACATTTATAGCAATATGTTTTTGCATAAATACAGAGTAAATAATTTTCTGTAAAAATCATGAATATGAATATTTTATAAAATATACATAAAAAAATGAGTGATTATTGAAATGTAATAGTTGGAAAAAATATATTTTGAAGTTCTTGAAATATTTTGTAAAGGTTTATACATGCAAAAACATATTAATATAGATGTAACTTGGTTCAAGTTATGTGAAAACTCATATTCTTGGACAAAATTTGTATTATGAATACAAACAAAAGAATTGGTGAGTTGTGTACCTATGACATCACAAACCAATAGGTGAGTTGCCAATTTGTCTAGTGATTTTCATTGTTTCTCTAGTTTTTCATGCCACTAAAAATTCATAACTGTCTTATTAGTTGTCCGATTTTCCTCAAACTTTTTTTGATCTGTAGGCCTGATTTTTCTGCTTCTATTAAAACCAAGTAAATTTTGGACTGGACTTCCCCTTTAAGGGGTAGGAAATCAACTTTGAAAGACCGTCATGAAAAGTAGTGTTTTATGTAAGTTGTATGCTCTTTATGAAAATATAGTTTGGTTACAGTAGATCTATGGAAATTTAGAAAATCAGGCCTAGCTTGTGAGATAAACATTTGTTTTGCATTTTCATTCTTCATCACTTAATACAATTTTAATGTTGTTGGCTTTGACATGTTTTTGGACTTATTTCATATTTTCCTTAGAAAGCTATTCTATTTACCCAAATTGCATGTGATTAAGATTTGAAATTTTAAAGGGGCAAGGAATATTGCATTTTTTCGTTGGGAGGATTGTCCTCATCGAATTTACTGCAATAAATCATATATACCTACCTATTATGCCTGTAGTCTTGACTACGGGACCCCTTCGAGAATTATCACACATGTGTCACAATATTGTGCGCACCCCCCGTAATCCTATTGTCCCCTTTGCCACTCACGCGCGTCAATACGCTACGGCCATCTTCCTCTTTCTTGCTCGCCCCCGACGAGTTAGGACGTATAGTCACAGCGCTCCTGAAATCAGGTCGTATAGTATCTTTTTGGTGCGCTTTTTCACATAGTTAAAGCACTTTTAGGTACCTATATTCGTCTAGAGTAGAGGGTCTGAGCCAAAAGTAGTCAACATAAACCCTAAATTTTCAATTTAAGATTTGTGTCTGCCCTTGTATATCACATGAAAGCTGAGAATCTGTAGTTTATGAAAATGTACATGTCTCTTCATGATTGCGTTCCGTTTTTTTTTAAATAACCTTTAAAATGGAAAAGAGCGCCCTCACAGCGCGACGGGACGGAATTACTAGAAAAAGCAATTAAAAAAAAAGTGAAAGGGCAATTGAAAAATAAAGTTTGGAGTTGGAATACTTTATGCAATATTATTCAATGCCCAATGCCAGTTCTGGCAATATTCTGTATAATTGGGTTAAAATTTGAACTTTTTGGTGCAAAATTGTATTTTGGGGCACTTTGACACCCCCTTTTTATTTTTTTGTAGGATAAAGTGGAGTTTATAGACTGAGGTCTTATAAAGTATCAAAGAACTATCGTACCATCACTTCTGTACCATTAAAATTGATTCCCTTATATTTCGAGAAGAATTGTGATGTGTTCTTTTTTTTTCCGTCCCGTCGCATTTAGTGGGTATTTAAGGGATTTTAGGCGCGACGGGACGGAATTTTGCATGGAAAGTACAGTCCCATGTATGTCATTTGATGTAAGTATACTTTTTTTAACCCAAGCAAGTTTTTATTCATTTAATTTGAATAAACAATAGAGATTAAAAGTTTTCTTACCCGAACAATGAAGTTCTACCACATTTTTTTAGAGAAAAGAACTATTTCATGATATCAAAAAATTCTTTTCTTGTTTTGTACATGGTGCAAAAGTGTCCATCCTCTCTAGTGATTTTATCTCTTTAATTTGAATTAACAATAAAGCTTGCCACTTTCCTGTGCCTTAACATTGTAGTTCTACCATAGTTTAAAAGAAAAAAGTACAGTTGGACAATATTTTTTTAAAAATTTTAAATCCCCATTCATTTTGTACATGGTGCAAAAGTTTCCGTCCCGTCGCATTCCGTCCCGTCGCGCGACACCCATTCATCAATTTTCAAATTTTAAAAAATTGATTGGGCCAAAATCTTAGCTTCATGGTTGAATGTCATGTGCTCTATCATACTTATAAAAAATCAGGATACGTAGCTAGTCTTCAATTTTAACTTCGATAAAATTTTTCTTTGAATCTGTCTTACAAAATTTCACCATTCTATCGTTCCGTCCCGTCGCGCTAACAAAAAATGTTGTTACCATGGAAACGAAATTACGATCATTCTTGTGTTTGTAGTGGAATTGTTCTTCAGTGTAAGCTAATTACATAAGTAAAGGTATGCAGTAGGTAGCATTTCTTATTTTCTTGTAAGGAGAAAAAATCCTATTGAATTCCGTCCCGTCGCGTTGACAGGACTTTTGGCTCAGACCGTATAGTACTTTGTGTTTTATTAGTCACTCTTGCCGATTGCAAGGGATTTTTTGATTCCCTTTCTTGGCATTTATTTTTCTCTTTCACGGTCAGCCCCACGTAGATATTTCCGTGTTTGCGGGTGTTTCCGTTTGTCACCGAGCCTTCGGGTTCGGTGTTTGTTCTTACGGTTTTTAGGCTGTGAAAATTTCTTTAGTGCGTATCTCCCAAATAAACTTTAGTTTTATTTACTGCATTCAGTTGAAGTATTTCTTAATTTGAAAAGTATACTTTATTGTCTGTTTTATTGCAGTGGTATGAATTCGGAAGAAGAAGCAGCTGGGTCAAGGAGACCTGCTTCTTCCGAAGAGTTGTCTAGCAAGACGACTCGGCCTTCCAGAACTCCCCCGAGTGCAGCGGTACGCGGGGGAGGGAGGAGGGCTAAAGGTAAGTTGCCTAGTGGTGTTCCCTTGCAGAGTTTGCCAGTTTCGGAGCTTGCGGCTTCGGGACGGGTGGCGTTAACTGAATCGGGATTGTCAACTCCGAAGCCTGTGGTTTCGGGGTGGGTGGCGTCAGATTCTAGTGGTTTGGATATCTCGAATCCAATCCCCCGGTCGCTGAGACCAGAGGGGGGGCTGTTGTTTCCCGTACGGTAGCGTTCACTCGCTCTGATCCGTTAGGGGAGACGCGCCCCACTACTGCAGGGCAACCCACGGGCTTAGTCCATGTTGGTCTGGGTTCTCAAACCCTAGCCCCCGGCAAACGCCATATGGGGGAACGAGTACTTTCTGGGCTGTCTCAGTTGCCAGCTGATGGGAATGCTCGAGCTAACAATTATGGACGCTCTTCGGAGCAACAGGTGTTTTCACCTGAGTGCGTGACTACTAGTGCTCCCCTATTGCTGCTTTCGAGCGGTCCAATAGTGGGTTCACATGCCTTTAGTAGTCATCGGGCACATACCGAGTCATCTCGGTCTGCCCACGCACTGGGAGCTTTTAGCTCCCAACCCATGGCTACGGCATCTTCTTGCCTAGCCAATATGGGTGATTTGGGCGATTCTCTAGGCTTACGCCATGAGCGCTCCAATCCCTTTATGGGAAGTGAACGTCCCTCCGCGGAGGAATCGGTTCGTGTTTCCGAAGAGGCTTCGGGGATCCGAACGAATCCGATTAAGCGTTCTAAGAAAAGGGTTTCGGCTACGACTATTGTCGAGCCAGCCAAGAAAAAGGCCAAGAAGAAGGCGAAAAGCGGCAAGGCTTTGCCGGCCTCTTGCCCGTCTGGCCTGGCTGACCCGGCTAGCTCCTCTCAAGCTGACATGTTCAGTATGATGCGGGCTTTTGCTCAGAATCAGGGTTGGTCCTTTGTACCGGCTTCTTCAACCATGACTTCTGTCCCTATTCAGGGATCTCGCTTTGAGTCTGATCAGCCTTTTGTGATTGATTCCTCTTTGTCTGAGACTGATTCGCATGTGCCTCCTATTCCCGCGGCCCTTGGGGCTCCGCCGGGCGAGGAGACTGTTGGTGAACCATGCGGGGACCCGCCTGCGGAGGCCTTTGTTAGCGTTCCTTTGTCTCATTCCACTCGGGTGGAACCAGATTTGGATGCGTCCTCTCAAGCTTCGGTTCCCGAATCGCTTGGGCAGGCGGAGTCTCAATCGCTCAATCTCTATGGAGTGGAAGCGATTGCTTTGTTGTCCAAATATCTCCCTGAAGTTCAGTCAACCCGCGCGCAGGGTTCGACTTCGCGTTGGAATTTCAAGCAGCAGGTCTCCTCTGAGGGTATTGCTCTTGAGGAGGTTTTCAAGCTGGAGTATGACCGCATTGAGGCCGCGGTGTTGGTTAAGCGATCTAATGCGGTCAGGGGTAAGGCCTTTGCCTTTTGTTCTCAGGACCAAGACAGCTTTTTCAAGGCTAAGATTCTTTCTCCTGAGATTTTAGAGGTTGGTCGTCGCTTGCGGGCGACTAATCCGCTTACCTCCGCTGCGTTCAGGGCGGAGGATAAGATTTGGTCTAATATTGAAAACCACATTAGGTCAGGTATGCGTTTGGCGGCTTTTCAAGGGCTTCTCTCCGACCTTAGGTCCAGGGCGGAGGAGTTGAATGTTACCGATGGTGACAAGCTGATTATTGACGACTTGCTGCATACTCTTTTTTTGTCTGCAGTGGTCGCAGCTTTCCACAGCAGCTGCTTCGGCTACGTTCCGTCGCAGGACCTCGGCTCTCTCAGCACTGGGTGTTAGAGAGTCGGGCATTGCTCAACTTCTCCGAGATGTTCCGTCTCGGGGTCCTTCGCTTTTTGGTGGTAAATTCGCTACGGTGTTTCAAAGAGAGATCGATGCGCGAAAGCAGATCTCGGATATGACTAAGCAGTTTCACACTAGCTCTAAGCCAACGCGGGCCCCTGTTCGGCGTAGACCTGCTGGTCCTGTTTCGGGTCAACGCAGTCGCGTGTCTAGGGTCCCGCCTCCTGAGCCTCAGCCAGCTCCGTCTCGTGGGAGAGGGAGTCGTGGCAGGGGCTTTTCGAGAGGTTCTCGTGGTAAGGCGATGGCTTCGCAGAAGGCCAAGCCTGGATTTTGACGTTTTTCCCCGAGCGCTTGTTCGACCGAATGTGGTAGGTGGCCGACTTCATGCGTTTCTCCCCGCTTGGGAGGCCATCTCCGGGGACGTGTTTGTTCTCTCCGTCGTGCGAGACGGATTCTTCATAGATCTTTGCGCCTCGCTCCCCGGAGGGGCTATAAGAATTCGGTCACCTCCCATGTCTGCCCTGTCTCGGTCTCATGCTTCGAAGGAGATCGAGTCTCTTTTGGAAAAGAGGGCTATAGAAAGGGTAAGAGACAGGCCGTCTCTTTCCCTTTCTCCAATATTTGTTATTCCCAAGCGCTCGGGAAAACTTCGTTTGATACTGAACCTAAAGAGGATAAACAAATTTATTCCTCCGGTTCATTTTCGGATGGAGACTCTTGCCTCCATTCTTCCGTTGATCAAAAGGGAAGACTACGCGGTCTCGATAGATCTCAAGGACGCGTACTTTCACATTCCCATTCATCGCGCATCTCGCGATCTTCTGGGGTTCTCCTTCCTCTCGGAGACTTACCGTTTTCGGGCTCTTCCCTTCGGGCTGCGCCCGGCCCCTCGGGTTTTTACTCAAGTTGTAGCGGTGCTAGCAGCCTTTCTGAGGCGTCGCGGCCTGCGGTTGTTTTGTTACCTGGACGATTGGCTTCTCCTTGCGGAGTCGCGCGATCGTTTGTTGGACGAGACTCGTTTGCTCGTCTCTCTTACTCAAGACTTAGGTTTCCTAATAAATTGGGAAAAGTCAGAGTTAGTCCCCACTCGCAGCCCAGTTTTTCTGGGGGCGGTGTTAGACATAAGGAATCAGTTAGCTCGGCCCAGTCGAGACAGGATTCTCACCATTGTCTCTGCGGCTCGCAAGCTCTTGCTGGCCAGAAGAGTCTCGGCCAGACAGTGGCTTCAGTTTCTAGGTTATCTAGCCAGTCTAGTCGATGTTTTAGAGGACTGCCGGCTCCTCATGAGACCCTTTCAGAGACATCTCCTCAGGTTCTTCAAGCCGGGAAAAGACTCTCTTTTGGTCTGGATTCCAGTACCAGTAAAGATCAAGTCTCTTCTCGCTTGTTGGACGAGCGAGGTGTTTCTCGCGCGAGGCAGGTCCTTCTCTGTCCCTCTTCCGTCGATATCGGTTTCGACGGACGCCTCTCGGTTGGGGTGGGGAGGACACTGCAACGGCAGCACGGTTGCGGGGGATTGGTCTCATCTTGGGACTCTTCCTCATATCAATGTCCTGGAGTTTATGGCAGTTCTGTTGACCTTGCTCCATTTCAGAAGTCGACTTCTCAGTCGTTCGGTTCTGATTCTCACGGACAATGTTACCGTGGCGGCATATATCAATCGGCAGGGAGGCACTCGTTCGGTTGCCCTGAATGCCCTAGCAGCTCAGCTGTGGAGGTGGTGTCGTCGCATGGCAATCACACCCGTGGCCTCTTTCATCCCCGGTCGGGAAAACCTCATTGCGGATTTTCTGTCCCGGGGCAGGTATCTTCCATCGGAATGGATGCTCCATCCGGAGGTATTTTGCCGCATTCGCAGTTGCCTAGGTCCACTGGAAGTGGATCTATTTGCGTCGGTGCTAAATCACCAGCTGCCGAAGTATTGCTCCCGTGTTCGCGATCAGGGAGCATGGGCTCTCGATGCTTTCTCCCTCAGCTGGGAGAACCTTCAGGGATTCGCCTTTCCTCCCTTCCAACTGATTCCGCGTGTCTTGCGGAAAATCAGGGAAGATCGGGCGAGGGTGCTTGTAATAGCTCCCTTTTGGCCCAGGAGGAATTGGTTTCCGGAGCTTATGAGCCTTCTAAGGGCTCAACCGTTAGTTCTCCCGTTAAGAGCGGATCTGGTGTTACAGCCCCTATCGGGGATTCTTCACCACAATCCGGAGTCTCTTCATTTGACTGCTTGGCCCCTGTCAGGGAATCTGCAAGACAGTCGGGTCTCTCTGATAGAGCCGCGGACTTTTTAATGTCCAGTCGTAGGGTTTCTACTAGGGAAATTTACAATTCCCGTCTCTCGGTCTTTTTCCTTTGGTGCAAAGAGAGAAATCAAACCCCTTCTAAGGCTCCTATTGGTTCAATTGCGGATTTCTTAATCTCGTTATTTGACAAAGGGAGATCTATTTCTACTATCCGAGGCTACCGTTCGGCGATCGGGGCCATTCATTCGGGTTTTTCGGATGGTTCGGGGATTTCCAATTCCCCGCTACTAAGCGGTTTGATTCGTTCGTTCTTTCTGAAACGACCTTCGTTTTCTAAGTTAGTGCCGTCTTGGAGTCTGCCTAAGGTCCTGGAGGCCTTGGCGAAACCTCCTTTTGAACCGTTAGGTGAAGCTTCGCTTCATCATCTTACGGTTAAGACGCTCTTTTTGGTAGCTATTGCCTCTGGGCAGAGGCGCAGTACTCTTCATGCTCTCTGTCTTACTCCTGGTCATGTTCGCTGGGAGAGAAAAGGTGTTAGATTGATTCCTAGGGCTTCTTTCGTTGCCAAGAATCAGACAGCTACCTCCGGTCCTGTTGAGATTTTTCTTTGTCCGCTTTCTGACCTTTCTTCGGTGCGTGAGGACAAAGTTTGGTGTCCTGTTAGGGCTCTCAAATGGTATATTGATAAGACTAAGTCTTATCGTAAGGATGATCAGTTGTTCCTGATCACTAGAGAGCCTTTTTCTCCTGCCTCTCTTGATTCCATTTCTAGATGGATCGTTGAAGCTATTAGGGCCGCTGGCACAGAGGCTCTTTTATCCGACAGTAAGCCTCGTGCTCATGATACTCGTAGTGTCAGCACTTCTTGGGCTCTGTTTCAAGGTGTGGCGCTTGTTGATATTTTGAAGGCTGCTTATTGGCGTTCGCCCAATTCCTTCATTTCTTGCTACCTTAGGGATATTCCCGCAGGTGAAGCTTTGTTTGCGTCAGCCACCTTGAAGGCCGCTGTGTCTTCTTTGTAGTCTTTGGTGTAATCCTATTTCCTTTGCTCGAAACATGCCTCCCGGTCTTTGAGTTGGCGCTGGTCTGGCATAATAGGTAGGTATATATGATTTATTGCAGTAAATTTGTAAAATCAGCACTGATTTTCTTATTTACTATATAAATCTATATACCTACCTATGACCCTCCCTCCTTCCCCGCTCCTTGCAAGCAACATGTTTCTTCTTGGGGTTGCTCGCAAAAGAGGAAGATGGCCGTAGCGTATTGACGCGCGTGAGTGGCAAAGGGGACAATAGGATTACGGGGGGTGCGCACAATATTGTGACACATGTGTGATAATTCTCGAAGGGGTCCCGTAGTCAAGACTACAGGCATAATAGGTAGGTATATAGATTTATATAGTAAATAAGAAAATCAGTGCTGATTTTACAATTTCATTTGTTCATCCACAATTTCATATCACCTTCCAGGGATCATTGGCTCTGGATACTTTTGCCCTACTAGATTTGATGATGAAGTCATCCAACTTATCAAGGAACTTGTACCTATCACTAGAGTTCTCTGGCAACATACCAAGGTATATGCTGCCCTCTATCAGTAGCAAAGGTTCTCTCATCACATCTTGTTTGTTCATTTTTCAGATGGCAAAGAGAAGAGGACAAAGCTGTTGACAGTAGGGGCTAAATCAGTTTTTGATTTGTGCTTTACTCAATTGTGAAACCAGATACACAAATTGAATCTGTTGACTAATATTACATGAATTTGAAAACAATAGAAACTTACTTATCTTTTCGTTGCAGTTTTGTAACATTTCCAGTCTTGCAAAGTACATGTATATCATTTCTGAATGTATGTTGTATACACCAGATCAACCATTGGCTTAGATATATATGCATAGTCAAAACAATTTTAAGCTAAGTACAAACTGTTACCGATTACCATTTGATACTTCCATGGTTTATGTTGTTGGGTCCAGAAATACAGGAGTTTATTCCCCAACTCACAATCCTTTTATTTTATTTTCAAATCCCCTCAGCGTGATTTATACCAAGAGATTGTGTGTTTTATATACATATTCTTTGTGATGTACAGCAAATATGAAGTAATGTTGGTAAAATTTTAATTTTTATATTTCTTCATGATATTAGATCAAGATGCTTCCTACTCCAGCTAAGTTCCACTATATCTTCAATCTTCGTGACTTGTCCCGGATCTGGGAAGGTATGTTGCACATTGCCAGAGAGGAGTGCTCAGACGAGGCCACTGTGCTTGCTCTCTGGAAACATGAGTGTACAAGAGTCATCGCTGACAGGTTAGTGCTGACTGTGTAATGTCAATAGGGAATCCAATGAAGAAGTTACAGTTGCAGTTACAAATTAAGCACTGCATGCACACATTCATCCATGTATTTTGGTCATTTACACAATACTGTACATGCCATTGGTCACTTTTGAAAGACCATGCAGGGCCCTCTTGCATAAAAAGTTGCGATTAAACGCAACTCAAGAAATTGAACGCAACTTGATTTTCAACCAATCAGGATCACGTATTTTGGACTTGCGTTTCATATTTTGAGTTGCATTTAATCGCAACTTTTTATGCAAAAGGGCCAAGTTGAGCTTATAAAATCCATATTCTCCAGCAAACTTATCAAATGGGTCTTCACGATTTTCTTCAACCGATCAGGAAAAGTGTCAATTGGTGGCTTTCTGGGCAGTTCTAGTTTCAAGCTCTAGCTTCAAGGCACACCCACCTGGGAGCTGCCCCTGGACCCCACTGGGGGCGGATATACTTTCCTACTTTTTTGAGCAGTCTTAGTGGCATCCCTATCAATATTATTATGATGTACGTGTACTCTTACATTTTGAGATTTTAAATAACAGGTCATTCTTTTCCAGTGTTAATTAATCTATAACTTTATTTGACCATTCTTCCACGCTTTCCCCAGGTTCACTACCCAGGCAGACAAGGACTGGTTTGAGAATGCCACCACTAGAGTGCTGTCGGAGCAGTTAGACGAGAGCTATGCTGACCAACTAGCCAAAGAACCCTACTTTGTGGACTTCCTGAAAGACCCTCCAGAACCAACGGGTGAAGAGCCAGATGATGCCAACCTCGATGCCCCAAAAATCAATGAACTTGTAAAGAAACAAATACCTTTTGACTGATTTGCTTTCAATAGAATATATCTTGTTTTTGATCTTATATTTACTCTCGACTCACTAAATATATCGTAAGGGTAATATGTGAGGGTTATTTTGTCTGGGGCAAAATCAAATATATGAGCAGTATTAAATGTGGTGGAATTTTAGATCTTTGATTACAACTTTAAAAATGAATATTAATGAATAAAGAGATGTTTTCCTGCAGTACTGACGAAAGATTTACAAATATGATAGATTCAATTCGCTTGTCATAGACAAACATAGGCCCCGTCTTGATTAAGCTTGTAATAAATATATGATATGTGATGTATTAGAATAGTATTGTACTTACACAGATTAGGATTATGATATGAAATCAGTTTTCACTAGGGAGTTCACAAAACTGACAGTATCAAATATGATACATATATATTCACCCAATCATAAATACAGGTTCCTGACTTGGAATTTCTTTCCGATAAGCTTCAACAGTACATGTCCATGTACAATGATTCAGTAAGAGGAGCTCATATGGACCTTGTCTTCTTCAAGGATGCTATGACTCATCTTATAAAGGCAAGTCCTTTTTTCCCCTATATACATCATGGTCTAGTGGTCACATCACCAAACCGGATCAAATGGTCTGCGGTTCGAGCCCCAACCAAGGCATTTGTGTCCCTTGGCAAGACAAAGATAGTTTCTGGAATGCCTTCATCACACTGTAGCCAAGGTAGCCTGGATACATCATTTTTAGGCATCTCTGAGCATCTTCTGGGGTGGATATGTAGATGTATATACTCATATAAATGTAGCTATTATTATTATACTATGTACAGCAGAAATTGTGATCATATCACAACATTTGTACATTTGATCTCGATCTTTTAAATTTGGAACATCCAAAGAGATAAAAGCAATTCATAAGCAACCAACTTAACTAGCTGGGACAGCCAATCATATGAATAAAGTCACTTGCTCCTAAGTAAAATATTATGTACAACCATTTTTAACTTATTCAATTTTTAAAAGGGGATGAAAGAAAACAAATGTCAAACTATAATATAATCATCCATTGACTAATAGATGTGTTAAACACATGCAATATTCAAACTACATGTACAATATTCTAAATGGTCAAATACAATGTTCATCCTTGATTTAGATTTCTCGCATCATACGGACTGACAGAGGCAGTGCCCTGCTTGTAGGGGTCGGAGGTTCCGGCAAGCAGAGTCTCACCAGACTGGCTACATTCATAGCAGGATACAAGATCTTCCAAATCACCCTCACTAGGTTAGTCTGATCCACTTATCTATTGTTTTATTTAGTGTTAAATTGGTTTTTATTGTTACTTCTCTAATATAGTTGGTGCTTAAATGTACCCACTAACACTTTTCTAAACTGTTTTCTTTTGCCCAGAATGGCATGATATTGGCATGATATTGGCAGTCATAGACCCAACCAAATTCACAAAGGAGGTTTAATCTAACCCATGGTTTAAACCTTGACCAGGGACTTAAATAAGCGTTTATAAGCCTATAACTGCCCGCAGATTGGGCATAAGGACACGCACGTACTACGCTTATGGAGGTTTAAACCGTGGGTTGAGATAAACCTCTTTCATGAAATTGGGCATGATTGCTTGAAATCACATTTATTTCCCTGTGTCAAAACGTGGTACAATATGTTTGACAATAGAAATCATTTCTTTTTTACTCATTATTGCAGTCGCCATATAAATTTATTTCAAATGTATTGCAAGTTCAAATGGTTTAATTACAACGATTTTCTAATTGACTGTTTACAATATTGTAATTGTAATATTCCTTAAGTATTTGTTACCCAATGTAATTTTTGCATGCATTATTTACCCAGTTTAATTTTCTCTATTTTTTCTCTTTTTTTTTTTTTTGTTGCTTTGTTGGATTTAATTCATTGTTGATTTATCTCCTTGACAGCCAACATGATAAAAAAGGTAATTATTCTTATTGCATTTTTCTTTTCTTTTTTAACAATTTTGTCATTAAAAACAAATAATAATTTGGTTCATTCAGGTAGATGCCTGAGAATTTGACTGCTTTTAATTATTGGAGGATTTATGAAATGATTTTTTGATTTTTCCTTCTCTAAAATGTCAGTAAATGTCTTTCTTTATGCATATACTTCATAGTTTTTTTAGGGATTTTTCTTTATAAACAATGAACTATGCAACACAAAAATGACACTAATGCATGATACAGTAGTTGTTTATTTGTTGTCTCCTAGATACCCGATTGATAGTTTCTGTTATTTCTTAACTCTTATTTTGGCAAGGGGTTTGCTTTTTTTGAAATTTTACCAAAACACATATAGCATTTACCTTTCAAACACTCGCACTTTATCAACCGTGTCTTAATATCACAGAATGCTGTATGCAAACATCAAAAATTTATCACCCTTTTTAAAGATAACAAACATTCCTAATTTATACAATATCATGTATGAACATTGTTGTAAAATAGAAATCAGTCCTTTCAGTCCTTGACATTTTTGTTCCTCATTTGTTCATTGTTGCTTAATGTGTTAGAATGAGAAAAGATCCTGTACAAAATTTGCAATTTTCTCAAAATATTGTCTATGGTAGCATATAAATTTTTTGGAGGAGCAATGTGTGAATGAAAATTGCGCGTCTGTTTGTCACGTATATATGTGTGACACCGGCACAGCAAGAGTTCATCACCAAACTTGGGCTCAACTTTACCCCAAACCTTCATGACTATATAGGTCCTACAATGCCGGTAACTTGATGGATGACCTGAAGTACCTGTACCGTGTAGCTGGAGCACAGGGCCATGGCATCACCTTCATATTCACTGACAATGAAATCAAGGATGAGGCTTTCCTAGAATACCTCAATAATGTCCTCTCGTCTGGAGAGGTAAGATCTGACAAAATACCTCTGTATGATACCTCTCTTCTATTTTAGGGACTAAAGGTTTGTTCACATATGCTGCGCCAAACCGCCTCAAAAAAACCGCCACGGTTTTTTGTGTATTACATGAATGGCAAGTAGGGATGCAAGACGCAACAAAGGTCCTATATGTACTCACTTGTGAGTGTTAAAAGATACAAAAATGTGAAATGCATTACGTCTAAAAATTCCCCTGTTTTTTTAGGTGGTTTAACCACTTCAAATTTGAACAAGCCTCAACAGATCTGAAATTCATAAAGATGCTTCTGTTTTGCTTGCATTATGGTCAATGCTTACAAAATATATGTTACATTTCTAAGCAATATATGTGATGTAGTAGCTTTAAATTCTCACTCTCTACTAGTTATGCTAGCACTAGGGCACCATTGTTCTCATTATGCTCGCACCCTTTATTGTCTCCTCTCTTCTCCTTGTCTCATATTCTCTCTCTCTCTCTCTCTTTCTCTCTCATTCTCTCTCATTCTCTCTCATTCTCTCTCATTCTCCATCTTCTTTTTTATTTTAATTTCTATCTATATATTTGTACTATCATTCTCTGTGGATGTCATATTACCCAGGTCTCCAACTTGTTTGCCAAAGATGAACTTGATGAGATCACACAGGAGCTGATCCCTGTCATGAAGAAAGAGTTTCCCCGAAGGCCTCCTACAAATGACAACTTGTACGACTACTTCATTTCCAGAGCATGCAAAAACCTTCACATTGTTCTTTGCTTCTCTCCAGTAAGTATGGGATGGTCATCAAATCATTTGTATCCTCAGTCAGTTTCCAGTTTTTATGACACGGGATGAAGCTAGTGATATTTCATTTTCTTGCATTTCTTTATTTTTTGCTCTGATAAACCTGTCAAATACCCCACTAAGGCAAGACAATTTTTTTTTTCTGATATTGAAAAGTGGTCTTTCTAGACAGGTTCTGCAACTCCTGTATTCTGCTATAGGAAAGCAAGGTTGACCACTTGAGATCGAATCCTTTGCATTGGAGGTGGCTGCTTATACAAGTTTGACTATACTCATTTAAGAAATTAGAATTTCTCTTTTTTTCCTCTCTCTCTCTCTCAGTCTGTCTCTTGCGACAGTCACAATTCCAGTGATTTCCCACCTCAGTTTCACTGTAACGCTCAATCCTTTTTTTTTTCCACTGCTATTTCTTACTATCGCCAATACAAAAAAAAATGCCCGGATGTGGCTTCTTTGCCCAAATTTTGTGTCACTTCCAAGATTTCTATATTTCTGTGCACATGTACATTGTAGCGCAGCGCTGTGCAGTATGCGCGCATCAGACCATATCATCGTCGGTCTTACCCTGCAAATAGCCCACCCTCATGTAGAAACACAGTTCAGAGAAAAACACGTTCAAAGTTTTTGACTTTTTGAGCGGTGAATTCATATCCTTTAGAACGTTATTTTGCAAGACGAAATAATATATATCGTGCTCTTCAATATCATATATATATCAAGCAACATATATAAAGAAAAATCAACTTATAAGCTTACAAACCTATTCGCCGGTTTGGACAAACATGTGTGTAAACATGCTTGCATGTACGTCAACAAACTTTTATCATTTAACAATGGAGGGTGCGTGTGAAGTAATTTTGTACCGTATGTGAAAGGAATATGGTGGATAATATTGCATTCACAAAAGTACAATAAAGATAAATGAACAGAACTTTTTTGTTCCATTTTGTATAGGATGTGTTAGTGCATGCATTAATGGGTATTCATAAATTTCCTCTCATTCACAGCTTGACGGTCGATTGAAATCTGTCAACCAAATACTGATATATTTCAATTTTTTAATTGAACATTTCTCCCCCAATGCTACAGCTGTTCTTTATCATTCTTTGTTTTAATCTTCATTCTAGGTCATTCAGTAATATTTTCTATTTTATAACTCACACTTAATTAACATCTTTATAACTATTCTCCCACTTTCTCCACTTTTATCCTCTTTCACATGCCCGTTTTAAGATATGAAAATCAACTTTCAAAAAGATAAGATGAACTAGTAGGTATACAGAGAAAATCTGTTTATTTCAAAATGGCAATCAAACTAAGTTAATTTCAAAAACATTCATATCCTTTTCAACCCATCAATATCTATTTATTTCATAAGTCAATTTAAAATTGATAAAAGCATCATCCAATGAGTGAAAGTACTTCAAGCTCCCAATTTAATCAATTCAATTCATTACCATATAATTTTGAAGTACATAACTTGTTCCTACTGTTAATTTGTAGTATAATTTTATTTAATTCAATAATAAAATGATAATCCATCAGAGTTTGTACTTATAGTTTCAAATTATCATTCTACAAATGATAGCAGAAAGGAACTGTATTTTTTTTTTAATGAAATATCAAATTTTACTTAGAGTGATCATTGTACAAATTACGCAGAAAGAAGCTGTATAGATTTTTCATGAAACATCAATATATTTGACTTAGAGTTTCAAAAGATCATTATATAAATGACAGCAGGAACATGCTGTAGCTTTCTCGTGAAACATCAACCATTTTGATTTAATAAACATTGTATTACCACAAAGATGTGGCTTATAGGTTGTTAATACTGCCCTTCTTTGGCACCAGTGTAAGAATGCAAGAGCCACTTCCTACGTCAGACAAAAAACTCCATACTCCTAAATTTCTAGAATTTATTCTGTTTTCTGTTTGTATTCAATATTAACAAATAGAAAATATGAGTATGTATACTTCTGAGTTCAATAAAAATGACACCGGAATGAAGTTACAGAATATCTATTAAACATCAAATACAAAAAAAATACTTTTTGTATCAAGATTAGTTTCATCGCCACAAGTGAATATTTTAATACTACACTGAAAATAGTTACTGATTTCTTTTATCTCAAATTCTATAGCAGAGCCACCATCAGTTGCTAAATACAAGACTGCATAATCCCAACTTCTAGTACAATTTTGATTTTACTTTAATAAATCATTGTTCTTTTTATATAATTCAATTATTTTCAGATTTATTTGTCATAAACAAAGAAATGTTTGGCATAAATCATTTTCCAATTTTTGTCAGCAATTGTACAAAATATCAATTTAACATACTATATAAAATTCATATAAAGTCTAAAATAGATATAGCACATTATACATAAGACAAGAATACAAACAATTCAACATAAAGTGTGTATGGCAAAGAAAAGAGAAACACGCAACAATAGAAGGCGCCATAAGGCAGAGGAAACCAGATGTTGAACAGTTGGAGATAAAGGAAAAGCACATAAAAAGATTTGAACGAACAGAATGAAGACAAATTGACGCCTTATATCCATCAGCCATGTGACCATTACCAATCTGATTACTCAGTTGTTACGGGGAAGATTTTTGTAGAAGTCCATAAGTTCTGGCTGAGAAACCACAGGGGTTGGTCCTTCAAAAAGGCTTACGAGATCTTGATACTTGCCCTTTGAAAGCTTGGGCCTACACAGATATAGCTTCTGGGGAAGCCCGACTGCCTTCACTGGCCTACGTCTGTGACCTAGTGTTATTGTGAGAAAGTCTTCCTGGCAGAAAACTTAAAGAAGTCTTTGCCTGGGAAGTCCTTGTGTAGGCGCACTTGCTTGAAGGTTGTGCAGTCAACAGATTCACCTTCATCGGACGATCTCGTTCTCAGCATAGCTAGAGCCTGCGAATACGATTTCCCGTCTAGGATATCTGAAGACTGGACACATTTCACAATGTAAGGGCTTGGGACATACCTGACTCCCTTAATTAGACTTGCCAGATGAGATGGATGCAGAATCTCAAGGGCTTTGGACAACTTCTTCTCAATTACAGAGTGGATAGCATCACACTCACTCTGACCATGATTGGTTTTAAAGAAATGGAAAGTTCTGTAATTCACATTTACTGACTCCCTCAAGAAAGCGATTGCCATGGATGGCAGAATCGAGTTCTTGTTTTGGTCACTGCATCCATCGTTAAAGAGGTAAACTTCCCTAACGCCCTTGATATCTACATCACGAAGGTAATCAAGAAGATATGATGCTATTTCACATCCTTGTTATCGTCTCCTTTGAAAAATAGCAGATGCCATCCCTTGTACATAGATCATACACTGTAAGGTTGTAACATGCCAATCTGCGTTTGTAGAAAATTTCAGATCTGTTAGACTTCGGAACGTACATGACCTGCTGCTGAAGATCAAAGATGGCAGCTGGAAATGAATGTGGATCTGTTTTTGATTTTTGCTTACTCTGATTTTTGATGCTCCTAACTCTCTTAATTTCATCTCTATGTTTCATGTATACCTCGTTCATAGCTTCTTTTCCAGCACTTTGTGTGCTCATGTTGTTCGCACACAACCCACACATATCCTTTTTTGGTCTATGGATTTTGTACTGAAGCATTTTGAATACTCTTTTGTAGGTACTCAAGGATGCACACTCTCCATATTCTTCTACAAACATTCTATGCCTTTGAGCCTGTGTCAAATCAGAAGTTAAGTACCGGTATGTATGTGAAGAAGAGGCATGGCAGTAGTGCGAAGGAACCCTGGGAAATCTTGTTAGATGCTCAACAATTTTTTCCTTTTGGGTTGGATCACGTTTTTGTTTTCCTTTACTCTTTTCACCTTTGAGCACGCCGGACTGCTTGTTCTTCTTCTCAAGCACTGTTTTCACCTTTCTGTCAAAAATTCCCAATGTTGCAAGGAACATCTGCCTACACACAGGGAAGTTTTGTCCTTCTGGTGAACAACAGGGCAAGAAGTAGGAAATTGTCTGATTCTTACGACCCCCTTTACCACAGGGCTTGCTCTCAAGATACCTTGCTAGCCACTCTCTCTGTAGATTCAAACTGCCCATGTCATGGAAAGCATTCCGGATATTGAACATCTCCTGGTCACTGGTCAATGAACACTTCAGATTTTTCATGTCACAGGGTAGAGTTTTAGTATTGCATCGAGGACGAGAAAGATGCCTTCTACCATCTACAAGATTTCCAGAATTCTCTGACCGATACCTTTCACCCTTGTTACACATTTGCTTTACAATACGGTTTTGAGATCTTATGATGTCTGATTTCTTTGGCTGCTCAAGCTGCTCAACTGTATCACTATTAAACCCATCACCCTCAAAATGTTCAGATAAGAACACTTCCATGTGATCTGCACATGGCTTACTACGTTCAAAGTGGTCATAACAGAGCAATGTGAGGCACTTATGACATGCAGCAAATACCTCAATGTTGCACATGTGGCTCTGGTACTGAGCTGGACCTGGAAGGATGCTATCAAGTGGTAAAGCAAGCAATCCTGATGTCTGTGTTGGAACAGCAGTGGGTGGCATCTGAACTCCTGATGTGTGAGTTGTTGGACCTGCAAATCGTTATAATGAAAGTTAGTGGGGAAAAAATTGTTAACCAACTTTTTGAGAGCTGGCAAGAAAAAAATTGTTGTCACCCCCCCCCCCCCTCCACGCCACTTTTTGAGAGCTGCCAAGACCCCAAAAATATGGATCTCCCTCCAAGCAATTCCCCAATGTTGACAATCCTGCATTTGCTGACACCCCCCCCCCCCCCCATACAAACTTTTCCCCTGCGTTAGTCTATACATCATTCTAGAATCTACTTTTCTAGATTTCTAGATTCCACTCATAAATGTAGATCTAGGCCCAGTCTAGACTGTAGATCTATAATCCTAACAATTTATGAGTAATAATGTCAATTAGAACAGTAGCAGAAAAAGAAATCTAGGTAAGATATGAGCTTAATATCGACTATTCCATTTCTAATTTTAGTCTAAAAGTTCGACTACATTGACCCTGGCCTAGGCTAGTTCTTACTAAAGTTAAATCTTACTGCAAGTATGGAATGTATTGACAATGAATTTTGCCAAGTTTAACTTCTGTGAGAAAATTTGAATCTTTAAGTGGTAAATGCAGATTCGTACTTGATCTAGAGTTACATGTAGATCGACTATGGCTGATCTATCAGGAATAACTGCATAAATACAAGCATATGGGGCTGTGGAAACAGAATTTATAGCACAAGTGACAAATAGCAGCTTGTAATAGATGTTTAAAGGAAAATATAGTTAAAAATTCAAATATAATGAAGCACATACATATAATTACACCTGTTAGGAAAAATTTTAATAAATTGATACACTTTATACTCTCCTTTCGGATAAACTTTTGTTATGACATGACATTATTCGGCGGTTCATAAGACCGCGCTACAGCAAACTTCGGTCAGAGAAGGCGTCGAATGGCTATTTGCCGCTTCGTAAGATCCCGCAGTGTTATTCGCCGTTCTTACCAAAATATAAAAAATGATATTACTCTAAAAATAGAACGATTTGAGTTATGAAATTTTGTAACCCGATAGATACTGGAATATACTATGCAAAAAAAGTCCAAATTGATTTTCTACCCAAATTTGGGCTATTCGCCGGTTCGTAAGACCGACGACGACAGACAGTTTGCAGTGTATGTTTAGTTTCCTCTGACTTGTGAAGGCAGTGACATAAAACAAGAAAAAGATACCTGAAATCATATCGGCTACCTGGATGTAACAATGAAAGGCCCTTCTTGAAACTTCTAGAAAATGACAGTTCCCCCTGGAAAGCTTTCTTATCAGAAGGAGGGATTTCTTGTACCAGGAAATGCAAGCATGACCATTCATTGTCATGACCATATTCCAACTGACCACAATTCATTTAAATTTTAGAAAATAGGCTTATGATATACTAACAACCAAATAAAGCCAAATGGATAGGTAGCAACATCCACGGCCAGCTGATGCAACCAAAACAGCTTGCATACCATGCAAAATTGCACACTATTCAGCGTTCTCGCAGCCTATACAGCTTGGCCACCAAGCTATCCTAAAGTGCATTTGAAACAGGGCTTGATACCAACATCCAGATATTTTTAGCTTCTTGGCGATAGCAAGAATTTACTTTCGTCTGCGCTTCAACACTCATTTTTCACTTCAAAACCTCAGGTTGGAGAGAAATTCCGCAACCGCTCCCTCAAGTTCCCTGGACTTATCTCCGGCTGCACAATGGACTGGTTTACTCGCTGGCCAAAGGATGCCCTCATTGCAGTATCCAACCACTTTCTCTCTCAATTTGAGATCATTTGTCCCCAAGAGACCAAGCTTCAAGTGGTACAGACCATGGGAGTGGTCCATGATGGAGTGGCCATGACCTGCTCGGAGTACTTTGAAAGGTGAGCTTGGCACTGCAAAATTGGTTTAATTATAGCTTCATGAATTTTCGATGTCATATGTGAATGGTTTTCATACTCTATTATAATAACACCCTAAGATGGTTATTACCATTTTTAAAATGATTGTCATGGCTAATGCGCCTCTCTTGTTGTCTTCCAATGGGATGCCTAAATGTGCAATTTGTTCTTGCTCTATTTTAAAGTGTACCAATTATTTTTATCTGTGTATTAGGGATTCCATGTCGCTATACTATATTCGATATATGAGCTTCAAATGTTGATTCTATAAAGATATATTGAAAGTGGAAATACACTCCCAATGAACAAGACAGTGACTTGTGAGTAGACTAGTCGACGCACCCGTATGCGCTCGCATAGAATAATGGCCCATGCGGAACCGAACTTGAAGTTGGGTTCGGCACGATGGGGTTTTGTGTTTTCCTTCATTTGCTTTATACTCCTTAACCATAGAAGGTAAAGTGTTTTGAGGTTGATTTTATACATTTTAGCTGTACACAAATTATTTTTTGGGTAATTGCTGCACTTTAATTTCTTTGGCTTTTATTCACCATGACTCACCAAATAGTAATTCATGTCCAAGATTGGCTTTTGAGAAATGAAACACTGAAAAGAAATAGTGCAGTGAAAAAAGAAAAGAAGAGTATTGTGTGCACATACTTCATTACCATTAGAATTGTATATGTTAGGTCACTAATGATTTGGGGGTTTTGGAGTGTTGTTTTATCTTTCTCTTGTTAGTTTGATACAAGTTAATTACATTGTTTTATGTTAATCATTGAATCAATATGTATCATGTACCATAATGGCACCAGTCGTGGAGGGATTTGACAGTTTCAGATTCATAATTTTCAGAAAATACCGCGGTTGTTGAGGAATCACCCGCCATTCGATGCCGAAAATGCTTGTGAATAAAATCCACCCGAAATATTGCATCTTGCTTCTACGGCGCGAACGCTACCTGTGGCGCTTCTGCAGGCCTTCTGCTGCTCCAGTGTCGACGTACCCTTTGCAAATGATATTGCGAAGGAAGGATCAATCTAAGATAAATCTGTGTAAAAATATTCACTCAGTACACGGCACGCTACTTAAACCATACGCACGAAGCTATCTGGCTATCGCGTTGTCTTTGGGGGATTGTGCATGCGCACTAGTATAATGCGCTTGTGGGGATGCTACATCATGATTTGTGTGTTGTAGGAATGGCGCGTCAAGACTGGAGCATAGGCATTCGCGGCAAGACAGCTAACTTTGAAGAAAGATAATCTATTTCCAAAGTATTTTTCATGCAAAAAAATTGTCTGGCCAACATCTATGGAACTTAAACTCTGTTACATCGAAAACAGAAAATATGGTACATAATATTTTTTTTGTTTTAGTCTGCTAAAGAGGAAGTTCTTGTTTTACAAGAAAATTAGCAGAGCATTAAAAAGCCCTGTGGATAATTCTCTTTGGAAACAAACTTTTCCTGCAATCATTTTTTGCACGATCAGCAGCGAGCGAAACTCTGTATAGTTGTTCCTTATTGTATCCCCCGGCAGTATGCCGGAGGATACTTTGGATTCAGCAGCGTTTCGCCGCCGCCGCGTCACATTCTTGTGTGCGCTCTAGCGGTCACATTTCTTGACGAATTTTTTTCAGACTTCCTGTGGACGTGTATCTTGGTAAAATCTGGACCCCTATAGTTTCTGGTGATGCTGCCCCCAGTGTTCCGTCTTTTATAGGGTAAAAGGCCATATTTTGGGGGATAGTTTGTGTGCGCTCTAGCGGTCACATTTCTCGACAGATTTTGTTCAAATTTTGTATGAAGGTGTCTCTTGGTAAAATCTGGAACCCTATAGATTTTGGTGATGCTGCCCCCAGTGTTCCGTCTTTTATAGGGTCAAAGGTCATATTTTTATAGATGTCTTGTGTGTACTCTTGTGTGCGCTCTGGCGGTCACATTTCTCAACGGATTTCGTTCAAATTTTGCATGAAGGTGTCTCTTGGTGTAATTTAAAAACCTATAGTGTTTGGTGATGCTGCCACCAGTGTTCTGTCTTTTATAGGGTCAAAGGTCATACTTCAGGGCATGGCGTGAGTGCACTCTGCAGGCCACATTTCTCAACGGATTTTGTTCAAATTTTGTATGGAGATGTATCTTGGTATAATCTACACATGTTTAATTTTTAGTGATGCTGCCCTCATTGTTCCGTCCTTTATAGGGTCAAAGGTCATTTTTCCATTTCTTGCACTCTTACTTCTGCATTTCTCGACGGATTTCGTTCAAATTTTGCATGAAGGTGTCCCTTGGTGTAATCTAAAAATCTGTACTTTTTGGTGATGCTGCCACCAGTGTCCCATCTTTTATAGGGTCAAAGGTCATACTTCAAGGGATGGTGTGAGTTCACACTGCAGGCCACATTTCTTGATGGATTTCTTTCAAATTTTGTATGGAGATGTATCTTGGTATAATCTACACATCTTTACTGTTTGGTGATGCTGCCCTCATTGTTCCGTCCTTTATAGGGTCAAAGCTCATTTGTCCCTTTTGTGCACTCTTACTTCTGCATTTCTTGACGGATTTCATTCAAATTTTGTATGGAGATGTATCTTGGTATAATCTACACATATTTAATTTTTGGTGATGCTGCCCTCATTGTTCCGTCCTTTATAGGGTCAAAGGTCATTTTTCCATTTCTTGCACTCTTGCTTCTGCATTTCTTGACGGATTTCGTTCAAATTTCGCATGAAGGTGTTTCTTGGTGTAATCTAAAAACCTATAGTTTTTGGTGATGCTGCCACCAGTGTTCCGTCTTTTATAGGGTCAAAGGTCATACTTCAGGGAATGGCGTGAGTGCACTCTGCAGGCCACATTTCTTGATGGATTTCTTTCAAATTCTGTATGGAGATGTAGCTTGGTATAATCTACACATCTTTACTGTTTGGTGATGCTGCCCTCATTGTTCCGTCCTTTATAGGGTCAAAGCTCATTTGTCCCTTTTGTGCACTCTTACTTCTGCATTTCTTGACGGATTTCGTTCAAATTTTGCATGAAGGTGTCTCTTGGTGTAATCTAAAAACCTATAGTTTTTGGTGATGCTGCCACCAGTGTTCCGTCTTTTATAGGGTCAAAGGTCATACTTCAGGGCATGGCGTGAGTGCACTCTCCAGGCCACATTTCTTGATGGATTTCTTTCAAATTTTATATGAAGATGTGTCTTAGTGAAACCTACACATCTAATTTCTACACCATCCTTTTGTTTGAGGGAGGGGATGGGGGAGGGTCTTTGTCCCTCCTTCAAATCGCTGCCAGTGCCGGGGGATACATTTAGCATTGCGCGGCGCCAGCAATGCACATTTCTAGTTTATATTGGTAAAACATCTGCTAGTCAGTCGCATCCATTCATTTCGCTCCGGTGAGACTAGGGCAGTTGACACAGGGCGTTACAGCAATGAAGCTGTATTACAAGGGCGCGCCACGACTGGTGCCATAACGGTATGCTTATATTGAGATGGAAAAAATAATATTCAAATATGAAAAAAATAAAAAATGTTTTTAAAAAGAATCTTGTAAATGTTGGAATTTACATTGATACATGAATTTAAATAATGACAGGAGATGTTTACCTCAAATGTGCCCTACAATATTAAGCGATTTCGTAAGGACCCTGAAATGACCCCTATTAGTATGAGCTCACAAGTTTGTTTTGCTGGACATGCTAGTTGTTTAATTTCATGTATAATCATACTGATGTGGGCATTGTGATGCTTACAAAATGACAGCCTATAATTTTTTTTCCTTCTTTGTTTTCATCAGGTATCGTCGTCAAACGCATGTGACTCCAAAGTCCTACTTGTCCTTCCTGGATGGTTACAAGTCCATCTACCTGGAGAAATATGCCGATATCTCTGAATTAGCTCACCGTATGAACACTGGTCTAGACAAACTGATCGAGGCTAGTGAGTCTGTAGCAGAGCTATCCGTCCAACTGGTTGTCAAGGAGAAAGAACTGGAAATAGCCTCCGAGAAGGCAGACAAGGTAATCAAATCGTCTATAAAATGGTCTCCACTTGATATTGACCTGTTGGATGCTAAGCCTGAAGGGTAAACTAAGGCTGGAGTGTATGGAAAATTCATGTTATACGAGGTCAAATTGTAATGAATAGGTTAATATTTGTGCTAAAGATTGTTGTGTAATGAATTTGTATTTTAACCCATTGCCTACGGGAATCGGGTTGAACCAGTATTAAACCTATGGGACATGGAGAATGCAGTAGTCATCGGGTTAACATCTGGGGAGCGTTTCATCAAGCGTTTTGTCAGTGATTTTTACTGACAAATTTGCTCTTAGCCAATCAGATGCAAGGATTTCAGTAGCTTATAACAGTTGTCGGTAAAAATCACTGACAAAACGCTTGATGAAACGCTCCCGGGTTAACATCTGGTGGCAATATCTAGTAGAATATCATTTCCATATATGTATTCTGTATCAGATCGTATGAAGTATCAATAATTGGCCAAGTCTATGCGGATAAGCATTTGTTCCCAAATGGCTTCAATTTATCTTATTGTTAAATTTTAAAACAAAGAGAAGAAAGAAAAAGAGAAGGCTCCAAAGTTGTCATATTTTTCTTGTAACATATCTCACGTTGTTGTGCATTTCATGATTGCATGATAAGAAAAGATTTATTCATGGCCCTATTCTACTATTTCAGGGCCCCGTTTCATAAAACTTGTTATCAATAACAAGTTACAATAACTGTTATAAAACTACTAAAATCGCTGAATTTGATTGGCTGAGTGCAAATTTGTTATCAATAACAAATTTTATGAAACAGGGCCAAGTAAATTTTGTACATACAATTGCTATATTTAAACATTGAATTTATATTTATCAGGTTTTAGCAGAAGTGACTGTCTCTGCTCAAGCAGCAGAGAAAGTGAAAGCCTCTGTTCAGGTAGTGAAGGACAAGGCCCAAGCCATTGTGAATGAGATTGAAGCAGACAAAGCCGTGGCGGAGGGCAAGCTAGAGGCCGCTAAACCTGCCCTGGAGGAAGCCGAGAATGCCCTCAACACCATCAAACCTACCCACATCTCGACTGTGAGGAAGCTGGCCAAACCCCCTCATCTCATCATGCGCATTATGGACGCTGTGCTTCTGCTCTTTCAGAAGAGGCTCGATCCCACTTCCGCTGACCCAGAACGACCTTGCCCTAAACCATCTTGGTCAGAATCTCTGAAGGTATGTATTAATTCTCCATGTATTAGTATATTTCATGCCTTTTAGTTTTTTAGCTCATCCGGGCTGAATGGGCCAGATGAGCTTATGCCGTGGTGAGGCGTCCATCGTCCGTCGTCCGTCCACAATTTCAAAATGCTTCATCTTCGCCATTTCGTACCCGATTTTAATTCTGTTTGCTTTATATGATAGCACTAGGTGGGGGATTCGAAACTTCTACACAGAATTTTGAAACTCATTAAATATGCTAATTTATGCGCATTTCTCAAAAATCACAATAATTGCTTCTCCTTCCTTTTTATTGACCGATTTTCGATTTTTTTTTGTTCCATCTGAAAGACTTTCATGAGGTTCATTGAACTTCTACACAGAATTTTGTAATTTGTCTAGAAAATTTTGATAATTTATGCGAAATTTATTAAAAAGATCACAAAAATGGCTTATGCACTCTTTATTGTATTACACAATAATGAGTTTTGGCATAGCACCCATCGGTGTGTGTGGACGTGGTACTACTCCTGAGTTCTACAGGCTGTAATAGAGAAGTAGTTCACCCTTTCGGCCCTAGTTATGCCTCCGCCCACCGAAGGTGGGTGCCGGAGGCATTATGTTTTCGGGTTGTCCGTCCGTCCGTCCGTCCGTCCGTCCGTCCGTGTGTCCGTCTCGTTACCGCGATATCTGAAGAATCATTTGAGATAGGAACCTCAAACTTGGTACTAGTATGTATCCCCATACGAAGATGAACTGATTAGATTTTGGGGTTGGTAGGTCAAAGTTCAGAGGTCACAGAGGTCAATTTACATGAAATTACATGAAATTCTTGGTTTTTTAGCACCGTTACCGCAATATCTCAAGAACTGTTTGAGGTGAGAACTTCAAACTTGGTACCAGTATGTATCCCCATAGAAAGAGGAAATGATTAGATTTTGGTGTAGGTAGGTCAAAGTTCAGAGGTCACAGAGGTCAATTTACATGAAATTACATGGAATTACATGGAATTACTGGTTTTTAGCACCGTTACCGCGATATCTCAAGAACTATCTGAGGTGAGAACTTCAAACTTGGTACCAGTATGCATCCCCATAGAAAGATGAACTGATTAGATTTTGGGGTAAGTAGC
This sequence comes from Heliocidaris erythrogramma, assembly GCA_025617745.1. NCBI lineage: Eukaryota > Metazoa > Echinodermata > Echinoidea > Camarodonta > Echinometridae > Heliocidaris > Heliocidaris erythrogramma. Next base: position 26,408,452 of record CM046860.1, read on the forward strand.
TCAGAGGTCAATTTACATGAAATTACATGAAATTACTGGTTTTTAGCCTCGTTATCAAATATTTCTAGAACAGTTTGAGCCATCAACTGAATTTTTTTTATTTGTATGGGATGAAAATGAAATGAAATAAATTTTCTGTCTCCTGTGCTTTTTAAGTGAAAAGATGTGTAATTTTGTTGGACCAATCCTTTTTAGAGTGTACATGTATGCCATACATTTCCAATCTGGTGATGGCGGAGGCATAAATTCTGACCGTGCGCGGTCGAAGATTCATCTAGTTTTCAAGGTGAAATGATGTTACTGATGTAAGAAAATTGTTGAAAGAAGTCCATTATGTGTATTTTGTACAAAGTACAAATTGCTTAAACTTCTTTGCTGGATGCCGGATGAGCGCCACATCATTGATGTGCTAGTTTTTTTTTTTTTTTTTGGTTTGTTTTGGGTTGTTTCTTTTGGGGGGGGTTATGTATTTCTCTTCTTTCTGTTTTTTTAGAAGAATCCTATAAAGTCTCATGGACTGCTGTGTTAGTCATACATGTCCATGTATGTATTATTATCCGTATCAGACATTTGAGCTGTGGTTTTACAAATTGTATACCCCTTGTCTTTGGTGCAAACCGGGCAAAGTAATATTTCTTATATCCACCTATTTCACAAAAACCTATGGACTTTACGTGTTATTAAATCAGGCAATATAGGCTTGTATTGCATGGTGGTGCAGCGCGCAGTATTGGATTAGCAAATTTTGATGAAAAGGCAGATTAGATGGTGACTTTGGAGTCAATACTCAATTGCCCAAGTCAAAGACGAAGTTCAACGTCCCTGCCTGAACTAGATTCAGACTAGTTCAGGGAAAATATGTTGTATCCCCCTCAAGGCCAGTCAATATTAAATCTTGGTTATTTAAAATTCTTCTGACATTTTCAATGACATCTCCAATAAAACTTTAGCTCTTCCTCCATCTGTGATGATAACACATCTTGCAAAATTAAGACCCTGCATTACATGTGACCTTGCACTCCATTACATATAAATTTGATGTGTAATAGCATAGGTCTATTAAAAAAGTGTTGTATTCTGCTGAAATGTATTTAGTAATCCATCCCTGTTCCCTTACATTTGAGAGTATACATGTTCTTGTGTGTTGTGCAGTTTATGAGTGGATCTGGGTTCTTGAATGCTCTGCAAAACTTCCCTAAGGATTCCATCACAGGCGAGACAGTAGAGCTTCTTCAACCCTATCTGGGTATGGAGGACTACTCATTTGAGAATGCCAAGAAAGTCTGTGGAGACGTGGCAGGGCTGTGCTCATGGACTTGTGCAATGGCAACGTTCTTTGGAATCAACAAAGAAGTGTTGCCTTTGAAGGTAAGATTATGGCCAGGGATCTTATCTGAAATTTTTTCTTTCTTTTTGTTGAAAACTGAATAACTTTCCTTTTTTTTGAATGACAAAAGATCATTAAAAAAAATATTTCACTGAAGGATGAGGACAACTTTTGTCAGTTGGGGGATAAATTCCATTGATTTTGACATGTGAACTTCAACTGGTTTGACCAATATCTAGTTGAGGGAGCTGAATGCCTGAGGGCAACAGTGATTAGATTCACTTTTTTCAGCTGCTGTCAACCATTGTACCCTTTGTATTGATTTGACAAATAAAATAATAATAATAGTTGTTTTATAGGACTTAATCAACATCAACTTGACAACTTAGTAAAAAAATAAATAACTGTAAAATTTGCTTAATTACATGATATTCAGCACTGAAATATAAGCTTCTGCTCTCTGAAATGTAAATGGTGTTAAAATAAGAAATTAAAACATCAGGATGTCATTAACATGAATCCATTTATGTTTGGCAGGCCAATCTGGCCATCCAAGAGGCCAAGTTGAACATTGCCGCCAATGAACTGGCCAAGGCCCAAGGACAGCTTGATGAAAAACAGAGGGAACTGGATGAAGTGCAGGCCAAGTTTGATGCAGCTATGAAAGAAAAGCAGGTTGGTAATTAAACAAAGAAGCTTGATGGGAGGAATTTTAATTTGTGAACAAATTTTTAGGCATTTTACTCCCAGTGTTAACACTGGGAGTAAAATGCCTAAAAATTTGTTTACAGGTTGGTAATGTTTGCAAGTTTATTTGAGATTCACTAGCAAAGCAAAAGCATCGCAACCATTGTACTCCTGAGTTTGATAGCAATTCTGGTCACTGATCTTAAACAGCAACAAGTTATCCTTATGCGAAGTTATTACCTGTGAAATGCTTTTTTCAGCTTTGATTCCAGATACCTTCCTGTGCTACGTTGAATAATTTTACTGATATTCTTCAAATTATATCAGAGAAGTAGAGTTAAAAGCAGAGTTAATGCAGAAGTAGCATCTTTAAGACACAAAGTACCCTTCGCTATTAAATCTCATGAAAATGTGAAAAACATTTTTTCATGTACATGTCTTGTAATATAGTCTTTTATTGTGTGCTGCAGCTTTTTTTTTTCCAGAGCTCCTTTAGAGCTTTCTAGCATTAACCATTTACATCTCCTCTAATATTCCATTGTCTCATGTTTCTTCAAGGCCAATTGATACTATACATGTGTAGTTAACATGTACATCTACCTATAAACGTGACAGGATTCTTACACAAAGCTGCGTACATTTATAGAGGAAGGAGATTTGTGTTTGTGCTTTGAGGAAAAGCAGTCTGTGTGTAAGAAATGTAAACATGAAGGAATCTGACTACGTGGACAGTGCAATTTGGATGAAGTAGATATGAAAAACACTGATTTAACAAATTAGTAGAAATTATTCCTAATGCCCATTGATGTTACACTACATGGCTGTAAGCTGGTAGTGAACAAACATTCTTTAATGTGTTCTGTTGCCAGGATCTTTTGGCTGATGCAGAGTCTTGTAGGAATAAGATGCAGGCAGCATCAGCACTCATCAATGGTCTTGGAGGGGAAAAGGTTCGATGGACCCAGCAGAGCAAGGAGTTTAAATCGCAAATCAACAGGTCAGTAGAAGGAATGGCCCAGAGTGAATGTCAATAAAACAATGATAGAAATTTAGCCATTTTCTATATGACTTAATATATTCATTGAAATCTTTTAAATTCAATGTTGATTTATTACTATATATATCTTTGTACTGAGATCTCTTTGTTAACGCATTTTTTGTCTCGCCCACCGGAGGTGAAGGCGAGACTAAGGGATCCAAATGGCATCCGTCCATCACAAACGTTAAAGTTTACAGATAACTTTGCAACCGTCACTCACTTTTCGACCAAACTTGGGTTGTAGATGCACTGAGGGGACCTGCATGTTATGGTGCCGTTGGAGGTCACATGATAAGGTCAAAGGTCATTTCAGGTCAAACGTTAAAGTTTACCTGCAAGACTCTCTTATGACAGATAACTTTGCAACCGTCACTCACTTTTCAACCAAACTTGGGTTGTAGATGCACTAAGGGGACCTGCATGTTATGCTGCCATCAGAGGTCACATGGTAAGGTCAAAGGTCATTTCAGGTCAAACATTATAGTTTACCCGCAAGACTTATGACATAACTTTGTAAACGTCACTTTCCAAACATTAGTAATGTAGATATATGCAAGCATAACTTATGCAGATTTATGCACTTGGGGGACCTGTTGCATGGCAACAGAGATCACAATATTTCTAGTTATCGCATGTGGGCGAGCTAATGCCTTGTCTTTGCAAATGGGGCATCAGTGATCATATTGAGAAAATGTTGCTTTTCCTTTCTCTGTTTGGTGTATTAGACTGGTAGGTGATGTACTACTTGCTACTGGTTTCCTTTCCTACTCTGGACCCTTCAACCAAGTCTTCCGCCTCAAGATGATGGACGAGTGGTCAAAGGAACTATCCAAGAGACGCATTCCTTTCTCTGCAGCCCTCAATGTCACTAACATGCTGGTCGATGCACCTACTGTAAGTCAATTACCTCACCATTTTCTGTCGGATTAAGTGAATCGGTAGTTATAAGTAGAAAATCTCTTGAATTGATGTTCCTGTGTATGTGCTATGTTGGCTGAGGAGCTTATTTTTTTATCTTTTAAATTTACCATATACCAGAAATACTTGGTAGCTGTTACAATATGCTATGACATTTTGTTATGGCACATTTTAGTTTGAATAACAAAGCCACCACAGTTTCATGAATTGTATTCAGTAACATTACAGAGCTGTATTGGAGAATATTTAATTAAAAAGATGTGGAATATCACAGTCACAGTGGTAGGCAAATAGGTTTCATAGATATTCTATTTTGTAACTGCCGTGTACTTTGAGACATTATGTTCTTTTCTTTTTGCATGTTTATCAAACTAATAGGATTCTTTTATTTATTTTTTTTTGTGTGTGTGTGTGGTTAGATTGGAGAATGGAATCTTCAGGGTCTACCCAATGATGAGCTGTCCATTCAGAATGGTATCATTGTAACAAAGGCAACCCGCTACCCTCTTCTAATTGATCCACAAGGTCAAGGAAAAACCTGGATCAAGAACAGAGAGACTGAAAATGGGCTCCAGGTACATTTATCAAAACCTCAGCAAAACTGTATCATCGTCAGATGTAATATATTTTACATTTTGTACGCGAAAATATCAGCTTATACAGTATTCTATCCTGAGATACCTTGAGCTTGTTCATTTATCCTGTGAATGGCAAATCCTCCAAAAAAATATTAATATTCTGTGTGTTTTGTCTGTAAGTAGAAATATGTACATGACTACATGTTATTAAAGTTGTACCTTGGGAAGAAAAATATTAAAGCCAAATTTTACCCCCCAAAAAATTATTAAGGCACGAAATCTTACGCTTAAAAGTTCATTTAGGATAATTGCAATCCTGGTGGCACAAACGGGGTTAAAGAATGTGAATTATAGCCAAGCTATCTACAATGTTCATAATCTTCAGCCTGAGAATGCAGTGGAATTCAAAAATACATATAGGTCAAAACTCACATTAGCAGTCATTTTATATGATTGTTATGGGATACTTTATGGTAAAAATAACTTGGCAGGTAGATGAGAAAAGCTGTCCATCCCTTTGCTCAATGCTGTTAGATATTTGTGTTTGATTTCTTCCCAAATAGGTGACATCCTTGAACCACAAATACTTCCGAGCCCATCTAGAAGATGCCCTGTCCCTAGGGAGACCTCTCTACATTGAAGATGTTGGTGAAGAGCTGGACCCTGCCCTTGACAATGTCCTTGAAAAGAACTTCATCAAATCTGGTAGTACATACAAGGTAACCAAATAATGTTTATATCCTGGGAAATATGAATCTACGAAACATTTTTTATGTACACATGGGCCCATTCTAGATGATTTTTCCTACTTTTTTATCAATTCTAAGTGGCATCCCTGTGTAGGATATGATGTGTGTGTGTGTGTGTTTATTTTTTGCTGTCACAAGAATTGTTAACAGTACAAGTATGGTTATGTAAAATACTTATAAAGCTGATGTTGGAGGACATTGAATACATTTACAAAGTACATTAAATTTCTTTGTTTCATTTTCAAGTTTACAAACCAAATATAGTGAGTTCATTTGTTGAGTAACAATAAGCATTTGATCAGTGGTTGAGAGAATTGCTGAAATTAGGAAGATGAAATTTTTAAAGATTATGGCAATAATGACAAACAAATTAAATGTTTTTCAGTCTGCCATCTTGATCCAGCCCCTTATTACAAAGTGTTGCGGTTGATTTGAATCTATCACAGCTCCTCTCTCTTCAGTACACATTTTTGTCATTGATTTTGAGTTGCTCTTTACAAGACTGGACCCTGGTCTCACACGTATTCTGTTGCATTACATAATGAATGTACATGTATGTAGTGATTCCTGGGTACCGATAAAGGTACATGAATGGTAGCATGTTGTATATTGTGAAACAGTTTCAGCTCAAGTCCATTTCTTGTTATCCATCACCAGGTGAAAGTTGGAGACAAAGAGTGTGATGTGATGAGTGGTTTTACCCTCTACATGACCACTAAGCTTGCTAATCCTACCTATACACCAGAGGTAAGTCATACGTTCCTCCAATGCCCACTTACGTTATACAGTGAAACTTGTCTATAAAGACCACTCAAGGGAGACGAGAAAAGCGGTCTTTATGAGCAGGTTGTCTTTATGTACAGGTTCCTGTAATACATGTTTCAAGGGAAACAAAAATGATTGTCTTTATAGACAGGTGGTCTTTCTATACAGGTGGTTGCTAAAGCAGGTTTGACTGTACTTTCAAAGTTAGAAAATCACACATGTGCATCATGATATATCATATTTATTTATTTATTTTATTTATTTATTTATTATGGTATATGATGATTGACCAGCAGCACAGGGGCTGAAGGGGTCAATTTACAATCAGATATATATGTGCATATATACAATAGAATCACATCAAATATATGAAAAGATACATAATTGGAAGCAAAACAAAAATACTAAGATTTACGCTACACAAATAATAAGATAACAAGTGTGAAAAGTGAGAGAAAGAAAGAAAAAGTAAAGAATAGGAAAGAAAAGGGAAGAGAAAGAAGGAAGGAGATAGATAGAGAGGAGAAGATTTGGGAGCAATACACAAATATAACCAAGTTAGAAAGCCATAACCATGTAAAATGAGTCATTACATCTAGGTATGGAATCTGAGAAGTGAAAATGTTTGGGATGCAAAGCGTGGGGGGGGGGGGTTTATTTCAAGATTCTGGCAAGGTGAGGGATGGTGGATTTTCGATATCGCTCTGTATTGCATTTAATTGTAGGGAAGCCAGTCATGTTACGAAGCTGTCTTAAATTTGAATTACATCTAGGGACGGGAAGAAGGTGTTTGTGGTGATCAGAGTTTTTGATTTTTTGTCCAAAGCTTAGCAAAAGGGAATCTCTTCTATCAGATAGAGTAGTGAGTTTAGTTATGGCAAGGGCATTGGCATAAGTCACGTTATAGCCTACAATTATTTTGAGGGCCGCTTTTGAACAAATTCCAATTTATTATTCTCATTTAGGGTAATTGAGGTGTGCCAAACAGGGGAACAATATTCGAGTATGGGTCTTATGTACGTAGTGTAGACAGTTACCATATCCACCAGGCTTGCCTTAGATTTCCTAAGGATACATAGTGTGTACAATCTTCTGGATGCTTTTGACACAATATCTGAGATATGTAAGTTCCATTTTAGATCATTCTGAATTGTGATTCCGAGTAGTTTGAGATTTTGAACGACATTGAGTTGAGTTGAGTTAAGCTGGAAGTCAGTCCTGGGGTTTAAGTTCCTTAAAAATGATATGGTCATGAGGTTACATTTGGATGGTTTGGGGAGCACATCATTATCATTACACCATACTGAAAGACGATCTAATACAGATTGCAATGTAGGTTCAGCATTACGCTTCACAATTTCTCCAAGTGTTAAATCATCAACGTATTTCCATCGATTCTCGCAATCATTCACAGCATCATTAACCAGAATCAGAAACAAAACCGGACCCAATTTGGTACCCTGTGGTACTCCACAGGATACCTCTAGTAGGGGAGAGTAGTAATTACAGACTTTGGTGCTCTGAGTGCGTGCAGTTAGAAAGCTGCAAATAATTGGGATGATCGATCTGCGTACACCTAACAGGATGAGTTTCTTGACTACAACTGAATGATTTACCCTATCAAACGCCTTAGTAAAGTCAATGGTAGTAAGATAGGCATAATGGCCAGGTTTATCAAGGCCTTCCAACACAAACTTTAGCAAGTAGACAAGGTAGTGTGTAGTTGAACAACCCTTGACATTCCCAAACTGTTTCTTATCAACATGGTTCGATATATCCTCCACTACCCACTTTGCGATAAATGATTCAAGTACTCTCGAGAACAACGGGGTGAGAGATATAGGCCTATTTAGTTCTAAATAAGCCTGTAAGTTAAAGTAGTAAACATCTTTGCAAGATAACATTATCCCTTTCCTTATAATTTACAATCCCCATTGTTATGATATGTCTACATCTACCCCAGATAGCTTTATTAGTTGATATTACTCTGTTTCCAAAATTATACATGTAGACGACACCCAGTGTTAACAAATATTTACACCTACCCCAGATATCCTTATGAATGAATATTACTCTGTTTCCACTATTATAAACAACCCAGTGTTATATCTGATATGTCTACATCTACCACAGATTGCTTTATTAGTTAATATTACTCTGTGTCCACTATTATAAAGAGCACCTGGTGTTATAAAATATTTATAACTCAGATAGCCTTATTAGTGGATATTACTGTATTTCCACTATCAGAAACATCACTCTATGGTAGATGCCCATTAACATGTAACACAAATTACCTTATTAGTGGATATTACTTGCTTTACCACTATTAAATTAATTGCCCAGTAGTTTTTTTTAAAGCATTGCATCTAACCCAGATAGACTTATATTGAATATTACTCTGTTTAACCCATCATTAACAACATCAAATTCTAGCAAAATGTTTACCTCTACCCCAGATGGCCTTAGACGTGGATGTAACTCAGTTTCCACTGCAATCAACAGGGCCCTATATTAGAAAAAGCTTTACATCTTCCCCAGATGGATTTGGGGGGAATTTTACTCTATTTCCTTTATCATAAACGACACCCAGTGTTATAATAGGTCTACATTTACCCCAGATAGTCTTGTTAGGGGATATTACTCTGTTTCCAGTTCTATAAACAAATACCATTGTTGTAATTGGTCTACATCTACACCAGATAGCCATATGTGTGAATATTGCTCTGTTTCCACCATCATAAACAACACCTTGTGTTATGATAGGTCTATGTCTACCGCAGATAGCCCCATTAGTAGATATTCCTCTGTTTCACTGTCAAAAACAACACTTAATGTCATGATAGGTCTGCATCTACCTCAGATAGCCTTATTAGTAGGTTTTATATTGCACATACTAAGAATCTTACTGTTAGATTGGTCAAAACTTCTTTTGTGAATTCAAGCTAAAATGTCTTTTTCGAGAAGCAGACAATAATTGTCTTTCTCGTACCAGTTAAATGTTTCAGATCTGGAATATAAAGCAAATAATTACCTTTTGGTTTCAGGCAATGAGACATACTATCACTTCCTCAGCGATATGAAGGTATATGCTATTCTACATCCAGATCGCCTCGGAAGTGATAGTTTGTCCCATAACCTTCATCAACGGTAATAATGTGCTTATTACTCTATGTCCACTGTCAAAAACAACACCTAGTGTTATGATATGTCTACATCTACCCCAGATAGCCTTCTTAGTAGATGTTACTCTGTTTCCAATATCGTAGACAGCACCCAATGTTAAAGATTTACATCTACCGCAAATAGCCTTATGGGTAGATATTTATCTGATTTCACTGTCATAAATACCACTTAGTGTTATGATAGGTGTATATCTACCCTAGATAGCCTTATAAGAGGATATGACTCTGTTTCCAGTACTATAAATAACACCTATGGGGTGTTGTAATTGGTCTACATATACTCGCAATAGCCATATGACTGAATATTACTCTGTTTCCACTGTCATAAAATACACCTAGTGTTATGATAGGTTGCAATAGCCATATTGCTGTGGATAAGTCCCCGGACTGTGAACCACAAGGTCCAGGGTTCGAATCCCACCGCAGCACAAGCTTCCTTTGGCAAGATGTTAATCTACATTTGCCACTCTCCACCCATGTGAGTGCCACAGCCCATTGCTGGAATACTCCCCAGGGAGTGGAGAATGTGCATACATTGTGTGCGGGCAAGCCAGAATCCGATGACCGGGGTAATAATATATCTGTAAAGCGCTTAGAGACATCGTCGATGTATTAGGCGATGTATAAAAGCAGAATATTATTATTACATCTACTCCAGATAGCCTTATTTATTTATATTATTATGTTTGCACTATCATAAATAACACCAACATAATAGATCTACATTTACCCCCAGATAGCTTTTTTAGTAGTTATTACTCTGTTTCCACTATGATAGACAACGCTATGTGTTATGATAGATCTACATCTACCCCAGATAGCCTTATTAGCATTATTTCTTAATTCAATCGGAAAAATGACAACCAATTGTTACAAAATGGCATTTTTGTGAACCTTAGAGAGGAACAAGTTATATTTCAACTGCAATATTAGAGAACTTGTCATTTATGTATTTTTGTACATGTAGGTGTCGGCCAAGGCCTCTATCATTGACTTCACTGTCACCATGAAGGGTCTGGAAGATCAGTTACTTGGTCGAGTAATCCTTACAGAAAAACAGGTACTTGATGTTCATTACACATGAATGCTTCTGACATAGTGAGGAAAGTTAAAGTAAATGAAATTCAGCTATGATTATTTTTCTTGATAAGAAAATCTACGATCCGTGTGCATTAATAATACTGGCCTACATTGAAATTATGGTAATTTACATATTTTTTTATGAAAGTGTATGATGTATTGCTCAATAATCAAATTTAAGTTCCAGCATTTTTCTTAAAGTTGAATCTGTACTTCTGAGAACAAATTAAAAGAAAGTTTAGCTATAAAAATTACACAGAATTATATATGTAAATTCTTCCTGAACAGTAAGTCACCTTTTGAAAAAGATATACGGTGATGTCTCTTTTTGTGTCTGCTGAATGGCGAATGCATTTATAAATGCTGGTTTCTATCCTCTATAAGACATTGGAATGATTAATAAAGTGTTTGCACTGACTTAGGAACTGGAAGCAGAAAGAACTGCTCTGATTGAGGATGTGACAGCTAACAAACGTAAGATGAAGGAACTTGAAGACAACTTACTCTTCAGACTGACTAGTACACAGGTAAATATCCATCCAAAATTTAGACAGTATTTTCGTAACCTTGGGACAAACTGCTGAGAAAATATTTTTCAGGTTATAAATTCTGCAAATTGGATAGAATAAAGGAATGAGGGAGCGGTGATAAATATAATTTCAAAATCTTTTCTGAATATTTTTCATTGAATTTGATATCAGAGTAATTATGAAGCATCAAATTATTATTACATGGTCCTTTTATCACAAGAAGTTAAAATTTTCATCCATTCAGGTAGGTCCAAATAAATCTGTTTTATATTGTATAAGTGTTAATGTACTTTTTACTCATCTACTGCAATACTTTGTTTCCAAATATATTTTTTCTTTATGTATGCTAAAAGGGTTCCCTGGTTGAAGACGAGTCACTCATCACCATGCTTGCTTCTACTAAAGTGACAGCTGAAGAAGTGACAGAGAAACTAGTGGTGGCAGCAGATACTGAAGTCAAGATCAACGAAGCAAGAGAAGAATTCAGACCAGGCAAGGAATAAAGAAATTTCCAAATAAAGTCTTCTCTTGTAATCTAAATTTTGTTGCATTGTTGCAAATATTAAGTAGAATAAAAAAGAGGCTGATAGTTATAAGTGGATGATAACTCTGGTTAAAACACACTGAAACGCATCTGAAAGCCTGGCTCATGGTAAACCACCTCAAATACTCTGGAAAAATAAAGACATTTCATATGTAAATAAATGCTAGATATTGGTGAAAAAATGGTTGCATGCAACAAAGGCCCCGAAGAATAATTTCTTATTTGTGTATTTGAGAAATGTAGAGCGCCCTAATCTTATGTCACACAGAGCTGCCAACTAGTACGGATTTTCCGTAATTGGTACGGAAATTAACCATCATTACGGAAGTACGGAATGTCGCCCCAAAATTACGGATTTGAAGAAATCTGATTATGCACTGTTCGTATTATACGTTGCGCACATGTATTTGTTATCACTCATAATTTCACACTCATATTGTATTATTTTCGCTGTTCCCGGAACTCCGCACTGTGTACGTACCTAAAGTGCATACAGAAAGGAGACTGCGAACGTACTTTCACCGCACACGCAAACTTCTAGCTCAAGCTATGAGCTCAAGCGCTAGCGGTGCGGCTGCTCTTACACACCGAGGCGTTAGGCAGCCGGCCAGCCTAGCCCGCGGGCGGCACGGCACGGCTGCTGCTTGGTGTATTAGGCAGCAGTATGTGGAGCTGCTCCATATTGGAATCGAAAGGATGAATAGGGAACGCGAGTTTTTAGCTGGTTTTTTTATGTTTCTAGATCTAGATAATTATATTATTCCCATTGATAATTATTGGGGTGTCATAAAGAGTAATTTTAGGACATTTTTAGATCTAACTTATACAATTTTGGTGGCAGTTGCAGTTTAAAAATTTGGTATTTGGGGACTTGCAAAAAATTACGGATTTCATCGCCAGATACGATTTTTCAGCTTGGCGTGTACGGAAAAGCTTCGCCACAGGTTGGCAGCTCTGGTCATATCAAAAGAAAGTGAAAATATATGGATGTGGTTAAACTGTGATGAGAGAGGTAATCATCCATTCCATCATCCGAATGTTGTTATTTCTAAACAGCCATTTGTACCCTTAAAGTTATCACAATGTTCTGTCTTATTTAGTGGCCAATAGAGGCAGTATTCTGTACTTCTTGATCACTGAGATGAGCATGGTAAATGTCATGTATCAGACATCACTCAAACAGTTCCTTGGTATCTTTGATCTCTCCATGGCAAGGTAGGCACACAACTTCTCAGGTATTAAAAAGAAACTTCTCAACTTATATTGCTGAGAAGTTTACTGCAGTAGATTGTAGAGGTAGATCTGTGGATTGAAAGGTTGTTCTTCATTTTTTTTCTCATATTAGATCACAGAGCTCATGATTATTTACCAATAAAAAATATTTTGTTGTACGTTTTATTTTGTGTATCAAGTTTATATACTTAGTATGTAAATGTAATTCAAAGAAATTTACCAGTATCATATTATATCTCTGTAATGTGTTGTGCTGTAGTTTGTCTCGGTACAGCTGTATAATGTACGTTTTGCAAGCAAATGAACCATCCGTTGTCAACTTGATTATTTTTTCCTTCTCTCCATAGATCTGAGAAGTCACCCATTCCCGCTAAACGCATTGCCAACATCATCAGCCAGCTTACGTATGACGTGTTCAGATACTCCTGCAGGGGCCTCTATGAGAACCATAAGTTTCTTTTCACCCTCCTCCTTGCCCTCAAGATTGATCTGGTACTTGGCAACGTCAGACTCAGAGAGTTTCAGACCCTGATCAAAGGTAAATAAATGCCTTGTGAACTCTGCTTGAGGCATTTCACATCTATGATATTTTTCAAAAAGATGAAGATGGCTGCCGGCTGCCGGAAGAATGCATGGGTGTCTCCTTAACGTTCCATTTGGAAATGAGAAGTAAATGATGTTTATAAGATGAATAGCTACATAGACAATAGACCGCTTCGGTAATGTATGCAAGTGTTGTTCATACCTTTCAAAACAAAGGTTGTTCTTGACAACCTGAAAGCTTGCCGGACATATCAACAAGTAATGTGTGCAAACTGGATTCCAAGCATTGAGACTCATTTATAAAAAGCAGGTTAATAGAATAGCTTGTCACTAGATGCTCAGAGAAGAAATGTGCATAAATTTGAATATGTTGCAGAATCAGTCTATGATTTACTGCAATAAATCATATATACCTACCTATTATGCCAGTAGTCTTGACTACGGGACCCCTTCGAGAATTTAACACAAATGAGTCACAATATTGTGCGCACCCCCCGTAATCCTATTGTCCCCTTCGCCACTCACGCGCGTCAACACGCTACGGCCATCTTCCTCTTTCTTGCTCGCCCCCGACGAGTTAGGATGTCGAGTTACAGAGCTCCTGAAATCAGGTCTTTTTGTATCTTTTCAGCGCGCTTTTTCGCATCGTAAAAGCACTTTTCGGTACTTATATTCGTCTAGATTATAGTACTCTTGTGTTTTGTTAGTCACTTTTGCCGATTGAAAGGGATTTTGATTCCTTTTTCTTGGCAATTATTTTTCACTTTTACGGTTAGCCCCATGTAGTTATATCTGTGTGTTTATGGGTGTTTCCGTTTGGCACCGAGCCTTTGGGTTCGGTGTTTGTTGTTATTTGCTGTGAAATTTGTTGTGCGTATCTCCAAATTTATTATTATTATTACCTGCACTCAGTCAAAGTATTTTGGTATATTTGTCTGTTTTATTGCAGTGTTATGAGTTCGGAAGAAGAAGCAGCTAGGTCGCGGAGACCTGCTTCTTTTCCGAAGAGTCGTCTAGCAAGACGGCTCAGCCCTCCAGAACTCTCCCGAGTACTTCGGTACATGGGGGAGGAAGGAGGGCTGCAGGTAAGTTGCCTAGTGGTGTTTCCCTGCAGAGTTTGCCAGTCTCGGAGCTTGCGGCTTCGGGGCGGGTGGCGTTAACTGAGCTTGGGACGTCAACTCCGATGCCCGTGGCTTCGGGGTGGGTGGCGTCGGGTTCTAGTGGTGTGTTTCCCGCACGGTAGCGTTCACTCGCTTAAATCTGTTAGCGGAGACGCGTCCCACTAGTGGTTTGGATATCTCGAATCCAATCCCCCGATCGTTAAGATCAGAGGGGGAGATGTGTTTCCCGCACGGTAGCGTTCACTCGCTTAAATCCGTTAGGGGAGACGCGTCCCACTAGTGGTTTGGATATCTCGAATCCAATCCCCCGGTCGTTAAGACCAGAGGGGGAGACGTGTTTCCCGTACGGTAGCGTTCGTTCGTTTAAACCCGTTAGGGGAGATGCGTCCCACTACTGCAGGGCAGCTCACGGGCTCAGCCCATGTTGGTCTGGGTTCTCAAACCCTAGCCCCCGGCCGATGCCAATGGGGGAACGAGTACTTCCCGGGCTGTCTATATTGCCAGCTGATGGGAATGCTCAAGCTAACAATTATGGGCGCTCTTCGGAGCAACAGTGCGTGACTACTTAGTAGTCGATGGGCAAATACCGAGTCATCTCGGTTCGCCCTTGCACTGAGTGCGAGACTACTAGTGCTCTCCTATTGCCGCTCTCTAGTGGTTCAATAGCGAGTTCACATGCCTTTAGTAGTCTATGGGCACATACCGAGTCATCTCGGTCTGCCCTTGCACTGGGTGCCTTAGCGCCCGGCCCATGGCTGTTGCATCTTCTTGCTCAGCCGATATGGGTAATTGGTGCGCGTCTTTGGGTTCAATACCCTCAGCGCACTTCTCCCATAAAGGGAGGTGAGCGTCCCTCAGCGGAGGGTTCGGTTCGTGTTCCCGAAGGGCTTCGGGGATCCGAACGAAACCGAATAAACGCTCTGAAAAGCGGGTTTCGACTTAGGCTCTTTTTGAGCCAATCAGAAGGAAGCCTAGGGAAGGGGCTAAAAGAGGAGGATTTCAAGCTGGATTATGGACGCATTGAAGCGGCGCTTCTTTTAAGCGTCATGTTTGGTTTGCAGTGGTCACAGTTTTCCACTGCAGCTGCCTCGGTCATGTACCGTCGCAGAGTCTTGGTTCTTACGGCCCTTTGGGTTAAGGAGTCGGACATCGCACTGCTTCTCTCGGATGTTCCGTCTCGGGTCCTTTGCTTTTGGCGATGCGCGATAACAGGTCTCTGTCTTGTTTACATGCTCATCCTAAGTCGATGCGAGCCTCTGTCCGCGTCTTGGTTGGTGGCTGTCTTCGTTCCTTTCTCCCCGCTTGGGAGGCCATCTCCGGGGACGCTTTTGTTCTCTTTGACGGACGAGACGGATTCTTCATAGATCTGTCTGCCCCGCTCCCCGGAGGGGCTATAGGAACTCGGTCACCTCACAGGCCCTAGCTCGTTCTCGTGCCTCATCGGAGATCGAATCTCTGTTGAAAAAGTGGGCTATAGAAAGGGTGAGAGACTGTCTGGCTTTTTCCCTTTCTCTGACTTGTTATTCCCAAGCGCTCGGGAAAACTTCAGTACATTTTCGGATGGAGACTCTCGCCTCCATTCTCCCGTTGATCAAGAGGAAGGACTACGCGGTCTTGATAGTTTTCGAAGATGCGTATTTCCACTTTCCCATTCATCGCGCTTCGCGCGATCTTCTGGGGTTTTCCTTCCTCTCAGAGACTTATCGCTTTCGCACTCTTCCCTTCGGGCTGCGCCAAGTCCCTCGGGTTTTTACTCGGGTTGTAGCCGTGCTGGCAGCCTCTCTGAGGCGACGCGGCCTTCGGCTATTTTTGCTACCTGGACGATTGGCTTCTCCTAGCGGAGTCGCGCGATTGTTTGTTGGACGAGACTCGTTTGCTCGTCAATCTTACTCAAGACTTGGGTTTCCTAATATTTTGGGAAAAGTCAGAGTTAGTTCCTACTTGCAGCCCAGTTTTTCTGGGGGCTGTGTTGGACATTTGGAATCAGTTGGCTCGGCCCAGTCGAGACAGGTTTCTCACCATTGTCTCGGCAGCTCGCAAGCTCATGCTGGCCAGAAAGGTTCTTGCGCGAGGCAAGTCCTTCCGTACCCCCCCCCCTTCCGTTGATCTCGGTTTCGACGGACGCCTCTCGGTTGGGGTGGGGAGGACATTGCAATGGCAGCGCGGTCGCGGGGGATTGGTCTCATCTTGGGACTCTTCCCCATATTAATGTCCTGGAGTTTATGGCAGTTCTTTTAACCCTGCTTCATTTCAGAAGTCGACTTTTCAGTCGTTCAGTTCTGATCCTCACGGACAATGTCACTGTGGCGGCTTATGTCAATCTGCAGGGAAGCACTCGTTCTGCTATCCTGAATGCCCTAGCAGCACAGCTGTGGAGGTGGTGTTGTCGCATGGCGATCACACCCGTGGCCTCTTTCATCCCCGGTCAGGAAAACCTCATTGCGGATTTTCTGTCTCGGGGCAGGTGTCTTCCATCGGAATGGATGCTCCATCCAGAGGTCTTTCGCCGCATTTGCAGTTACCTGGATCCACTGGAAGTGGATCTTTTTGCGTCGGTTCTAAACCACCTACTTCCGATATATTGCTCCTGTGCGCGCGATTGGGGAGCTTGGGCTCTCAATGCTTTCTCTCTCAGTTGGGAGAATCTTCGAGGATTTGCCTTTCCTCCCTTCCAGCTGATTCCGCGAGTCTTGCGGAAGATCAGGGAAGATCGGGCTCGGGTGCTTGTGATAGCTCCCTTTTGGCCCAGGAGGAGTTGGTTCCGGAGCTAATGAGCCTTCTGGCGGCTCAACCGTTCCTTCTTCCGTTAAGAGTGGATCTGGTGTTGCAGCCCCTCTCGGGGATTCTTCACCACAATCCAGAGTCCCTTCATTTGACTGCTTGGCCCCTGTCGGGGAATCTGCAAGACAGTCGGGTCTCTGTGATAGAGCCGCGGAATTTTTATTGTCCAGTCGTAGAGTTTCTACTAGGGAGATTTATAATTCCCGTCTTTCGGTCTTTTTCCTTTGGCGTAAAGAGCGAAATCAAACCCCTTATAGGCTCCTATTGGTTCAATTGCGGATTTTCTAATCTCGCTATTTGACAAAGGGAGATCCATCTCTACTATCCGAGGCTACCGTTCGGCGATCGGGGCCATTCATTCGGGTTTCTCAGATGGTTCGGGGATTTCCAATTCCCCGCTGTTAAGTGGTTTGATTCGGTCGTTCTTTCTGAAGCGACCTCCTTGTTCTAGGTTAGTGCCGTCTTGGAGTCTGCCTAAGGTCCTGGAGGCCTTGGCGAAACCTCCTTTCGAACCGTTAGGTGAAGCTCGCTTCATCATCTTACGGTTAAGACGCTCTTTTTGGTAGCTATTGCCTCTGGGCAGAGGCGCAGTACTCTTCATGCTCTCTGCCTTACTCCTGGTCATGTTCGCTGGGAGAGAAAAGGCGTTAGATTGATTCCTAAGGCTTCTTTTATTGCCAAGAATCAGACAGCTGCCTCTGGCCCTGTTGAGATTTTTCTTTGTCCGCTTTTTCTGGGTTTTCGTCAGTGCGCGAGGACAAAGTTTGGTGTCCCGTTAGGGCTCTCAAATGGTATATTGATAAGACTAAGTCTTGTCGTAAGGATGATCAGTTGTTCCTGATCACTAGAGAGCCTTTTTCTCCTGCTTCTCTTGATTCCATTTCTAGATGGATTGTCGAGGCTATTAGGGCTGCTGGCACAGGGGCTCTTTTTTCCGACAGTAAGCCTCGTGCTCATGACACTCGTAGTGTCAGCACTTCTTGGGCTCTGTTTCAAGGTGTGGCGCTTGATGATATTTTGAAGGCTGCTTATTGGCGTTCGCCCAATTCCTTCATTTCTTGCTACCTTAGGGATGTTCCCGCAGGTGAGGCTATGTTTGCGTCAGCCACCTTGAAGGCCGCTGTGTCTTCTTTGTATTCTTCGGTGTAATCCTATTCCCTTCTGCTTGAAACATGCCTCCCGGTCTTTGAGTTGGCGCTGGTCTGGCATAATAGGTAGGTATATATGATTTATTGCAGTAAATTTGCAAAATCAGCACTGATTTTCTTATTTACTATATAAATCTATATACCTACCTATGACCCTCCCTCCTTCCCCTCACCTTGCAAGCAACATGTTTCTACTTGGGGTTGCTCGCAAAAGAGGAAGATGGCCGTAGCGTGTTGACGCGCGTGAGTGGCGAAGGGGACAATAGGATTACAGGGGGTGCGCACAATATTGTGACTCATTTGTGTTGAATTCTCGAAGGGGTCCCGTAGTCAAGACTACTGGCATAATAGGTAGGTATATAGATTTATATAGTAAATAAGAAAATCAGTGCTGATTTTACAAATTGGTGTGCATATATTAAATCTTTTACTGAATAGAGAAGTATGTAGTGTTTGACTATCTTCATCTTATCAAGTTCTGAAATCTTTTTCACTTTTTCAGTTTCAGTTTATTTTTTTTCCACAAATTGAGTGAAATAAAAAACAAAAACGCAAAACAAATCAAACAAATCAAGTCAGACACAATAATTTTCAAACTAAATTTTGTTGATATAATATAAATACAGAGGGAATTGTTAGAAAAGGGAAAAATAATTTGACAAACTGCAGCAGCAAAAAAAAAAGAAATTTGTGTTTGATACATATTGCCTTGTTTCCAGTATCCTGATTGATCCTTTAATGTTCTATCACTGACACGGCATGACTGAAATCCCATTTGAGATAGGTGGTATGAAATTTGCGCTGGTGATATTTGCTGCAGGTTCTATTACATCAAAGATAACGGATTGGGGTTGCAATTGACTTGACTCTATTTTATTTACTGAATATAAAAACATATAGATTAAAAACATACATGATAACATGAAAAAATAATATCAGAAGGATGGCCCTGCTCAGCTGTGGCATTGCAGCAAAGCTGTTCTGCCGAGGGATCCAGTTGGGTTTTAGGTTAGGCTAAGGATTAGAGTTAAGAGTAGACTTTGGTCCAGGGATAAATTAAAGAATTCAGTTAGTGTAGGAAACTAACTGCCAAGAACCCAAAGAGCCAATGTGGTAATTATATAAAATGTATATTATGGAATGTATTACTCTTTAGGTGGTGCTGCTCTGGACTTAAAAGGCTGTCCATCCAAGCCATCAAAGTGGATCACAGACATCACATGGCTTAACCTGGTAGAACTGAGCAAGTTACCTCAGTATTCTGAAATACTTACACAGGTACACCTCCTACCTCGTTGGAATTTCTATTGTCCATAAACATAAATGATATTGAAAATGCTTGTAGGTATTTATGCATTTGGATATGAATCATTAAGCAAGTCTTTTGTTGTACCCTGAATTCAAATATCGATGGTGGGGTGACAAGACCTCGTATCTGAAAAAAAGTTAAATGTTCAGGAGAGTGAAAAAAACATGGCTGCCATTACACTAAGAAATGGGATTGTCTTCCCTTTGACATGCCACAGTGGCTTTAATTTTGGAGTAAGAGAGCTGGGATTTGGACAAGACATCACGTGACTGATTATCTGAAGATTAACCAAAAAAAAGTAATTTTCACCAAAATTTGAGATATAAGGTTTAATCACCCCACCGATGATATACTTTAAGTCCTGCGTTCACAAAAGAGGTTTATTTTAACCCATAGTTTAAACCTCCATAATTGTAGTACGTGCATGTCTTCATGTCCAATTGGGGGAAAGTAATGCGCCTATATACGCTTATTTAGGTTTACTTTAGTCCACGGTTGAAGTTCACTATGGGTTATAAAGTTAAACCTCTTTCATGAATTCAGGCCTATGAGTTGTCAATAACTTTTTGACATGTTTTCTTGCCCTCGCTTATAGTGTTCTTTGTCACTGTTTTTTGCTTTTACTCAGCTTTGTTGTAATAACACTTTAAATTGAACCAGCACGGTTATACCGAAGTGATTTTTCTGTTTAGAAACAAATAACTGTTTCCTTGTCTTGTATCACAGATGTTTATTTTTTTTTTAATTTAACTTTAATTTATACAAGAATATTTTCATGGTTCTGACAATCAAGTAAATATATTTTCGTACATTCGTATTCCTTCCTTGCTATAGATCCAGCGCAATGAGAAAACGTGGAAGGTATGGTTTGACAAAGATGCTCCAGAAGAGGAGATCATCCCTGACGGATACAACAGCTCTTTGGACACTTTCAGGAGACTTCTACTTATCAGGTTAGAGCTTTTAGCAGCTAGAAAGATTCAAGATTAAAAATTCAAGATTTATTGTCCATATATAATACAGAAAATTTGCTTTCCATTGGTGTTCCAGCCCATAGCTGTCTGTGTATATGATAAAATTTAAATCATGTTAAATGCATTATAGTAGCTATGGTTATGTCTGCATCTAACTAGATGCCTCTGTGTATTTATAAATAACAAATTGTCATTTTCTTTTTCTCTCTCTCCCTCTCTATGTCCATTTATTATTACCTCTTGCATGTATTTCGAGCAAGATAGAATCAGGGATTAAATAGGAAATAGGTTATAAAACAAATTGTGAAATGTCTGTAATTACATGTATGATATGCTTGAATCAAATAGCACTGATTTCACAAACGACCTAATGAATTTATTGTGAAATTGATAGATTTAGGAATGTATCTCGCTTTCAATGTAAAAACAAGATTCACAAAGCTTCTGCTGTTCCCCTGTCTCAGATCTTGGTGTACCGATCGTACCATCCCGCAAGCGAGGAAGTACATAGCTGACTCCATGGGAAGCAGGTATGCTGATCCAGTCATCCTGGACCTTGAGAAGACATGGGAAGAGAGCGATGTCCATACCCCTCTCATCTGCTTCCTATCCATGGGATCTGATCCCACCAGTCAGATTGAAGGACTTGGCAAGAAGCTCCGTGTCGGTAAGTAACACTGACCAATAATGAATATAAAGAATATCAACTTGTATTCCTCATATTGCCTCTGTCTCTATGCACAGAGAAAAGGAAGAGAAAGAGATTATGATACTTTGCTGATACTGTGTAGATGACTTCTAAAGAATTGTTTCCATCAGTGGATGGAGCCTGTTATATAATGTGTAATAATATCTTGCTCCAAAGTAGAGAACCTGAAGATTTAAGTTTGAGATAAATGCATGACCTTGGCACTTTCATTCAAATGCAATCCTCCCCCTTCAACCACTTTCCTCTTTTTAAAAATAATTCACAAAGAATTCCTTTGATATTGCATGCCATCTATGACAAGTGTTTTAATTATTGCACATATTTTGATGCTTTTGTTATTTATTGGATAAAATGCATGAATACATCTTTTACGTGCGTGATTCTGATACACTTACACATGTTGTTATAGGGCAAGGAGGGAATATCATTAAATACAAATAAAGCAAATGATACCCTATTTTCCTCACCAGCCTGCAGAGCTATCTCCATGGGACAAGGTCAAGAGGTGCATGCAAGGAGACTCATACAACAGTCTCAAGCAGGGGTAAGTTGATATTCACTAATCCCCAATAAAATGCCATATTGCATTGGCGGATCCAGGGGGGGGCACGGCCGGCCTGTGCCCCCCCCCCCCTTTTGGAAGAGAAGTATGAATTTTGACCATAGACGATCTGCCATTTTCTCGATTGTGCCCCCCCCCCTTTAGGGTGAATACCTTTTTTTTTTTTTTTGCTTGTCAGGGAATTATGGAGGGAAACTTGGCCCCCATAACCCCTTACTGCGATTTTTGAAGGTTTTGTCCCTACCCCCCTCCCCCCCCCCCCACTGAGCGACTTTTCGAGAAGCTGGCGAGACCCAAAAAATATGGGTCTACCTTTTGACAAACTTTCATTTTTGTGCCCCTCTTTTACTCAATCCTGGATCCGCCCCTGCCATATTGAATGTAATGAATATAGATCTGTTAACTGATGGTTGATTAGGGCATCACTCCTGATAATTTCCAAAGCCTGCAAATTTTCTTTTGATCTCAACGATGCCCACCTTTCTGCTACTGGTAAATGTGAAGGTGTAAATGGCGTTGGCAGTTGATTCTGTCTACATCTGTTTGCACATACCTTGTATAATTTTCACAATGGCAATGTCAGTAGATAAATATGCCATTTACTTGAATGTATTCAATAATATATAGTCCTGGGGAGCGTTTATTCAGTGTTTTGTCAGTAATTTACCGACAAATTTGCTCGCAGCCAATCAGACGCAAGGATTTCAGTAGCTTATAACAGTTGTCGGTATAAGTCACTGACAAAACACTCCCCAGATCATCTTATACATGTATACATATATTTTGTTGACCATGCTGACATACTGACTAAAATGTAGAAAATTTTGACTGATTCACATACTTATTATTTGCTCACAAATTAATGTTCAGGACTTTTTGAGGTTCCTTCTTGTGAAGTATTGAAAATTCTGGTAATTAATAGATTTGAAAATAGAGCAAAAGTATGTTTCATGTTCATTTCATACCTTCTTCTAATGATTGTACATGCAGGGTGGCTGGGTGCTCCTACAGAACTGTCATCTGGGTCTAGAGTTCATGGATGAGCTTCTTGACACTGTGACGGGGCATGAGAATTCCCATGAAAGCTTCCGAGTCTGGATCACCACTGAGGTTCATCCACAATTCCCAATCAGCTTACTCCAGGTACATCCAAATTATTTACAGACTTGACTCAAAGGGCAATCCAACCTTGGTAATAATATGATTTGTGTAAAAGCAGAAGAATAAGGAAAATAGGAAGGTGAAAGTTTGAAAGAATGAATT
Source organism: Heliocidaris erythrogramma (assembly GCA_025617745.1). Classification (NCBI taxonomy): domain Eukaryota; kingdom Metazoa; phylum Echinodermata; class Echinoidea; order Camarodonta; family Echinometridae; genus Heliocidaris; species Heliocidaris erythrogramma. The sequence continues at coordinate 26,431,497 of CM046860.1, forward strand.
CTTGTTGTGTTTCTTTACTTCATTAATTCAATTTAAAGAGAAATTAAAAATGTCTTTCTTTACAGAAAGTTTCAAAACAGGTTTGACTGTACACCAGCTTTGCCATATTGAAGCAAACTTTTCCCTTTCTGCTTTTCCTTTATGTAATTTCCAAATGGATAGGACCGTATATCTGAAAGAGGCATTAAATGCTGCAATGTTTTTGATTTATAACTGTTTATATTAAATTGTGCTGTTTGTTTTGTTGTTGTTTTGTTTTGGGGTTTTTGCCATGCAGTCTTCCATCAAGTTCACCAATGAGCCACCTCAGGGAATGAAGGCAGGCCTGAAGAGAACCTTTGCATCTATCACTCAGGATCAGCTGGATGTGATCAACCTGCCTCACTGGAAACCTATGCTCTATGGTGTGGCCTTCCTTCACACCTGTGTTCAGGTACGCAATGAAATACTGGTTGTATAACGCATGCTCCGGTGGCAATTGCTGATTAAAGCGTCGATTTTGTACACTAACCGCATTTTGAACTTCGACCTTTAACCAGACACTGTAAGGCTAAACCTAACCTAAAACCCAATGGCAACCCTAACCCTGTACCTTTGATGAAATAAAGCCCAGGGGCGGTATTCTGAAAGCTCAATTAGCAATTTGGTATTCTGAAAGATCACTTAAGTCTTAATTCCATATTTGGCAGGGGATGCGTTGCGCATATTGTTAACATTTGGAAATTTTCTGCCTGCCAGTGGCTAAGCTGGCCAAGGTTGAGAGTATAGTTTGTTGTTTGATGATAGGTCCTTCACTCTTTGTCTTTAGTGTCTCAGCAGCATATCCAGATGGGGTTTCCAGTCCCCCATCGATACCATCAAGGGCCTCTTTGCCTATGATATCAACAAGAAATTCCTGCCATGGGAGAAGAGAAGGGGGTGGGGTTCCTTCCATTAAACGCTTCCTATGATTGTAAGCTTTCTTCACCTGATATTTTAGGTTAGATAATTTGACCCTCAAGTCATCTACTGAACGGCAGTTGCCGACCGCAAAAGTCACTGCATCCGAAATTCCCTTATGGGCTGTAATCTTCATTGCGTGTGCTAATTTAGCACTTACAGGATCACAGAGTGTTCCTTTTCGCAAAATACATTCCTTTATGATATATGTCTATCTTATCCTGCGAGAAATTACCGCTCCTCTTGTTGGTTTTCGATGCTAAGGAAGTGGGACTAAAAATGATCAGTTAGAAAGCTTAAATTTGCCCCAGCATCAATTCTCAAACCACAACTTTCTGAGCGGCTGTCTTACCGCCAGGCAAGGCAAAGGGGTCATCAACAAAACCCAGCAGAGCGTTTGCGTTTGACTTCCTTTTCCAAGAAACACCCTCGCCTAGAAAGGGAGAAAAGTCAGAATACGAACGCAAAGTCATCAACAGACTATGCTTCCACTCTAGGAAGGAGGCGGGAGTCTCCTCCCTACTCAAGCGCCATACTGCGGGTGTGCGAACGCTGACCGTGCCATTAACTATGTGCAGCTAACGCTGGAGTTCATTATGAACAGCCAGTTCAAATCGCAAAAATCATGGCAGCTGCTCTACTTAACTGTTGATGCATTAGCCTTATGCAGCCTAAAATTCTTATTTTATGTGTAGGAAATGCTCCCATCACGCCAATAATGACAGAACTTAACAGATCAGATTGGGGATGCAAAGTGAACCTCTTGTTTATTAGAGATCCAGGTTGAACATAGCCGACTAACACATGGACAATTAACTTGTCGTTAACAATATGGGCGTTTGGCATATAGGGGTGATTCTATGAGAATGATGACGGGTGACATATTGAGAGTTGACTGTGACACATACATGTATATGCAAACACTCCCACAAATTTAATGTGTCCAGACATACAACATGCGAATGTACATTAAATTTCAACCCTTCAGCAGACTAACATGCAATCAAATGAAGGAAGGAAGGAACATACACATACACAGGCAAATTGAATTTTTCTGCAACTGGTTAATTTGTTTACATTTTTAAAAGTTGATAGTGATCTGTAAAAGTTGAAATGATTTTTTTCTGCTTTTTGTTAGTCATATGAAGCAGTGGAGATATACTTATATTTAATTATGCAATAATATGACAGTTTCAATGCAAGCAGTGTTGAAATTGACCCATTAGCATTATAAGGAACCAGCTGCATTTTGAATTAAAAAGGTTCCTTAAAACCCTCTTTTAAATTCATTCCAGGAACGTCGCAAGTTTGGCCCTCTTGGATGGAACATCCCCTATGAATTCAACTCAGCAGATCAAGCAGCTAGTGTCCAGTTTGTACAGAATCATCTTGATGACATTGATCCCAAGAAGGTACAACTTCTCTCTTGTCTTCTTTACAATGTTACACCAAACACATCAACTTGTATGTAACGTACGTTCCTCCCCCCCCCCCCCCCCCCCCCGGAAAAAAAACAAAAAAAATTAAAATTAAAAGCAGTTGCATGTGAATTGGAACAAGTTTGCCAAATGAATACATTCAGATTTACATATCTATATTTTGGTATCAATGAAATGTATTCTTATCTAGCAGATCCCAATGGTTTGTACTTGCAGGAGAGACTAAGGCCCGAATTCACAAAGGAGGTTTGGTTTAAAGCATGGTTTAAACCCCCTCCTGGGATGTTTGAGCGTACGTGCGCACGGAATCCGATCCAATCTATCTATAAGTGCGTGGATGGGCAATGTGCCCTTATTTACGATTATTTTAGTAAGCTTACAGAGGTTTAAACCTTACCCATGGTTTAAACCTCCTTTGTGAATTCGGGCCTAAGGGTCTAAGTTATTAAGCTTATCTTTAGCTATTCAGGTACAGGAGATGGTGAATGATTGATAATGATATAAAAATCCTTTGCAATTATTGTTTTTATAAACAATAGATGTTATCACTGAACTGTAATGGGTTAATTTGTACCTAATTCATCTCTTGACAAATGGATACCATAATGTTTACACTGCAGAGAGTATGAACTTGCTATTGTTTGGACAATGCATTGTATTTTATACCGTTTCTTGTTTTAGGGTGTATCATGGAATACTGTGAGGTATATGCTGGGTGAAGTGCAGTATGGTGGAAGGGTGACTGATGACTATGACAAGAGGCTACTCAACACATTTGCCAAGGTAAGCTAATGTATGTGGTCAATTGTAAACTCAGAATTATCAATTACAAATACAATCATCATTCATCCTAATCTATCAATCATATAGCACATTTAACCATTGAAATAAGCGATTGTTGCGTCATTCCCTTAACCTTCCACCTTGTGTGTTTGAATGATTGAATTTGATCAATAAACTCTATATATGACATTTGTATTGTCCTGGTATTTGGAATTTACATTTGCTGTGATGGGGAAAAAACAACATGTTTTTGAGGTACTCTGAAACTTGTGTTTGTTAATCAAATTATGCCTTGTGATAGCTTTTGCAATTTTCAGATCTTTTTGTTTTAGTATAAATTTGTTATCTACTGAAGATGTAAGCTTAGTGGTTCTCTGCCTCATTTCTGCCTGTACGACTCTCTTTTTCTAACTTATGATATGTAAGTATATTTTTTGTTTCCTCTTTCTCTCGTCACATTTTTCCTCTTCTCTTTTCAATTTCATTTTCTCCTTTTCACTTTGATACATTTTCATTCCTCACTCCGCATCCCTAGGTGTGGTTTGGAGATCACATGTTCCAGGATTCCTTCAAGTTCTACACAGGCTATATCATTCCTAAATGCAAGACCGTACAGGAATACATGGACGTCATCGAGACCCTCCCACTCACCGACTCCCCAGAGGTCTTTGGCCTTCATCCCAATGCGGACATCACGTAAGTCTGTCATCTTGGATGTAATCTATTGCAGCTTGCCTGAACCTAGCCAATCACAATTATTTTGAAAGCTCATCATTGCAAGCACAATCCTTCATCTGTCAAGTAAATTTAAGTAAATTTTAAAAAAAAAAAAAATTTAAGTCAAGTTTCTATGTATTCATGTAAATGTCAATTACTACAGTCAGAACAACTATGTAACTATATTGACCAATAAATACTATATACAGAAAGTCCAATAAAGTGGCTGTGTGCTCTTCATACGAAGAAATAATTATGAAAGTTAATGATTTTGCAGAGAATTTCATTACACCTCTGTGATAACTAGAACACTTTACTTTAACCCTGAACAGTTGTATAACTGCATATTATCATTGATTCAGCTATCAGAGTAACACAGCTAAAGAAGTCCTGGATACCATCCTCAACATCCAACCCAAAGATACAGGTGGAGGAAGCGGAGAGACTAGGGAGAGCATCGTCTACAAGCTAGCTCAGGACATGCTGGAGAAACTACCTGCTGGATACATTCCCCATGAGGTATTACAATCAAAATACTGTAAAAGTGGAAATTTTCACGCTATTAATTTTTTTCGTGCTCGGGCCAAACAAGGTGAATTTCATGTGTTTTTAATTTCGCCGACGCGATAGGCTCATGGACCAAAGAATACATAAATAAAAATATTTGTGTGTTTTTATTTTCGCGCAAATTCCACCCCGCCTGAAATGCGCGAAAATTTCCACGCCGCGAAATATTCCACGTTTACAGTATTTGATAGATATTGTGCAAAAAGAATAATAAGAAATACAAGTAGATGATCTAAAAGTCACTTCTGGACATTTTCACACCGTCCTGAAAGTCATTGAATCATTTATGAGGTTGGCTAAGAAAGTATTAAACAGACCATCTTATTAAAGTCTAGTATGGAAAACTAACTAAAATCTAAGATGTCATAACAACATGTACAGCTGTAGTTTTAAAGAATTGCACACCATTGTCACCACCCATATCAGCTTGCTTCTCATTTCCTTTCAGACTGATTTGTCAACATAGATTTTCAAGTAGTGCTTTTAAGATATTATTGAATCTATAAAAGAATTTTGTTTTTCCAACCATGACTTCACACAAAATTCATTTCATTTTAGTATAAAGTATACATATATCCAGGTTGTCGAGAATAAAATAATCTCTGACAATCCTCTTTCAACACCAATCAAATCAACAGGTCAAAGCTCGTCTACAGAAGATGGGAGCCCTGTCTTCTATGAACATCTTCCTTCGCCAGGAGATTGATCGCATGCAGCGGGTCATCAGTCTTGTACGTACCACCCTCACTGACCTTAGACTGGCTATAGAGGGCACAATCATTATGAGTGAGGTGAGCATATTGAGATAGTATGCAATGCAGAAGGAATAAGTGTCCATTGATGAAAACTGAAATATTCAATTTTTTGATGAGTTCTTTGCAGATACACATTAACAGCTAATAGGCATTTAATTTCCTAACTCATTAGGCTCTACTTGTAGGAGATACCACATTATATTGTCCCCATAAGAGCCATTGGCAGAATCCTTGTTCCCTGAACTCATAAAGCTATGGAGCAATCTAGCTCAAATGAATGTACACATTAAATCTATTACAGTATTCATACATATCTCCAACCCCACAACTAAACCAAATAGCATAATTCCTGATATAGTGATAGTAACAAAATACTTGGTCTTGTCAAGCCCCAAGTTATACTTCCAATTATAGTTCCCACTGAACCATTCTGAAATGATCAACACAAGGTACAAGGTGTAATGTCCTCGTCTCAGACTTTAGCAACCTGGGTCTAGCTTGGGCAATGTACTATAGGTGGTATTTTATTGACAGCACCCATTTTTTATTTTTTATTTTTTTTCATTTCAAAAGTGCCTACTTTGTATCTATTTGATTAACTATGATTTGACCATATCACCCGTAAATATTTCTAATTTCAGTATTTGATTCAAATCAACTATTTCCAATATATCATACATATTGAAAATGAACCATGAGGGCACCAATACTCTTAGTGTAATTTTTTGAAAACAATTTCTTTGTTGTTTTTTTTCAGGAAGGCAAAACTGTGTATTTCTGTGAAGTGTTTTATTTCATGCAATAACAATGATAGCATACTTTTTTAGCTCACCTGAGCCTAAGGCTCAAGTGAGCTATTGCGATGGAAATTTGTCCGTCGTCCGTCGTGCGTCGTGCGTCGTCCGTTAACTTTTTACATTTTCATCTTCTCCAAAACCCATGATCGGAATTCAACCAAACTTGGTAGGAATCATCCTTAGGGGTAGGGGACCCAAAGTTGCTAAAATGGTACATGTGGCCCCCAGGGGGCCCCAGGGGGCCCCAGGGGGAGGGCCCCCAATTGTAAAAGCTATGTAAATTTCAAACATCTTCTTCTCCAGAACCAGGCATAGCTCTGACTTGGTATTGTGTATGGAGATACCTCTATAGATGAAGAATGAATGTTGTTCATGAAATTTCTCTGAGTGGCCCTATAGGGGCCCTGTGGGGGTAGCATACTGGAGGGGGGGGGAGGCGCTGCCAGGCAAAATGTACATTCTGATCTTCTTCTCCAAAACACATGATCGGAATTCAACCAAACTTCGTAGGAATCATCCTTAGGGGTAGGGGACCCAAAGTTGCTAAAATGGTACATGTGGCCCCCAGGGGGCCCAGGGGGCCCCCAGGGGGGCCCAGGGGGAAGGCCCCCAATTGTAAAAGCTATGTAAATTTCAAACATCTTCTTCTCCAGAACCAGGCATAGCTCAGACTTGGTATTGTGTATGGAGATACCTCTATAGATGAAGAATGAATGTTGTTCATGAAATTTCTCTGAGTGGCCCTATAGGGACCCTGTGGGGGTAACATACTGCAGGGGGGGGTGGGGGGTGCTGCCAGGCAAAATGTACATTCTGATCTTCTTCTCCAAAACACATGATCAGAATTCAACCAAACTTGGTAGGAATCATCCTTAGGGGTAGGGGACCCAAAGTTGCTAAAATGGTACATGTGGCCCCCAGTTGGGGGCCCAGGGGGAGGGCCCCAGGGGGAGGGCCCCCAACTGTAAAAACTATGAAATTTCAAACATCTTCTTCTCCAGAACCAGGCGGGGGGGGAATTATGTTAATTTCTAAAATCGTCTCATGTACATCCTCCTAGTAGTTTCAATTTCTAACATATCTCCTGGTGGTGCTAAAGAGAACATGCACCAGATGTGAATTGATCACCTCAGGTGAGCGTCGTGCTCCCTGGGGCTCTTGTTTGCAAATGTCTGCTTACTTCCCATTCTATGTTAATACCATAAATACAAGATCGTCTAGATATCATTAATAATTCACCAATATTTCAATTACTCTATCAGAACTTGAGAGATGCCCTCGACAACATGTATGATGCCCGTGTACCAGGATTGTGGAGGAAAGTATCGTGGGAATCTTCTACGCTAGGATTCTGGTTCACAGAGCTCATAGAGAGGAATAATCAGTTCCATTCCTGGTGCTTTGAAGGTAGACCCTGTGTCTTCTGGATGACTGGCTTCTTCAACCCACAAGGTACCTATCAAGTGTTCAAGATCAGGGGTTCAAGATCAATTAATTGTATGTAATTTTGAAGACACCAGGGATATAGCAGGACCCCTCCCCTTTACAACACAAAGACTTTCAAGAAATTAAGCAAAATGAAATTTCAATAGCCATGTGCATCACCTACTGAAAAGTATGAACATTACAATTAAATATTCCATATATGTGATTTCTATATGCGATAAAATAGGATATTGAAATAGCTTGGATTTGATTTTTTTTTAAAGTCATTGTGATCATGTTTTACATTAATATCTGTGTGGAGCTCTGATCGAAGGCACCCTTGATCTGCTTTAAGTCCTATTTTGTAAAGTACTGTGTGAATACTTTTATGTGTTATTTTTAAATGACCTTTTGAAGTTCTATGTGATGTCAATATATTATTTTGTTTGTTTCTCTGAACATTCTTTATATATGTGATGCAAGTTTGATTTTATTTACTTGAAAGTGACCTTGGAAGAAAACACACTTTTGGAATGATATCTAGTAGTAAGTATAACACAGTAGCTGCGAGTAGATGTGTTGATGTGTTGTTAGGAAAGTTGAATCTTAATCTATACAGACATACCATGATCAAGATTGGTGTGGCAATGAAGGATAGAAAGAGAAAACTTTGAGTGAGACTATCAATTCATCTTCCTGCTTGTACTTTGTCTTGTATCGCACAGGTTTCCTGACAGCCATGAGACAAGAAGTGACCAGAGCCCATAAGGGTTGGGCCTTGGATTCCGTCACCTTGCACAATGATGTCACAAAGTCATTCAAAGAAGAAATTGGTGCACCCCCTACTGTAAGTATACCATTAATGACACCATTACTGCTGTTGAGATGATCCTATTATTTGGTGAATGATGATTAGTGGATGTTGTAAACTTGTAATACAGTTCTTGATTCGGCTGGACAGTTATACTTTCAAAGTAAGAAATAAGTAACTTGTTCTAGAGCCTCAATTAAGGTCTGAGCAAGGTCGGAGTATCTTTAGTCATGTTTAAGACATAGATGTGAGAAAAATTAGTCATTATTATGTATTTGTATTCATCACATATGCAACACACTGAGTGAGCTGTCTACGAAATCAAGCTGAGGTATGTAAAAATATAATCTTCCATGATGTATGTTTTATTCAGACTAGTAGATTTTCAAGTATGGTCACCAAAACACACACCAAAACCCGGGAAATATATTATCTCTGAAATTAATATATGAAAACTACTACCATGGAGAAATGGTCTCAAACTACTTACCAGTTTTATGATTGTTCCTTTATACCAAATGCTGTTTAATATTCCTATACTTGATTTCATTGTAACAATGCAGGAAGGTGTATACATCCATGGTCTCTACCTCGATGGGGCTGGCTGGGACCGACGTGGTGCCAAGCTGATGGAACCTACCCCAAAAGTCCTCTTCACCATGCTACCAGTTGTCCACATGTTTGCCATCAACTCCACCGCCCCTAAGGATCCTCGCCTCTACCAGTGCCCTGTGTACAAGAAACCTTGTCGTACAGACCTCACCTTCATCACCTTCATCATACTCAGAACCACCCCATCACCTGACCACTGGACTCTTAGGGGCGTGGCGCTGCTCTGTGATACCAAGTAATTCATCTCAAACTCATCAGAAGTGACTGTAATGGCTTAGAGAATGTTTCATGATATTATTTTGCTACATTAGCACTTTAGCAATCTGATATTTGCAAAAAAATAATATCTGTTTTGATCCAAAGGATTAAAGAGCTAAGGAGAGTCTGCTGAATCAGTGAGTTCCACTTGAAATAGCAAAGTTGCGTGTAAATAAATTTGCGTTGCGTTTTGGTGGAAATCTGTTCCATGAAAGTGTATGATCGATTTTCTCAAGATGATTTTGGGGTCAGAAGGAAATGTAGTACTCATTACTAACAATTAAACGGCAATGAAAAGTGTGTATCATTTATGATGTGACATCCTAAATCATCAATCTCTGGTTCAGAACAACGTTGGTCTTAACTATTTTAGATGTAGAAATATGCAAGGAATATTTATCAAAAGCATGTGGACATGATAGCATTTGGTAAATTCTGTTAATGCAAGGTTCATTGACTCTCAAGCCTCAACATTTGAGTTTATTTGAAAAAAACTCTATTAAGAAATGCTGAAATTCAAGTGTTTTGCATAAATTTTCCGAAAAGATATAGTGATCAGTCACTAGCTTTATAGGTATAGCAGAATCTTATGGATTCTAACATTACATGACAGTATTTTTCTGTGATACTGCAGTTTATTTGAAATTCTGTCATCACATATCACAACAACAACAATGCATGCAAAATGCACAGATTACATCATACTTGCCTGCACATAGTTTGTACATTATATAATTTTGTAGGGAGAGATGAAACATGTCAGTGAGTGTGCTTATGGAAGAGGAAGATTGGTATTAATTTGATTTTTATTTTACAAAAGAATGTCTTCATTATTCTACACAATTAAATCCCTTAACCTTGTGAAGACTTGGCTTTCAGTGACATTATGGAGAAAAAGAGGAAATACCATTATTTTGTGTATTAGTATTATTTGTCTTTATTCTATTTATTTGTTTTTAAATGTTTGCATATCTTGCCATATTTGCAGTAGATAATTGTTATCTATCCCCTACAATATGACTTTAAGTCTTACTTTGTATATACAAAGAACAAACTTGGTAGTGTTGACTCGAATATACATTCTCATTATTTGACATTGTACAAATATACAAATTCCAATGCAGTTCTTGCCCTTTCCCTATGAACTTTAAAATTACGTTGTGCGTTTTCGTTACTTTGGTTTTATGTTGGTTATATATCGATATGGCTGTTGACGTTTTGAATATTTAAAGCAGTTGATTCCAATGAAATCGTTAATGAATTGCAATTGATAGCTGAAATAAAACAAGTTACAAATATAAACAAAACCACTACCGGTAGTCTCTATTTGTTGTGTTGTAGTTGGTTGTTGATATGATCAACCCTCATTCATATGAGGGACAGTTTATTTTCATGTATAATAATGACATAGATCATAATAATGGAAAGAAAAACATTTCCCCTATCCCGCTAATGCATGACAAATACATTTTTCATCCCAAGTACATGTATCTCATTTTCTTTGATAGTATTGTACATGTATGTATATCATTCATTTTTCCCATATTTTATCGTTAATTGTGCCAAAACTGACTATTTTTGCCTTACGATTTTGTTGGCCTTATATTCTGTTGAATCCATCATCATTGGCTTTTTTCCCCCATACTACCTTCATAAAATCCGTAATTTGTCCTTCATCCCAATCTATTTACTATCTCAGTTACACACTCTTTCATCTTTCCTCTGTGCATTGTCAGAAAAGCAATATTTGCTCAGTCTATTCAGTATCTATACGCCCTTCTTACTTGTTTTTTCACTCTCTCTCTCTATCTATCTATCACTCTCTTTCTGCCTCCCTCTCTCAACCTTTCCCCTTCTTTCTATATTTTTTAGTATTCTCCATACCTGTGCTCTCTGCTCTCATCACCATAACAGCAGTGTGTTTCCTTTGTCTCTCACTTCCCTTTCACTTTCTATCATCTCTTCCACACCAAAGCTGTATTGTAACAGTAATCTATGCTCTCTCTCTCTCTCTCTCTCTTTCTACCTTACTCCCTAACCCCTTTTTCAACATCTTCCTTAACTATGCTCCCCACACCGCTACTTCATAGTAGTAGCCCTTGCTTTGTTTCTCTCCATTTCTCTCTCATGAATGATTTCTGGGCTCCAACTAGCTCTGTTATCATAACCACATTCCTTGCCTGGTCTCTCTCTCCCCTTATTCTTCATTAAATTTCTGTCCTACATGCATGCTGGCTATCTATGCATGTACTCACCATTTTATCTATAAAAGGCAGTCCTTGCTTAGCCTCAACTTTCTCCCTCTCTCTCTCTCTCTCTTTCTCTCCCTCTCTCTCTCTCTCTCTCTCTCTCATCCCTTGCTCATTCTGCCCGTCTTCTACGCTCTTCCAACCTCGATTAGATAGACTTAATCATTCCTACATCAAGAAAATGATAGTCCTAGTTTATTCTTAGCTCTTTCACTCTCCCATTCATTTCCCATTACCTCTCAATTTTCAAACATATTTGCTTTAACAGCAGTCCTTCTCGAGTCTCTATTTCTCCCTGCCGTTTCTCCCCTTTCTTCCTTATTCATAATGCTCTCTCCTCTCATCATCATGTAGGCAATCTTCTCTTAGTCTGCCCCCCCCCCCCCCCCCATTTTCACTTCCTCAACCATGCTTTGTCTATCTCTCTCCCTTCTCCCTTTTCTACATCTAAACCCTCTACTCTTTTGTTATCATTACAGCAGTCCTTGCTTTCTCTTTCTCCTTTTCTTTCTCCCCTTCTCTCTCTCTCTCTCTTTCTCTCTCTCTCTCTCTGTTCGCTGTCTAATAACATATATCTCGCTCTCCCTCTCTCCCTATCTCTTTGTTTCTCTCGCTTCTGTCTCTGCCTCAGCAGACAATAATCCCTCCGTCTATTGAATTTCCTCTGCTGTCTGTCTCCCATCCCTCTCTCCGTTAGATGACATTTAGATGAAGGACGAGGGAGTCAAGCGATGGAGTCGGTTACATACAAGCCAAGATTCTCAGATTGTCGAGATAGGAGGATCTGCCTTATCTTGTCTCCCTGCATCTATTTTCTCCTCCTTCATCAAAATGCAATCTGTCCCCATTTCTCTCTTCGGCTGTGTGTGCGCATGTGTTTCTATATCATGTCAAGGGATATAGTTCTGCTTTCCACTTTAGAAATGATGGCTCCATCGATGTTTTTACCAAATGGCTTAAAAATATAAGATAGATGATGATCAGAAGCTTTGAAAGCTCATGTCTTATATTTCCCCCCTGCATTTTGTTATTTTCTTCTTGGGTATAATTTTAAAGTATTATATTGACCAATGTTGAAACATAATCACTTTAATCATTTCTTTCTCATTTCATGATACCTTTTTTTTTATAGTTTGCATTGTTGTTTTAGTAATTTCCATGTTTATTTATAATTCACACACAAAAAAATTAATTCTGTTTTTTTTTACCCTAATCCGCTCCTGGAACTTTCATTACCCATCTTGGCCCTTCTATTTTTTATATTTTTATCTACTCTGTGAAACTTCCCCCATTAATTTTAGTTTCAATTTTCTATATATTTTTTCTCGTCATCTGCACTATGGACCTCCCGTTTTTCTGAATATTTTCTCGTCTCCCCCTCCCCTCTCTCTCTCTCTCTTCCACTTTACCCCCTTCCCCTGTCTCCACTCATATTTCCTGTCTGTGCCCCCCTCTCTCACTCTCTCTCTCGCTCTCACACACACACACACTCAATAACTCTTTATATCTCTCGCTCTCTCTCTTTCTCTCTATCTAACTACCTCTCTCTCTTTATCCTGCCCCTCCCCTCTATCTCCTATCCGTATTCTTTCCCTTGTCTCCCCCACTTTCCATCGCCAGCACTCTAATCCTGCTTGTCTATTGAATTTCCTCCGCTGCCTCTCGCTCTCTCTCCCATCCCTCTTTCCATTAGATGACATTTAAATGAAGAACGAGTAAGCTGAGCAAGGCAGACAGTTATCTATGACGGGAAGTTATCAGATGGGAAGATCGCGCTATATTGAGAGAAAGAGCCTTTTTCTTGATTTCCCTCCAAACATGCCAAAATACGTGAATTCTTCACCGATTCTCATCATCATACTCGGAAAGTAGACACACATATCATTTTCTCTCCAGACTCATTTTCCTGTACATTTTGTGGAAATGTGATAGGTTTTCCCCTTTTCAACATGATTTAAAATACAATTAAAAAGCAATATTGCTATTTAGTGGTGTCCTGTTACCATGTATTGTACTTTCGATATGTACTGTATCATGAACACTTGGTATTATTATTCTGTCAGTCATATGTGCATTCATTCTTTCAATCATTCATTCGCTCATTCATCCATCCATTCATTCATGGACAAGATGGCAATAATATGGTATAGACTGCGATCTATTACTACTTAACATAACCTCGTCGAGTCAAGTATCTCATTTCTATCGAAGATAATTGATTTGGCCTACATCTATGTAATTTCTATAATTTATGTAATAAAAAAGAATAATAATCTTACATGTACACCTATCAATAGTGCAGATAATTTTAAAAAATAAATGTCGATCTGATAACCAAGCCCTGTAATACCTCGAAACAGTGGTATCAATTCTGGGATCAATCCCCCCCCCCCCCCCGTCCTTCCCAATAATATTCTGTAGAGCGTGACCTTTCAATTATTGCGTTTGCCCCCCCCCCCCCTTCCACCTTTTATTGAGGGTGGTTTGAGGCTTTGAGCTCCTATATAAAATAACTATAACTGTACAGGGATTAATTTTTTTTAATGAAGAATAGGTTCTTTCTTTCAGTATTGACCTTCAATACCCGTGCTTGGAATTTATATTTTCACTAATATCTTACGGCTCCACCCTTAGCAAGCGAAATAAATGGTTAATAAACACAACCGCGCAAGTACATCGAATCAACTATCCTAAAACATAGGCAATCATTGTTTCAAGATTTATAAACCGTGCAGTAATTTTGTGAAATATACGTGCCTTCAATTTGCGCAATTCCAAATTAAAAGGTATGAGCCCACGTTCCACTTCCATCGACAGCTTTCCAACTGTCCTGAATATACTGTAAATTTCGACAATGTTACATCACAAAGAATTTGTAATCATAATCATCTTCCGATGATATCACTTAGATTTTTTCCTTTATTTTACCAATTACTTCTGACTTATAATCCGTACACACTGGTTAGCATAATAATGAACATATCTTATTATACCCCCGCCAAACGAAGTTTGAAGGGGTATGTAGGAATCAGTCGATGGTTGGGCGGGCGGGCGGTCGGTCGGTCCGTTGAAAATCTTGCGGATCGAACTACTTCCTCAGTTTTTGACCGAAAGCCGAAAGTCATGAAGGGTTACAATATGGTATAGCCCATTGGTCTTGGTGGGAAGATGTGCAAGACATATTTTTCAGATGAGTCGGAATCTGCGTTGCCATGGTAACGGCATATATATGGCAGTAAATCAGGGAAAAATCTTGCGGATCGAACTACTTCCTCAGTTTTCGACCAAAAGTCAAGAAAGGCTGTTGTCACGGGGCTGGGGTATTAATCATCATCTTCAGTGATATTTCTAGTTCTTTGTAATCTGTCTGTGTAATTTCAGACTTTGTCAATATTCGAGTAACATTTCACCCTGTCGTACATGTACCTCGGTAGTTTGGTTTATTCTTATTCATCACTGAGGCTAAACCCTGAAACTGTAGCGGACAATTATTAGACAAAGGTGTTGAGAAAACATGACTGAGGGCAAAGGAAAGCTAAGCCATATCATCGAGGGATTTGATGATGGATAGGTGGATGGAGTGAATGATGATGGATAGATAGAACGATATATAACCAGAGAATGATAATGCAGGAATAGAAATCCACTCCTTTTATGAGTCATGAGTGATCACTTCATTTGGAGTTAAATCCACTCCAAATTATAGGGAAATCCTCTCTGAAGTTATGGTCGGTTTACTCTTTTGAGAGTGGATTCCACTATTCTGAGAGTGGATTTTTCACTCCAAATGAAATGATCTCTAATATGACTTAAAAAGTGACCTCTCCTGTACAATAGAGACTAACTACAGGTATATATACTACTCTTTTCATGGAAGACTTTTGAGGGAGAGAGACAGAAACACAAAGTCTGAAAGTTCAGACTAGTGGATTGGAAGGAGATATGAAGGAGGAAAGAGGAAGCCAGCGAGAAGGAAATGAGAGTCGATGATGGATAGATGGGCTGATGATAATGCACAGACCGAGAGTGGTACAGATACATAGCAGGAAGCATATAGAGAGGAGATAATACACAGTACACATGTATGGGCTGCACCGTTTCCGCAATTCAGTAGCCTTCCACTTGAAATATGCATTCTCTCCATTACATTCCACAGGGATAAATTTATGAATCTATGAATATTTGATATCTAAAACATATCTTTATAATGTATTCATAATGATATATTCATAATTACCATGCAAGATAGGGTGACATGGGAATTATTTTCTTGCCTGTATCTAATTTTCCAAATCTTAAATTAATTTATCACACTTCAAAAGCAGCATACTTTAGACATTCTTCACTTAAGAAATCAAATTCATAATATATTTAACAAATCTCATTGACTAGTTCCGTGTTTTTTTCAATCCTATGAACTGGATGAACATGGATAATTGAAGCAAGAAGTGTCTCATAATCAATGAACTTGGGCTATTATCATGCGATTTATTGAATATTTCCAAGAGTCAAAATGCAATGTGTTGCAGCCTCTGTGAATCTAAGTCTACAACTCTACGAGTTGTATAATTTTCCATTAGCATTGCAGATTTTTTTAAAAGATTTTTCCTTTTAATTCATGTACTGTACTGCAAGTGCTGTGCGAGATGTATATAAAAGATGCATATGTTTCTGACAGAGAACGAATGTCTGCCACTGCTATAGGACATGTATGTCAGGAACCCTCAAGCAAACACTTAGAATGATCAATATCCCTGATGAGATAGAATTATAACAATAGATGAAAATGTCATATAGGTGTACATACACCCATTTTATTCCAGGGATATTTCATGGATGTAATATTCAGGTAATATTCAGGCAAACCAATAAGGAAACAATGTGGCATGCCCACAAGCAAATGCCAAGCAAAACAGTCCTTTGTTATTCAAACATGTTCTAAGTGTATTGTAAATTATTGAACATATTATCTGTTTGGAGCCAGAAGGGCGTAACACACAGTTAATGCCCTTCTGGCTCTCAACAAACGATATCATATGTGGAGAGCAAGAAGGGTGTTAACTCTGTGTAAAAGAATATGAATTAATGCCTTTCTGCTTCTCAGAAGACATTATGTATTAAAAGGTTGATAAAGCATACAGTACAGTAAAACCTGCTTATAACAAACCCCCTGGGACCACAGAAATTACCTTTAAAACCTTGTATATCAGGGATTAAAAACAATAGAAGACAAAGATGTGGGACCATTAAAATTACCTTGTTTTAATAAGAGTTTGTTATAACTGTGTTCTTTATAACAAGGTTCCAGTGTATCTCTCCAGTGTGTTCCCAGTATTCCCTTATGATAGTGTTTTAACAGGATTTATCCGTCATGCATACACATAATCAAAACATTCACTAAAAAGGGAAGACATCACAAGTTCTTTATCTTTTCAAATGTTTTAATAATATTAATGCAGTTAACAGACATGATGAATAATATATTACACAATAAAAATGATCATAAATGCATTATATTACTTGGCAATTTGTTCTATACCCTACACAAAACACATATTTTTACCACAACAAAGAAAGGGGGAGAAAATATCGAACAAGGCCATGCACTTTGACCTTACAGCCCAATCCATAATTTATGACAGACTACAAATAGATTCTAGAAGAAATTGCAATAGGATTATGATTACAAAAAAAAATATTTCAATATTGAATTGAAAATTTGAATTCTTCCCGATAAAGGTCCTGAATGGTCAATATGATTTATAATTGCAGGGTACAATGTATTTTAAGCCTTCAAGTCACAAAAAAGGACCCAATCTGATACCAGTTGGCAAGGAGTTGTGCAACTGCTATAAAGTCAAAGGCGATTCACAGCCAATCGGGCCTTTTCTGCGACTGGAATAATTACAACATCCCACAATTCCAATATATTTATTCACATGCCATTGAGGACCTCAATACGAAATAATCTGCATTTAAATATCCTTACATCTACATATCCTATTACAATTTCATCAGAAAGCTAGTCTAATTGCAATGCATTGCAGAGGCCTTAAAACCACAAGAATACATGTGTATTAGGATCTTCTACATAGGACTCTCCCGATCTGGAGCATTCAAATGAAGAAAAAACACTT
This sequence comes from Heliocidaris erythrogramma, assembly GCA_025617745.1. NCBI lineage: Eukaryota > Metazoa > Echinodermata > Echinoidea > Camarodonta > Echinometridae > Heliocidaris > Heliocidaris erythrogramma. Next base: position 26,448,986 of record CM046860.1, read on the forward strand.
CACTGAACAGTTTATATTTATTTCAGTGGCATATTCAGTTAAAAAAGATTCAGGGAGCCCTTGTTTTCTAATAAGAATGAAAATCCATGACTTTAACTCACCTTCAAATTGAGTTTAAGAATGATTTTAAGGATTGATGAAACACGCTGTGATAGAGAAGGGCATAAGACATAGAACTCACCAAACATACTTAGGTCATACCTGTCAACCTTCCACAGCATAAGCTTGGAATCTCAAAAGGCAAAAATTAGGAAAAAGCAGTATATTTTGCGTGCTTTTACACAGAAATCTTTAGAAACAGAGCAGAATCTAGGATTCATAACAGCATTAGCAAAATAGGAATGGTTGGGAGCTAATAAAGTAGATGACAGAGCACAAGGTAAATATGGACAAAAGAAATGATAGCAAATCATTCATATAAATATTTTGAAGAAAGCTGTACTTACACATGTAGGTATTCATATTTGTTTTGGCAAATATTGATTAATCTTTTTTGTATGTGAATTGGTATAACTGGACATACTAATTTCTTGAAGTCAGGCTTTATCATGGCCTGGATAAAAAGAAATTGAATTTCACAAGCTGCATGTCCATAGGAACACACAAAATAAAAATCAAACTGTTTTGGCAATAGTTCATTAAACATCAATAAGTTCATTAAGATTCACAATTGAAAATATATCCACCATAAACAATTGTTAGCTAAATCCATTAGCCTGTACTACATAATAAACATAATATTTAGGTGACATGATTTGGGTTTAGCTATATACTACATGTTATACTTAAAACATGTATACAATATGAATGTTTAACACAATTAAGTAACAATTTTAGTATGGTAATATATCCGATAGGTGCATCTTTCCTCAAACTTGGGGACTACATACCTCATTCAGCCTTTTATTTAAGTAGTTTTTTTCTATCACTAACTGACATTTTGCCTGCATGAGTTGTTGCTAAATGATTCCAATTACCAGGTGATTTACATGATATTATGGGTCTTGAAATGAGTCAAGGCTCCCCTGCCTCCCATCATAACAAAAGTGACAATGAGGCAATTGCATTTCAGAAAAAAAGGGACATTTCAACATTTTCTAGTATACTACATGTATTGATGACAAATGTTTTGTGTACCTACAGTCAATGTTCACTTCACATGATTCTTCATTTGGGGGTAAAGTTTTACACGGAAATTAGGCAAATGCCTTACAGAATGCAGAAATACCCTGGGATTCGTACGCCAAATTTTCATACTTTTCACCCCAAAATGATCAATCACTCTGATAGTAATACACTTCATGACTTCCCCAACTAGACAAAACTTTTATTAATCATTCATTATTCCGATGATTAACAGGCTTGAAACTGTTGCTAAAATGTCCATTTTTTTCTAATACGGAATAGCCTAGTGGTAAGTTTAAGCTTGACCAGCACAATTACATGGAAAGTGGATGGGAGCGGAGTTGAAATTTGGAGTATAACATTATCAATGCATACATGTACATGCACATGTAAGTAGAGTTTCTTCTCCCATTAATGTACGTGTAATTGTACATGTACATTTGTAAGTGACCCAAAAAAATCTTTTAACTTATAATAATCCTTCTTAAAACCAATAGAATACTCTGGACATTTAATTTAAGCCAATTTAAAGTTCTAGTCTGGATACATTCATGTACCTGTACTAAAATAATAAGCTTCTCCTCAAATTCATACAAGCACATGTATGAAAACAACAAAATAATGATCAAATAACAATAGCATAATTTTGCTGCTACATGTAGTCTACATAGTAAGGTACTTGTGTGTAGTGCCTATGTCAGTTCTGACTTCAGAGGCATCAAATGTAGTATTCATCTTGTATGTATAAGCATGTCTTGTTGTACATGCTAATACTGTACACCAGACAATTACTGTACAATGCACATTCAAAATTCTGAAAGACTAGATAATGCCATTTTAAGATACATGTGTACATTCTACTGATCTATTAAGACATTACAAAACAGAGAAAAGAAATCATACTTTTGACTTTAAATGGTATATTTACTCATAATTTACAAACTTTACACATTTACATGTTTTTCCTCAATGTTAGAGTTAAGCTGTACAAATAATTTTACAAATTCTAATTTTAAATCGCTATACAAGCATGTACATGAGAATGTTGAACAGATCATATTCATGTATCTGATAAATGTATACAATGTTAATTGGTTATTTTGAATCATTCATCACAAGCTAATTAGAATTAAACTGCCACTATAGATGTCATAATCATTGATTTTCCTACATGTGCAACACAATCAACAAAAGCAGATTTAATTACAGTGTACTACATTTCAATTCTAAGTCCCCATCATTTGTTTTATTCAGAGTAATCAAGAAAGAAGTACAATTTAGGTTAAACCCTAAATTGTCAGATTGACCCCTATTAATTTTTGTCACATTGCAGGATACTATCAAATCAAATCAAATCAAATTTCATCATCTTTCAACTTTAAATATTCTTCAAGCGGAAAAACTAAAAAGGCAACTCTCGCAACACACCTTCCATCATCTAGCAAACCAAATATCACAATAAAAACTAGTTTCGAAAAATAAACTCAAGGGCAATTTCAAAGGCCTATTGTAATGCCCATAGAAATCAGGTTCGGATTACGTTATCAACACGCCATTGTAATGTTCGCACATTTCTAAAGGTGATAGACAGGGCTATTGAAATTGCCTTTAGTTGATTTTTCGAAAGTAGTTTTTAATCGTGTTAAATATTAAAATGATGCCAAATGTACACTTGACATTGTTTATTCAACCAATGTATCTGATGGCTACTCATTATTTCTTTCCAACTGGCCATCTTCGGAAGATAATGACTGCATTTTAGAAATATTAAATGGAAGATGGAAATGTGGTTTTCATGACCTCTGAATTCATAATGTAACTTGTATATTTCCACAATTATTTTTGTTTATTAAAAAAAATGCAAAACAGATTTTGTGAAGCATTTCAAAACTTCCAAGAGCCTTTTTTCTCTTAAATCTTAACAAAACTTAACTCCTCCTGCATGGGTTATTTCCACGTTCAACTGCCAAACATAACGAAGCTAACTAAAATTATTATTATCTTTCAATATAGAGCATGTATTGTACTTCAACATCTTTGAAATGAGAGAGGAAGGGTCAAGTTTTCTGCCATATTAAAAGTTAAGTTCTCTTAAGCCTGGCGTCCACTAGAGTGCAGACAAGATTAGGAAGGGTCACGGAAGCAAATTATGTCATTTCAGCATTCTTTCCGCGCCAGACGCGGAAAAAGTGTGTGAATCATCGTTTCTTGGAACATTTCTTTAATTCCATGTCTTGACCACAAATGACCACAGCAGCTTTATGGACTCGCTTATATAGATCCACTTGGCTCCGCGATTTCCTGAAAAATTCTGCTAATTTACTAATCTTGCATTCTGCGTCTTGTCCGCGTCCTAGTGTACGCCAGGTTTTAGGACATAACCACCCCCCCCCCCCAATTATTTTTCAGTACTTTTAACACAAGCCTACAAGCCTTAAATTTTCTACATGCTCTACTTACACATTCACATTGGCAGTCCCATGTTGGGATGCATCAGCATGGGGTTCTGTGGTGCCATGGCTTCCCCTTGTTCAATCTTGAACCTTTCCACATGATGATAGCCATGTCTTGGATATGCTGCTTGGGCATGGTAAGGCGAGTAGGTGTCCCGACCACCTACCGGTTCACGAGGCACATAACTGTCCAGATTCGTAGGCCGGTGGTGATCAGGGTATACAAGAGGCTGGCGAGAGGGTTCACGACTCACATAGTTCCGCGTGTTGATGGCCTGCTCGTGATCAGGGAAAGGGGGCTGAGGGTGAGCATGCTCTGGAGTTCTGTAAGCTTCAGGGATCGCTATACGCTCATGGCTTGGGTAACTTGGTTGGCGAATATACTCGCTGTTTCCGTAGCTCTCTGGGGTACGGGTTTGCTCTTGTTCACCATAGCTCTGCCTCCGAGGAGGCTCCCGATTCACATAGTCTTGTTGAGCTGGAGCGGGAGCTTCTTCGGGTTCGGAATAGTGTCTTTGGCTCAAAGGACGTTCAGGTTCCTCATAACTTGACTGACTAACTGGACGTGGGTGGTCAATAAAATGCTGTTGGGTAGTGCTAGGCTGAGGAGGTGGTTCAAAAGTCTGCTGGGATTTCGGGGGGAGTTCATCTTCATATTCTTTTTGATTGGATGAATGATGAGGCTCTTCATACGTTGGCTGCGGACCAGGGGCAGCTGCCAGAGGCTGTGGGGTTTCAATGAAGCTAGGTTGTGTCGTAGGGGGTGCCTGCTCCTCTGTACTGACATCACCTTCGCTTGGTTCCTGAGTCACATCTGCTTCACCATCCCCAGGGACCTCCCCACTAGTATCAAGATCGACTCTCCCTTCATCATCATCTACTTGCTGGGTTTCATCAGCATTCTCACCATTTTCATTCTCCTCTTTCTCACCATCTGACTGCAAGTCTGCATCCAGACCATGCTTGTTCTTGACATGTCTCTTGAGATTCCCCTTATTGTTGTACTTGCTACCACAAATTGAACATTTGAAAGGCTTGTTCCCAAAATGGAGGTACACGTGGCTGTCAAGATTTACCTTGCGACTGAATTTCTTGCCACAGATGTTGCAGGAAAATGGTTTCTCGTCTTTGTGGACAACCATGTGATTACTGAGAGTCTGCTTTTGTGAGAAAGACTTGTCACAAATTTGGCATTTGTATTGTCTGTTGTTGACATGGAGTTTGGTGTGCCGAAGCATGTTGGCTTTGAGCGCAAAGGCCCGATCACAGATGTGACATCTGAAAGGCTTGAGACCTGTATGAATCAACTGATGTTGTTTTAGATGGTGTTCCTTGAAGAATTGGTGTCCACATTCAGTGCAGACATGAGGCCGTACATCTCTGTGCCTTGCTATGTGATCTCGCAACTCAAATGGAAAGGCAAACTGCCTGCCACATTCTGTACAAGTCAGTTCAGGTTTAAGTGGTGCACCTTTTTTCTTTGTAGCTTTTCTTGGAGACTGGTGGGGTGCTCGACTACGGAAACGTTGGTTTGCAGGACGGTTCCGGGTGGGTTGGAATCGGAGTGTTTCCATAGCATCTGGCTGGAGGACAGCTTTGCCTGCATCAGGATGAACAAGCTCAGGTTGGAAAAGCTCTGCAGGAAGGAGACCATCATCATGTGGTCCATGTTCTGATCCACGAGGAGATTGTGAGCCACCATGACTGTAGGACTGTCTCATGTGATCATGACCTGGTGACATCGCACTATTCCTTGACGACACACTATCCTGCCTTTGTGGCATATTATCACCTCTTGGTGGAGTTCTGTCATTCCTGGGATACATTTGATCATCTCCTTGTGCATTGGGATCACTTCTTGGAGACATTCTATCGTTCCTGGGAGACATCTGGGGGTGTCTTGGTGGGGTACGGTCACTTCGTGGGGACATGTGATTTGATCCATGTGGCAAGTGATCTCCTGCCCCTGATGCACGTACAGGGGATATAGGCATATGATCATTCAACGGCCCCCTTCCTGTTCTTCCTGGCAGGTAACCTGCAGCCTGCATTTGAGCAGCCGCTTGTGCTTTCATAGCTTTTGTTCGTCTTCTTCCAGTCGGCATGTACTGTGTCCCCTGTGGAATATTGGCATACCGTCCTTGTCTTCCAGCACCACCTGAAGGGCCTATCATTTGCCCTTGAGAAGCTATCATCGGGTGCATGGTCGCAGAGGCATTAAAGTGCTGTAGGTTGTCCCCATCACTGGAAGGACTCCGACTGGCCTTCTTGGGAGGGCCGCTACGCTTCCTGTGAACCTTTTTGTGGTGGAACTGCAGCTCCGAAGGGAAGGCAAACTTGCGACCACAAAGCTCACAAGTGCAGGCTACATTGATGTTATGGGTGACCATGTGCCGCTTCAGGTGGACTCTCTGATTGAATCCCCGCCCACAGATGGGACATATGTGCTTCCTTCTGCCGGTATGAATAACCTACAGAAAAACAAGAAAATACAACCAAATGAAAAATAAATAATTTTTTTAGAGAACAGAATATTTCTGCTACAATGGACCATCAAATTGAGAATACACAAAGTTCTGCTTACATGTACCTTACTAATAGTAAACGTTATCTAGCCTCTGCATGTATGGCTCTTAAAATCAAATCAGCTTATCAATCTATTATGCAGCAATTTCTAGATATATAACTCTAAATGTAAGATGTCACAATGAATAGTACCTATCATTTGGTAAATATCATAATTCTTCATTCACAATATATGTAGAATGCTAGTCTGTCAGTATTTGGCCATAAAATTTGAAGGGGGCAGATGTTGCTTTTGCCAAATACAATGTACATTGGACATATATTCTTGTGTTATTTTGTGATATTACCCAAACAAATGTTAACATTTGTGTAACATCCAATACCAAGGAACCCATACTTATTTAACTGGGAATATGATTTTGCTTGTCCAAAACTGGTATTATGAAAACTTTCCAATATGTAGGGACATCAGTTATATTCAGGATAAATTACATGGGAACAATTGCTATTTAAACCTATCAACATCTACGGAGGTATATTCTGTGTAAGTGTTTTTTTTCCGAATTTCGTAGTGTGAATTTGCTTACTCTGTGAGTATTGAGGTGTGCAACTTGCTTGAAGCTCTTTCCACAGGCCAGACACATGTGAGGCTTGATCCCACAGTGATCCAAGAGATGGGCGATGAGATTGCTCTTGCTGGTATAGCTCTTAGGACACTGGTTACACATCCACTGCCAGCTACCCCTCACTAGGATGGGGTTAGAACTCTTGGTGTCAAAGAGATTGGGCGGGGCACCATTCTCATCCTCCTCTCCATTATCATACGGAGCCATCATATTGCCCTCCTCCATGCTTGTGTCTACGAGATGCTTCTCGTCTGGTGCACCCTCCATGCTGTTGTTAAGGTTCGGGTCCGTTTCCATGGAAACATTAGGGTTAGAGGTGATGTTGGTATCCAAGTTGGGATTGGGATCCATGCCAGGAGTGGTGCTGGGATCCATGTTCCCTTGGTGGTTGGGGTCTAAGGTCCCTTGGTTGTTAGGGTTAGGTTCCGGTTCTCTCTGTTCCGGGTAAGCAGCCTGGGACATGGATGGCATCTTGTTGTGGATGTTGGACACCGGAGGAGGAGGATGGGGGGCCCCTTGCTGGTCCGCTGGAAGTATGTACCCATTCTCCCTGGCATTCATAGACTGGTTGTACTCAGCACCATGGACCATGGCTGCTTCGACTGCCTTGTTGTAATCCATGCTGATGAAATGTCTCTTGAGATGCTGGTGGTGATAAGATCTTGGAAGCCGCAATCCTCAAGGAGGATTATTCAGATGGAGTAGTGCTCAAGCTTCTGCCTACATGATGTGAAATGTCACATTGTGAACACCAAGCACCTACAAGAAAATTGAGAAACATTCAAACGTTCTTCAGTACAGAGTAAAACCTACATGTGTAACATGTTTAATGAAGTAATCAGTAGGCATTCATAATTTAATTTTTGTTTTTTTTTGGTGGGGGGGGGGCAGAGGGGAATAATGGGACGTACTCCTGTACAGAACTAGTGGAATACACTTCTGCATACACAGCAGAATATAAACTACATGAATGGCTCATAGTATGATTGCCATTACTTCAGGTGAGTGTTGGCCAAGGCAGGGTTTGACACTAAGGACTCCTAAAATTTAAAATTTAAGCAGGATGGCCATTCATACAGACCCTTAAATGTTGATCTGGACCCACTGTAGCCAAGGTCAAGATCACACTTAGGCCTATAGGCATAACTACTTCGGGGCAACTATAATTATTTTATCAAAATCTTGCCTTTAAAGTTATAACCTTGACTGTTACTTTTCTCTTTTTTCTTTCTTTTTATAAATACCAAAAAAACAAAACCCTAAAACAGGAAAATTGTGATAATGTGCTCTATAACAATAATTTTCTATTTTCCTTAAAGTAGAAGTATTATGTTTCCAATCATACCTTGATGGTATTAATCAATGCACACTTCACCGAGCGAAATTGTTTTGAAAATGGCATGTACATACATGTAAAAATCCATTTGTGCCAGATTTTGTGAAAACTCTGAAAACTTTTAGTATCACATGCGAACATAACTTTTAATTATTAAAGTCAAGAGATACATGTATGATGCGCGAGATTCCCATTGTGCATGTTGTGTGATGGTATTTTCATGAAATATGAGTCAATACCAATTCCGAGTGGTGGCAGAAGCGTACGTCCCCAGAATTTATCAAGTAAATATCCCTCCAAAGATGCCCCTCGGAAAAAGGTGCCCTTTCTGAGCTGGAAAATTGGCATATATTCCTGATATTTTTCTGCCTTATGTGACCTTTATACCATACTTGTCTAATTGATGACAAAAATGTAACATGCCACTTTCTTTAATTCTCACAAAAATATTACCTTGCTTTGTTCTTAAAAGAAATGGTCGTTCTGAAAATTGCAGAAATTGCTTTTCGTAACGATTGCAGGAACCATTACGAAATATGCCCTTTCTCTATCTCCTTTCTCTACATGTACCATCAACAAAAATTATCGACCATCCTTTCTTTTATGGTGAGGGCATTATCCCTACCCTCAATATTCAAAGAAAAACATGAAAACATGTTCACATGTGATCCTAATGTTTTCATGGTTTTACCCAAATTTGGCACAAATAAGTTTTTACATGTCATTTTCAAAATGATGCTGCTTGGTAAAGCATGTACGGATGAATGCCATCAATGTATCATTTGAAAGCATAATACTTCTACTTTATAATAATAATTAAGCCTGAGTCGAATCGATTGGTAGGCCGGTGTTCGATCGAAGACATCGAATCCCGAATGCGTTTTGGCAAATTCGGTGCATCGATTTGTAGTCCGCCAGATTTTTGACTACCGTAGCCACCATGAAAAAATCAAATAAAAAAAGAAACTCTGTAACGTACAGCATATATACTAGCAGAGAACGTGAAGGCGACTTCAAAGTTCAAACTGTTGGCTAACTTTCGCTAATTCGCTCGCGCAGGACTTCGCGCTGTACCTGTGCTTTCTCTATGGAAAAATCGTTTTGTCGTTACGAACTGAAGTTTACGATAATTTTCTTGCACTCTCTCTGCATTGTCAATTTGACAATTGTATAATTGAACATGATAAATACGGGCATGAGTACGAGTGTTCCTACTTAATTCGCAATAACTAATATCACACTCTCATCAAATTGGCAATTACTTCTGAATGATCTCTGAAGCTGAATGAAGTCGAGTCTATATTGAGCGCGCGACGAAAAGTTTATTTCGTATTGTTTTGTTTTTTTTGGCATCGAACAAACGTGTTCCATTCAGCTCTCCAAAGACAAAGTAAGATTATTAATTCTTTGAATTTGAATCATTGTCGGGTGTGTCGACAATGAGCATCGCTTCGTGCGACACTAGTGACATTTTGGCTAGACATACGGACTAGAAACTTAAGATTTTGGCTCGTCCGCTGTGATTTTTACTAGCCATTGGCTAGCGGGCTATCGTTAATTTCGAGCAGCGAGAGCCCATACAACATATGCCCGCGATGCCAGCGGACCGGTCACCGGTGCATGGTGCATGCACTGCGTGCAACTGTGTGCAACTCTGTTTCACTTTTCACCGCACATCATTTATCGATTAACCGGTATTCGATCGATTCAAAGCCGTCGAATCCCGGTTTATGAAATATTCGATATGACTCAGGCTTAATAATAATAATACCTGGCATTTATAACGCGCCTTTCCCAAAGTGGCCCAAAGCGCTAGATATATATTATTACCCCGGTCATTAGATTCTGGTACGCCCGCACACAATGTATGCACATTCTCCACCCCCTGGGAAGCATTCCAGCAATGGGCAGTACAGTGACGGTCAGGTTGCTAAGCAAACGACATTAACTTTCGCATCCTACTTTATGTGAAATAGATAAATAGTTTGCAGTCGTACTTTTTTGCAGTTAATACTGGAAGGTTGTAATTGGTGAAGCAGAGTTGTTTTTAATTTTAGTGTTCTTATGATGCTCTTTTTATTGTTCTTTACAGGGTTTTCTTTCGTTTTCATTGTTCTGTTATCAAATAAGACCACTCAACAATCATAACGAACACCTCATCGTGATGTTTGTGGAATCGCTTCACTACTGTTGGAAAAAGTGATAAAAGCTACTTACATGTACTACTACTACTAGTTTAAAGAACTTTGACAAATAGGTGACATTGCCAAGATGCAAAATGAATACATAAAAAAATGACAATGATTGGCCTTAAAGGAGAATTAACCTCAAACAATAAAGACGATAGTGTTCAAAGGTGTTATTTATTCCTACTTGTTAGACTATATGGCTTCGCGTCAAAATATACGAGATCGATACGAATCAAGATTTTCTGAGCAAAATTTATCATCTGCTAGCAATATGTATCGTCTGCTAGCAATACATGGGGGCTGCCATTTTTTTTATGTGTACAAGAAGATTTTCTTAATCCAAATGCCCAATTGCCTTTTTCAAAATTAAAAACCCATTTGAGATTAAAAATATAGAATAGATATGTCAATTTATTTTTAAACTGAAGATTTCCTTATATATTTCTGTTGAAAATCGATATTCGCTTAATATAAATATATTTTCTAGATACTGTGACGCAATGGACGGAGCAAATTAATTCAAATTTTATGGATGCTTCTTCCCTGAGCATCTATAGCGGCAAACTATGCATTCACCTGCTTTCGGATAATGGGACTTGAAAAGTCAGAATGCATGCTGCATATATTATGTTCTGCTCTGTTTGGCAAACCCAAGAAAATAGATTTTTGTTAAGCAAAACCAGACAATTTAAAAGTATCATTATAAAGATTTGATTTTTATAAATCATGTAAACACCCACTTTATATTTTTCGTCACATATGGGATTTTAGGTAATGAAGAAAATCAATTTAGGTCTTGGATGCAAAATATCTTCCTGACCGGAACATTTCTCAATGGTTCATGTACAAATCCAAATCAGCAAGAAAATGGCAGCCCCCATGTAAATGAGTAGGAGACGATACCGGGTGTTGGAATATCTTTATTTATACCCTTTTCTGATATCTTATTAGAAAATGATTTAGGCCAATAAGTAGGAATACATGTATATTACACCTTTCAATATAAGTAAATTTGTACTCAGGGGTTAATTCTCCTTTAATATTTTTTCCATCAGTGGCATACAGATCCAAGTAGACCATGTAGTTATATAATTCTTCATCTAACTTAGAAACTATAAATGACAATGATGTGTCGTGGACTGTCTTGCCTTGGGCTTGGCATAATTTTTTTTTTCAATTTGGATCTTTGGCTCTTTTTCTACACCTGTTCACATCAATCAATGTCTCTCATCATTTTGACATATACATAGTCATAGTCATAATTTCATATCAATTCCAAATTACCTGGAGGCTGTGATAAAAAAATTGGACCAAATGCCAAGCATTATTTATTTATTGCAATATTGGCAGAGCAGTGCAGCCACAGTCATAGACAGGACTACATGCTGCAAAACCACTCGGCGGCCTAGCACTCGATCATACATGTACCTCACTAGCTAGCACTGTACTGACCCCTATAACAACACATAATACACACGGCGTGTGTACGTACCGTACATACAGCATGCATGCATGCAGTCATTCATTTCCGCCTCCACTCCTTTCTCTTCCACCTCTCTCCTTCACATACAAAGAACCCCGCGTTCAATACGTGTGTTAGCAATGGCAATCAATGAATGAGAAGCAATGAAGAAGTCGTAACTTGCACAGACATTTCAACCATTTAAGACATGCGTAAGACCGTGCATTGCAAACAATTACGCAGATTGTTATTATGTGAATTGTAAACTTACCTGCATCATTCAATTAATGAGCTGGTTCAAGTTGAAAGACAAATAAAACGATATGTTGTGGTTCTCCACTCACTGATTTTCTTCCGCCCGACCTGTTACATTATTTTAACTATCTATCGTACTGATCGCCAGAGGGCGCTAAAAGTGTATCATAGAAAATAGACCAGATGGAAGGGAGGGACAAACAAGTTTTTCAATTTTCAATATTTTGCACTTACCCACAAAGCGTTCCTGTCTTTTGCTTTATCCCACCTGTCTTCCTTTAACAGGGGTAACGCTATATTTCTTTTTCTTTTTCTCTCTCTCGTTCTACGTGCACAGCTAACATGGTCCCCCACCCCCCATTTTTACTTATGAACAAGGACCCATGCGATAGCCGAGTATGTACATATATGTAAGCCTTTTTGTAGTTTTGCTTTTGTTTTTACTACAGTGCTTCTGAATCAGTCACCGTTCTTTCATTAAACCCCCGCCTCCCCCCCCCCCCCCCCCCCCATCCTCCTAGAACAAGCTGCAGTTTGCTGATTTAATAGATAGGTTATTCCATTTGACGCACGAACTCCTATTGTCGCTTAGTTGTTGTTTGCTGGGGGGGGGGGGTTCACTTGATAAGGTCAATCAAAAAAGCACCAGATTTGAAATCCGATTTTTTTTTTTTTTAACTACTAAGTATTCCTTTTAAAGGGAAATTAACCTCAGCGTATGAATTAGCTTATTTTGAATGGTGTAGTATATGCCTCTTATTTGATACATGCAATTTCATGTAAAAACACAGGATATAGATATAAATCACTATTTTCCAGCCAAGTTATCGTCTGCTAGCAATAATAAGGGGGCTGCCATTACTTTATGTGTACACGAACATATTTTTCATCCCAAGTAAAATTTCCTTCATCGTTAACTTGTAATTGATTTTTAGAGGACAAATATATATTAGATAAAGTCACATATTCTGAAATGTAAGTTTAGTTTTATATATTTTTTAAAAGGTCTTAATTTGTTCATAAAAAATATACTTCATAAAAAATATACGTCAAGGACGGAGAATTGACGTCAAGGACGGAGACAATCGTAACAATACCAAAACAAAGCGAGGAATCTGCTTTACAGGATGGCTATTAGAACTCATGGGTCGTCAATTATCTAGGCCCATGGCCAATAACAATCGTAATACAATCAGAACAAAGCGACGTATCTGTTGTAAAGGTAGGCTATTATCAATGCATATGGTACCTAATGATCCGTGTCATGCACAAAATGGCAGCCTCCATGGAAAGACGTAGCAGACAATAGGTGCATCTAGAATATCACGTGGGGTTACTTGTCCTTTAAGTTGATATATTAGTCGAATGACTGATGACGTGTTTCCTTAATTTTTTGTTTATTTGTGTTTTATTTGTTTCTTTGTTTTTTTCTTTTGTTTTGTTCTGTCATTTTGTAAACGGTTGGTTGGTTGGTTTTATTTTCCGTATAAAAGATCATCAGTACACACTTATAATTATACATGTACAAGAATATAAAGATCAAGAATTAAATGAAGAATTAACCTAGTGGTCCAGAAAAAGAAAAACAACAACAACGAACAAATTTACTCTTTAGAAAGTAAAATGTTGCACTATCATTCAGAGGCGGATCCAGGATTTTGTAAAGGGAGGGCACAAATCTTAGAAATTTTTCTGACAAGCAACAAAAAAAAAAAGGTAAATTCAAAGAGGGGGCCCGGGCACAATTATAAAAGGGGGCACTATGTACACTTTTCTTTCTTTCAAAGGGGGGGGGGGGCACCGGCCGGAAGTGCCCCTAAATCCGCCACTGCTATCATTGGAAGATGAGGAAAGGGGAGAAAACAAAATGAATCTTGTGCCCTAACAAATTATTATTTTGTAAGAGGTAAGCCAACTTGGGAACAAAAGATTTTTTAATTTTAGGTGAATAGACCTTTTTACAAGTTAATCAAATTTATGGATGGCTTTTTTCCCTGGGGACCTAGTAACAATTAAGTAAGCCATTGCTCAAGTAAAATCTACCTACTAAATACAGTGCGTCCCGGAAAAAAGAACCCACCATAAAACGAAGTGTTATCGTGACCAAGCTGTGTTTTATATGATTTTATATGATTATCTATTTTCAATGAAGTATAATTATTTTGCTTTCAAGTAATACCTTGATAGCATCCATCCCGAGCCCCATCGGTTTTTTTTAATTACATTACAATTAAAATCTAGTTGTGCCAGATATTTGTAAAACCGTAAAAATGTTAGGATCACATGCAAACATGACCTGAAAGAACCTTTAAAACATAATGAGAAGATTGTTTTCACGTGTTTCTTGTAATGAATGAGCTTAGGAGTATTTCATGAAATTAATGGTTGTCGATTATCGATTGTGGGTGGGTAAAGAAAGGGCTTATTTTGGGCCCACTTAAATCATACCTGCAATCATTAAGAATAGTAATTTTTACACTTTTAAGAACTGCAACTTCTTTAAGGAACAAAGCGGACAGCCGAGTAAGGTGATAATGTCATGAAAATTAAAGTAAGGGGCTACCTTCAGTTGTTATGAAATGGAAATATAACCGCACATAAGTTAAGGCAGGAAAAAGATCAGAATGTGGCAATTTTCTGCCATAGGCGTGTATCGGTAAATGCAATCATTGTATTATTTGAAAGCACATTACTTCTTCTTTTATAAAAAAAAAAAAAAACAAAAAAACAAAAAAAAAACAAAGAATCACAATTAAATACATCATAGATTGAATCTGTTGATTTCGTATTTCCCTTTTGGGAGGACGTACAGATCTCTCATTAAATACACCATATACATTAGCCTAATTGATCATTCTATCATCTAAACTATGCAATTATTAACAACCAATCAATTAATCACTTAAATACTATCCAACTCTCATAATAAGTTGTTTTGATGTAAGCAAAAGAATCCGAGCAACAGATTGGTGAAAGTTGTTTCTTTTTTATTTTTTTATTTTAGTCGGACAGAATGAGAAACTTAACATGAGATCACAAAGATTTATCTGAGTTTATCCATCAATCAAGCACTCAACTTATTTAATATCTATCACTCAGTATATCAAAACAATCAATAAATCAAGCACTCAACTTAATTAATATCTATCACTCAGCATATCAAACATTAAATCAAGCACTCAACCTATTTAATATCTATCACTCGGTATATCAAGCACTCAACTTATTTAAAATCTATCACTCAGTATATCAAATCAATCAATAAATCAAGCACTCAATTTATCAAATATCTATCACTCAGTATATCAAGCAATCAAATCAAGCACTCAACTTAATTAATATCTATCACTCGGTATATAAAACATTAAATCAAGCACTCAACTCATTTAAGATTTATCACTCGGTATATCAATCAATAAATCAAGGACTCAGCTTATTTAGTATCTATCACTCGGTATATCAAACAATCAATAAATCAAGCACACAACTTATTCAATATCTTTCACTCAGCATATCAAACATTAAATCAAGTACTCAACTTAATTAATATCTATCACTCGGTATATCAAACAATCATTAATTCAAGCACTCAACTTATTTATTATCTATCACTCAGTATATCAATCAATATATCAAACACTCAACCTACTTAATCACTCAGTATATCAAACAATTAATAAATCAATCACTCAACTTACTTCATATCTATCACTCAGCATATCAAACAATTAATAAATCAGTCAACTTACTTAATATCAATCACTCAGCATATCAAACAATTAATTAATCAAGTACTCAACTTATTTAATATCTAACACTCAGTATATCAAATCAATCAGTAAATCAAGCACTCAACTTACTTAATATCTAACACTCAGTATATCAAATCAATCAATAAATCAAGCACTCAATTTATCAAATATCTATCACTCAGTATATCAAGCAATCAAATCAAGCACTCAACTTAATTAATATCTATCACTCGGTATATAAAACATTAAATCAAGCACTCAACTCATTTAAGATTTATCACTCGGTATATCAATCAATAAATCAAGGACTCAGCTTATTTAGTATCTATCACTCGGTATATCAAACAATCAATAAATCAAGCACACACCTTATTCAATATCTTTCACTCAGCATATCAAACATTAAATCAAGTACTCAACTTATTTAATATCTATCACTCAGTATATCAAGCAATCAAATCAAGCACTCAACTTAATTAATATCTATCACTCGGTATATAAAACATTAAATCAAGCACTCAACTCATTTAAGATTTATCACTCGGTATATCAATCAATAAATCAAGAACTCAGCTTATTTAGTATCTATCACTCGGTATATCAAACAATCATTAATTCAAGCACTCAACTTATTTATTATCTATCACTCAGTATATCAATCAATATATCAAACACTCAACCTACTTAATCACTCAGTATATTATCAAACAATTAATAAATCAATCACTCAACTTACTTCATATCTATCACTCAGCATATCAAACAATTAATAAATCAGTCAACTTACTTAATATCAATCACTCAGCATATCAAACAATTAATTAATCGAGCACTCAACATATTTAATATCTATCACTCAGCATATCAAACAATTAATTAATCGAGCACTCAACATATTTAATATCTATCACTCAGTATATCAAAACAATCAATAAATCAAGCACTCAACTTACTTAATTATCCAACACTCAGTATATCAAATCAATCAATAAATCAAGCACTCAATTTATCAACATCTATCACTCAGTATATCAAGCAATTAATAAATCAAGCACTCAACTTAATTAATATCTATCACTCAGCATATCAAACATTAAAATCAAGCACTCAACTCATTTATCACTCGGTATATCAATCAATAAATCAAGAACTCAGCTTATTTAGTATCTATCACTCGGTATATCAAACAATCAATAAATCAAGCACTCAACTTATTCAATTTCTATCACTCACCATATCAAACATCAAATCAAGTACTCAACTTATTTAATATCTATCACTCGGTATATCAAACAATCAATAAATCAAGCACTCAACTTATTTAATATCTATCACTCAGTATATCAATCAATATATCAAACACTCAACCTACTTAATCACTCAGAATATCAAACAATTAATAAATCAATCACTCAACTTACTTCATATCTATCACTCAGCATATCAAACAATTAATAAATCAGTCAACTTACTTAATATCAATCACTCAGCATATCAAACAATTAATTAATCAAGTACTCAACTTATTTAATATCTAACACTCAGTATATCAAATCAATCAATAAATCAAGACTCAACTTACATAATATCTATCACTCAGCATATCCAATCAATAAGCACTCAGTTTTGTTTAAATTCATTCATTCTAATCAAATCAGACACTGAACATTTACAATCCCCAATTTATCAATTAAGTTATGACATAATATTTCAGTCAATCATTCACCAATCAAATAAATTGATCAATCAATGATTATCCAATTGCAATCAAACAAGCAGTCAAACAAGCAGTCAAACAAAATGCAGTTGTATAAACTTGTATTTTATCAACTGCACATTATTTTCAAATGCAAAGAAAGGATCTGCATTCAATGCAAACAAACATGTACTCCACACAGTTTTCTTCTTTTGTGATATGCAACAAGTGCACATCATTGTTTCATTTATTTCATTAGTGACAAGCATAGTCTATAAAGTGTAGTAAAGCACTTTACAAGCAGCAAATTATTATATTAGTACTATTGGGTACAACATAATCTATTTCAGAGTGACAATTGCTAAGATGCAAAATGAATACATCATTTCCATATTTTCTTCCAGTTGGATGGATGGTGTCAGTTCCTTTCTCTTGACTTTCAACTTAACAAAACAATGAGTCGGAAAAGTATTTAAATCACTGCATTAAAACCTTGTTTGCTAATCCATGCATAGGGAATTTACAGTGGATAGCCATATATAGTGTGAAATGATTTGAGTGCTCGGTTTTGTTTGCCTCTATGACATTGAAATAAATGTGCAATTTTATCACATAAGCCCATAATGAACAATACAGCATTTTATTTTACAGCTATGTATAATATTTACATATTCACACAATAAATTCTGGCCTCCTTCCTTGCATTGCTTTCGAGTTATGTTTATACACTATTAACATATTATACAACAAAACAATTTCATTAACATGGTATGAGTGCAACATTCATACAATAATGTAACAAAAATATAATAAATACTTTGCTTTCTGAAAGTTCAATATTTATTAATATCAACAGGATAAAGAGGGATAGTGGATGTCATTAACAACCCCATTACATTTCACTTTAACGCTCTATATTCTTTATCTCACTTTTTGCGAGAAGAAACGAAAGTAGGAAGAGATGAAGGAAAGAAAAATAAAGCGAATGATATAAAGAAGAGTAAGAGGAATGGTGTTCAATAAGTGTAATTGCACATGACTTCTAATACAAGTTTCAGCCAGCAGTCCGGTAAAGTAGCAAAATATGGTCGTTGATATATCTTGGATATACCAGCTTATTACAAAATATTATTCACATTCATAAATAAATATGTTAACCAAGGAATACAGTACTTTCTTACAACCCTAGTCATATGGAGTATATACTTTAAAATTCCACAATTGCTGTGTTTACCAGTAATTATCTTTGGCTGTGAAAAATTATGTCCTCTAGATTACTTGTGCAAATATGGATCATACTTCATTGTCCATTCAGTATCAAATTGCTCAAATTCTTTTTTGATATGTAAAGTACATGTATTAACAGCAATCTTTGAGAACTGGGGGCGTTTCTCGAAACCGTCATTAGTCTAAGTGCATGGATATATCATTGAAATGCCTGTTAATTCTATAACACGAGTGTCTATGGGATGTCCAGGCACTTAGACTTAAGAAAGTCTCAAGAAACTGGCCCCAGAAGAGCATTATCTCATGTCATTTGACGAGGAGATAATGCCCTTTTGGCACTCATTAGACAAAACAAGCTACAGCCAGAATTGATAATACTTCCACTTGAGAGCCCTTGAAAGGAGCTTATGAAGATAAACAGATAATACATGCAAATGTACAGCTCTCACAGAAAAAAAGGATATATAGGTATTGGACAGATGAATGTTTTTTGTAGTGACTGTGTTGGATAGCAGAAGTCATGAACATACAAATAAGGTGGAGAATATCTTAGTTCTAAACTATACCACCCCCACCCCCTTCCCCTTCTTTGCTCTCCTTAAAGTTACAACTGTACAAGTCCATACAGGCATGTCCAGTACATTGACAATCAAGCCTCGCTCACACATGATGCGGCAAACCATTTAAAAGAAGAATAAAAATAAAAACCACACTGTAAAACAAAATTACTTTATAATCATAGTGTGCATAAAAAGCTCAATGTCCCAACACACAGATGACAGAGCATGCATGTGTACTGCCTTTGCTGAGTGTAGCTATATTTTATTTCATCCCAACTGGCCTTTCTAAAGACAATTTATTGCATCATGTGTGAACGATACTTCACTGCTTAAATTTTATTGCTCGCCTGGACTTGGAAGAACATCATCACACACAATTATCGTCAGTGAAAACAACTTACATATAAATAGATAAATAAAGAATTAATAAATTCACTCACCCTGCCTGCGATAATGATGTTTGAATTTCTTAAGGAAGGCCATGATAAGGTTTACATAATAATTCTGCACCATTGCAAGAGCTGCCTAAATTCTTGTGGAAGGCCAATATACGTGTAGGGTTTATGTTAGTATGCATCAGTGCAAGTGCCTTTTAAGATATTTAAAGATAAGGCCAATATAAGATTTATGGAAGGCCATGATAAGTTTTACATAATATGCACCATTGCAAGAACTAATGCCAAAGAATTTGCTTTATGGAAGTCTCTTCAAAAGGCTCCCAGAAAATAAGTAAATCACTTTGTTACAAGCACAAGATAAAAGGGAATTTGTTTCCCTTTACATTTCCTTCTGTTGTATATAAAGTCTGATTGGAAATTGTAGCTGGACATGAACCCTTTCGAGACAATTGACCACATTTTGATCCAGAGCTCTAAAAAATATACCAGATGCATGAGTAGAAAGAGCAAATATTTCTGCACATACGATGTCCATTTTTGTTGCATGACCATATTGTGTTTTATGCCAGGAGTTTTCAAAAGGAGAATAAGCTCTAAAATCCATAAAATCCACCTTGACAGTTTCAAAATCATTGTTTTTTGTCAAAATTGGCAATTTTTAAACTATTCGACAAAGTTTGTTCTTTTCAAAGACATTACTTTTTATTAGAACCATGTAGCTTTAAAAGAAAAAAAAATATTTTTGTTGCCAATTTACAGAACTAAATGATCAGTTTAGCCCTTAAATAATTCCTGTCATGAAAGGGTTAAGAGGACACTGATAAAAGTTATGACAGTATGTTCAGGAAAGTACATTTTGTCTGTTCGCAGCCAGAAGGGACTTAACTCTGTGTTAAAGTACATGAGCCTTCTGGCTCTCAACAGATGATTTATTTAAGTACTCTAGACGGCTGATTTAGAATCATAAAAGAGTGTTTAAGTCATCACATGACTTTGCCTCTGGAATAGTAAAAGTTCATCCATGGAACATTATGATTGCACTTTCATAAGTTGCATTATGTAAAAACAGTTTCAGTTATATTCTTTTATCATTTTTACATTTCACATTTTCTTCTTTCCACTTGTAGCATTCTTTTATTACAACAATGATAATATCACATCTTATTACTAATATTTGTCATTGTTAAATTATCTGCAGTATGTTTGCACTCATTATTCATAATTGGCACTTCTTTAGTTCAAATAAACAATTCAAACCGCAACATACCAAAATATTATATCGGCCCCATTGGCATAAGATGTATTTTCACAATGAGTGCATACAAATATTATAATACTCATAAATATGCAAAAGGCACATGAATACTATAGCATCCACAAGCTGGTGCTTTATATGGAATTTGGTATCATAAACCTGCAAGCACTACTAATAAATATGGCATCTTAAATATCTTTTCGTTTACTTTTCTATGAACATGAAGTACATAATTCATCTTTGTCTCCTGCACATTCTTTTCTAAATCTGGATTTAAATCTTGAAAGAGAGCATTTTAAAGCAGCGATGCACATATTAAAGAGTGAATACAAAAATTTCACTATTTACCAGGCTTCTATAGTTGTTCTTCTAGTTCCTCTTCCAGGAGTATACCCTGTTTGCTTTTCTTTGGAGAAAATTTTAATTTGCTTTTCCTCTTTTTTACTTCTTCACCACTGCTTTCGAAATCTGCATCATCCTCAAACTGACGATAGTTACCGTTGTTTGAAAACACAATGCTGTGAGGGTTGGGGGCCCCTTTGAATATAGAGCTGGCAGTTATGACTTTTTTGCTGTGGCTGCGCCGACGTCGGATGTAGAGAGCGACAATGACGACGATGATGATTATGACTACGATTAAGATGATGATCATCGTGGTATGTGAACCTACATGTTTGTGTTGGCCTAAACGAACGGGACCTGCAAAGTGAAAAGAAAAACATAATACAATCAATGAGACCAGATCAGAGAGATATATTTTAATCAAACAGATACCTCGATTTGGAAACAAATTACTTACTTTAGGTGAAAGCAAAGAAATCTGATAATCATAAGGGTTAATTTTTGAGAAAAAATGAAAGGAATACAAAATTACTATTTTACAGACACACAATATGGGAATCTTAAAATTGGCAACTGAATAAATGTGATTGTGATTTCTTGCTGGTGTTAGTACTCTTTATTTCTTTTGGTCATGAACTGACAAACAATTAATTACCTGATTCTATGAATTTATTTTTCTCATAACCATTACATTGGTAATCTACCAGTCTTTGTAGTCATTGCACCATAAAACTACTCATAAGTGAATATAAATCTATACATGCTTGTGAATTCAACTTTACTTTTGGGACAGATAATCAACATGTGTTTTATACCTGTAATAGACACATAGGCATTAGCAGACACAGCCCCCTCTGTGTTGGTAGCGGTGCATACGTAGAGTCCACTATCCGTAGGGTCAATATCGGTCACCGTCAGGCCGCCGTCAGCCACATGATGGCGCTCATCAGCCACGACTTCCTCCCCGTTGTGCTGCCATGTTACGACAGGGTTGAAGGCACCGATCACTGTGCATGGTAACGTTACAGTCTCCCCTGTGACTAGTGTCTGATTTGTGGGTGCTTCAGTTATGTGAGGGGGACCTGTGGAATTTTATATGATAAAAAGAGGAAGATTACATAAGTCTCATCAACATTTGGAAAAGTACCACTGTTAATAAGTGGATTAGAATGTACATTTCATATTTAACAAAATAATTAAAACTAAACAAGGACTAAAATGTGCAAATCGAAGGTATTTGGCTATTATGTGCCCCATTACATAATCAAGCAACATGGAATAAAGAACATAATTAATATTGTATGATTTCCCTTAATATTTGGTCTGATCAAAACTATAGCATGGCTCTCTACTCATTACAGCTATCATGTACACCAAATATATTTGAAGTCAGTAATGCACTTGAGAGAAATAAGCTTAAAATTCCATAATTATACTACTGCTATCCCTATTGCTACTACTCCTTCTACTGCTACAATTGTGAATTATGTTGTAGAACATACCAATGTTAACCATAAATCAATTTTTAAAAAAAGTGTCCAAACATAAAACATAACATCAACAGTTTTCTTGAAAATATCCACAACATATGATTAACATTGTTTTAAAAGATATCCACAGCACTCACTAATGGCTGAGAGAGATATAAACTAAAAGATAACAAGCGTAGTTATGTATCCCCCAAATAAAGAGGCATTATAGCTCACCTATAATGAGTAACTTGGCAATTTTAGAACTTGTTTGAACCTTGTTGGTAGCTATGCATGCATACTCAGCCATGTCTTCTCTTAGACTCTTGAGAATCACAAGGGTATCGTCTTCATGAATGGTCACCCTAAAACAAAAACAAAAACAAAAAAGGATAATGGTGTTAATATATTGTTTATTATTGCTGTACAAGGAGGAAAATTCCACTATCGAAATCTGCAATAAAAAAAGCTTTGACAACACTAGCACAAAAATTGCATAGGGGGGGGGGGGGGGGGGGGTAGGGACAAAAAAAAAATTTTCGCCAAACCTTCAAAAAATGCTTAGTAAGGGATGATGGGGTCGTCCAGTTTCCCTCCATAATTCCCTGACAAGCAAAGAAAAAAAAAAAAAAAAGGTCTTCACTCTAAAAGGGGGGGGGGGGGCACAATCGCGAAAATGGCGGATCGTCTATGGTAAAAATTCATACTTCTCTTCCAAAAGGGGGGGCACGGGCCGGCTGTGCCCCCCCTGGATCCGCCAATGATGCAAGGATAGGATTGAAAACCTTTTGAAGTGCCCTACTTTTTTTTAATGCTTATGGGACTTCTTGGTAAGTTTTTAATCAGACTTGCTCCCCAAATTCCTTGATCTTCTTTCCTTACTTTGAGCGCCACCCAAAATGCATACTTATTTTGAGTTTTGTGCTAGAAAAAGCGACACAAAAGTATATCAATCCGGATGCATGAAGCAAATTACTCTTTAAAAAACATGTTGCCTACAATTTTTTAGTGCATAGGATGAAGTTGGACCCTGTGCTTAGACTTAACCCTTTCAGGACAGGAATTATTTAAGAGCCCAATTGATCACATTTTGTACTTCAAATTGGCAACAATAATACATTTCTTTTAGTGCTATATGGTTCTAATAAGATGTAATGTCTTTGAAAACAATGTATGGTTAGAAATGTTGTTGAAAAGTTGAAAAAATGCCAATTTTGATAAAAAACCATGACTTTGAACCTCTCAATGTGTTGCCAATTTAAAGGTTTTAAAGCTTATTCTTGTTTTTTTAATTCCTGGCATCAAACGAAACACGGTCATGCAACAAAAATGGACATAGTGTGTACAGAAATTTTGCTCTTTCTACTCTTGCATCTGGTATATTTTCTAAATAAAAAGTTATTGATCCAAACCACAAAATGTGGTAAATTGTTGTGAAAGGGTTAAAGCTGCAAAATAATGCCTTATATACCTTCCATTAAGAGATATAGCTTCACCGTCTTTCTTCCATGTTATCTCAGGTTGTGGTACACCAGACACCACACATGGTATCCTGACATCAGAACCCTCTCTGACTTCCATCTCCTGGGGCCCTTCCAAGAAAGTGGGTACTTCTAAAGGACAACAAGATAAAAAGAGTAGAAATACTGAATTTCATTCCACTTTTGAAGGTGAAAATAATCAGTGTCTAATGAATGATTTGTCATTAATCAATTCTATCTCTGCTTTCATTAGACAACAGTCACAATGACCAAAATAAACCTCATTACATATAAACCCCAATTCCATGATGAACGTGTAAATATGCAGTTCTATATTTGTTGTCCAGTTCTATGAATTTAGTCCAGAAAAAGTGACACTAACAAGTACTCTACTGAGCATGTTTAAAGCAGACTTTGCATATTTAACCATTGCCTAAACAGGGACTGAGTGGTTCAACTATCAATGCATAGGGAATACAGAAGTCAAACAGGTTAATAAGTGCCTATACATGTAACAGATGAGTATCCAGCTTATATATATTTGATAGGTTTTAAAGTAGATGTTTTACATCATTAAAGTAGTGTACATGAGATATCTGTGCCTGCCAGATGTATCATGAATTGAATTGCATTGAAGTGAATGAAAATGAAAAGCACCCCTGCTAGATGCCCAAAGTTGTGGAAGTCCTGAACTTACCATAAACAGTCAGCTTGACGGATGCACGGTCTTCACCGAGTTCATTAACAGCCACACACTCATACATCCCGTTGTCTTCATGCCTCACTCCTCTGATCAGCAGGGTTCCGTTCTCACTAAAGCTCTGGAATCTATCACCCATCAAGGCTAGTCCACTGTGCTGCCAGGTGACCGTCGACTCTGGAAGACCAACAACATCGCATCGAAGCTCAGCAGTCTCACCAAGGACACGCTCGTCAGGCTTTGTGGACATAATGTAGGGTGATTCTAAATGGAAAATATAAGGAATATTCCTAAAATTAGTTGTAATTTTACAAGATAGTTTTAAAAAGAAATATTGAAATAAACTGATCAAGTCTTACATTCCCTGATCAAATATCCATTTTATGCCATTTGCTTTTTATTGTATGTTTGTTTGCTTGTTCGTGTACGTGTGTATATATACATGTACTGTATCTATGATTATACTTTTATATTTTTGGGGACTACCCTGTGATAGGCCTCTGGCTTTTGTTTGTCCCTCCACTTTTTGATATGTCTTCTGTTAATCCAGTAATGTACTTTTGTTTACCACATTATCTCTTTTCTTTACACTTCAATGTTTATGAATTGTTTTGTATGTTTTTTGCTGTCATTTTATTGAATTGTGGAAATAAATGGAATTGAATTGAATTCGAATTACCAAAGAATGATTTTTTGATATGACTATGTGAACATGCATGACTTCCTGAGACCTACCTTTAACGACTAGGAAAGCACTGGATGCATTTACACCTTGAGTGTTTCTGATGACGCAGGTGTAATTCCCAGAATCCTCTCTGCGGGTCCTGACAAGCTGGAGTGAGCCAGATGAGGTGTAAACCTTCACCCTTCCGCTGTCCAAGTCTCGTTGGGACAGGGGTTGCCCGTCCTTGAGCCAGCTGCTGACCGTCACCCTGGGGGTGGGTCGTCCATCAGCCTTGCAGCGGAAGAGTGCCCCTGCACCGGAGTTGATGGTACGGTTCTTAGGTTCCTCTGCGAATACAGGCGGGTAGCTGGACACCACTGCACATTCAAAATTAAAGACCAATCATATTTCTTTGTTAGAAATCTGTTTATCAATGATATCAAGGATGGCAATAAGAAATTTGCTGGCTATTTTACAGAGATCATCATTTGAATGCCTATGGTTACAGCCCTATAGGCTTGTAGACTGTAGTTTCAAAGCCCAAAAGAATTACGTGATTTTTTTTATACATGTAGCTAGTATCTAAGATGCAGTGAAATGTCATTCGAAGACTAATATTTTAAAAAAGAAGATTGGGACTTCCAAGGCAACTAGTCCACATTTTTGGCAGAGATGACACTACTCGTCAAATCGTATCATCAGCTTAATCATTAGCCTTTTAACTACAGAATACCGGTAGGCCAAAGACGATGCTTTGAATAATCATAGGATTTTCGTACAGACTCCAAAATTTTTAAACTGACCTGTACAATCGATTCCATTGCCGACCTGTCCCTCTGGACATTCCAAGCAAACAGACTGGTTGTCATTCACTGTTACGCATTCTACTCCACTGCTACAAGGTACACTGTCACAGGAAGATGAGGTAACCTGTCTGCATATATTTCCTCTCTGTTGGTCATTCACTCCACTGCATCGTATGGCTAGAAGTGGAAAAGGAAAGGTGCAATGTAACTACTCTATAAACAGTTAAAAATCTAATTCTTTTAACTAGTTAGTTTTCAAAACCTTAAAATCAGTATTTGTTGATTTTTCTATGTACTATCATCACTTGCAAGCATATTCAAGAAGTAAATCTGTTACAACATATAACACAATCTCTTATGTGTGATGATAAAGGGACTTGTTAACAACATATTATCCTTGAAGTGTGGTTACACTTTTAAAGGGCATGAACACAAGTAATGACACAATTAGTCAATAGTATGGTAGATACTGACTGAAGACTTACCAACATCATTGTTGCGTGAACAGCCAGTGTTGCCCCATCCATTGTTGACGCACTGAGACAATCCCAACTCCCATCCTTTGCAGTCCACTCCAGTCAACCAGATTGGCGTGTCTGAGGATGCCTGGCCAAAGACATCACCTGTGATGATCTCTACTGCACTTCCCTGGCCAAGCTGATGACATACAACCTGAGAAAAAAAGGAAAGGATGATTGTAATAAAGATTGATGGATGGAAGCCAGAAGAGAGTACCACATATGGCATTAACCCCTTCCTAGTCCTACACACATTGTCAATTAAAAGAGTAGTTTTGGCTGCAACTAGAATTTGTGAAAAAACATGGCCTGTTCTGAGAACAAATCAGGGGTGGTATTCTGAGATTTTATATTTGATCTTGATTTTAGTTAAATGATGTTAAACTGTTATAACAAAATGTACACTTACAATGCATCATTGGTTAATGACTGCGCAAAAGTGACTGCGTACATGAAAGAAAGACATTTGCAGATACACCAATGAAATGCTGCAGTTTAATAAGAGTTTCATTCATTTACCGATAGAACAAATTACATGTATATGATGTCAACTATAAAACTATTCACAGATTTATCTGTAACTTTTCAAGGTTTTCAATCTGTTACTTTCCCATCATTCTCCAAAATGCATCACAAGCAGATTCTTCCAATAAAAATATGTTAACGGCATTTTCAAATGAAGTCTAAAGTCTACAAGAAAGCTTTCAAGCTTGAATATTCATGGATTATTACTCAACAAAGAACCATATTAAAATCCACTATTCTTTGGCAACTGTCATACTACAACTGAATCATGAATTACCAGTGTACCTGAACAACAATTTAGCTAATTCTCCTATACATTTCAGGTTGAAATAAAAAAGAGAAAGAAGTTTAACACTTACATTTGCATCAACAAGGTCCCAGTTGTTGTTACAGATGGTGCCCCATTGGCCACCGTGAGAGATTTCCACACGCCCCTCCCTGGGGTTGGCCCCTTCCACAAGGCGCACAGGCTCACTCTGACCAAGCATGAGGAGTACATCACTCAGCGGCTGGTAGCCATCAGCACAATCAGAAACACATGACCAATCTGAAACCACGTGAGAAATATAGTGTCGAAAGTGAATGATAGTCTGAAGCTCCATGGGTCTTTATATAAAAATAAGAAGAGGGGTAAAAGGAGGTACGGGTACTACACCCATGAACACCATATCTATTCCATTTCAAAGGCAATGCACAGTGTCGGTACATGGATATACAATGGACTCTAGGCTAATATGTTTTCCTGTATGTATCTTGATGGTATAAAACCAAAAACAATAATCAATTTCTTTCAAATATCCTCGAAAGCTACTGAATCATAAAAACTGTTGGGTCCATCATTTAGGCAACTTAAAAACTGCTTGTCCTTTGAATAAACATTATCATTTTTGGAAAACTTGAATATCTTCTACACATTCGCCCATATTCTACTAATTCAATTAAATCCAAAGAGAAGACTAAAGTTATGTTCAATAAAGAGAACATTTACACCTCCGTCTAGCACCCTTTGTAAATTTTAATTTAGACCAAGCTTAAATCAAGCATCTGGTTTAAATTTTAGTAGAATACAGTGAATTGGGTTTTATCCATGCAAATAAAACCTTGGCCCTCTTACATAAAAGGTTAGATTTGCGTTTAATATTTTGAGTTGCAATTAAATGCAACTTTCTATGCAAATGGGCCCTTATCTCTTAAACATCAAAACAGTAACAGCGAATATTGATGAGACCTTACCTTGGAGAAAGAACTCTGGCTTGCACATCTTACACATGTCATTGGTCTGGCCATCAAAGCACTCCTCACACGCATCATGACACGGTTCACAGGTATGGCTGTGGATATTACCGTACTCGCCCCTAGGACAGGAGGCCACGCAGCTGGTTCCGTTGAGGAAGAGAGGTGCAGAGCAACTGGTGCACAAGTCGGCAGAGCCTTCGCAGGTCAGGCAGGCATCGCTGCACATCTCACATTCAGATTTTGAGTTTGCAACGAAGCTGATTGTAATGGACAAAATGAATACATTTAGCATAAAACTTTGTGTACAGACCAATGAATAGGGTTGTACACGGAAATTGAAGTTCATTGTTAGAGCTTTATTTAATTGTAAACAGCTAGTCCATTACGCCACTGAATTTTAACAGTGGCAGAGCAGAATTACCATCACCATATTTACCATCAACATGTAAGCACAAAATATGTTTGTAAAGTAAGTACAGAATAGAGAAATTAATGGCCTATTAAACACTAACTGTGCTTTAGAAGGAAAGACAGAACACAAGATAGGATAGGTGAATTATTATCTAACTCTTGTGTTGAAAGGATGGGGAGAACAAGAGAAGTGTAAGGCATAATGTTCCAAGAGGAAGAAGAAGATGAATGAAAATTTAGCACATTTAAGACTCACCCATCATCACAGGTAGACACACACTTGAGCGAGGTATCCGGTCCTGAGCACGCCACACCAACATCTTCATTATGGCTACAGTCATGTCCTTGGATACCACTATGCAGGCACTCTAAGAGGGAGCCTTCCTCACCATTGCATTTCAGTTCATCCAGCTGGATGGGACCGGATCCTGGTGCGGTACCCAGTATCAAGCTGACAGCATCACCGAGGTCAAGCTGGCGACAAACTACTTGGGCGTCACGGAGGTCAAAATCGTCATCGCAGACAGTCCCCCACTTATTGTTGTGGAAAATCTAGGTTTAACAGGAGAAAAAAGAGATAATCAATAATGATAATGAAATTCCCGTTTTGAAATGTGCATTCAGATTTAAAACAATGTTTGCATGTGCTTCTAAAGTGTTTTAAATCTCTTTCTTTGTAGCGGGCAGCTGTACTAAATTAAAAGGGACATTTTCATCAATATAAAATATATAGCTGAACATATTCAAGCACATAGTTATATTCTTAGCATGCAGTATCAAATACCAACCAACCATACTATTACTCCATCGACCGACCGACAGATCAACCAACTAACCAATCAACTAACCAGTCAACCAATTAACCAATCAATCAATTAATTAACTAACCAATCAACTTACCAATCATTCAACCAATCATCCAACCAACCAACCAACCAACCAATCAACCAATCAGTCAACCAACAAACCAATCATCAATTAATTAACCAACTAATCAACATACCAATTAATCAATAAATCAACCAGTCATCCAACCAACCAACCAACTAATCAACTAGTCAACCAACCAACTAGTCAACTAACCAACCATCCAACCAACTAACCAATCAATCAATCAATTAATTAACCAACCAATCAACCTACCAATCAATAAATCAACCAATCATCCAACCAACCAACCAACCAACCAATCAACCAGTCAACCAAATAACCAACCAATCAACCAACCAACCAATCATCCAACCAACCAACCATTCATCCATCAATCATTCCATTGATTGATCGATCAATCAATGCATTTTACCTCAACTCTCCCTTCTAAAGCTGTCTGGCCCTGACGGAGCCTGATGTTAGGGTTTCCTCTCATGACAAGCCCATTGGTACATGATGAGTCACAGGTCTGGGTTTCCGTATTCAGGTAGAATAAAGGAGGGCATTTTGTACACTGTGATGCTCGGCCAGTACACTCCAAACATTGCTCGCTAAAAAAAGGAAGACAAAAGGCAAAAATTAGGTACATATTAGACAGAAATTAATTGATCATATCTCTTGACTGGACAATCATCACAATCACTTTCTTACATATTCCATATCTTTTTCATTAAAATATCAGTCATTATTTTGTTAACATTTCGATGAAGCTTAAACATACAAATAGTCAGTCAGATACATGGTAAGGGGGACTGTACATTAGATCACTCTATCAGCTTAAGATCACCTATAAATCACTTAATACATTTTTTCTTGTCCCTTTTTTGCCACTGGGCTCCCTCAGCTATAGTCATATACATGTATTTAGTGGTATAAAAGTGACAATCTAAAAACATTGAAAGCTATATAATTACTGGAACCAAACATATGATATAAACGTTGCAATCTGAAAAAAGGGCCAAATATAAACTTGTGTAATGATAAACCGATAAAGTGGGCTCTTTGTTAATTTCAAATTTCAAAATGCACTATCTGTTATTTCACTCACCTGCATTTCTGACATATATTATCCTGATCAGAGTAACTACCCTCCTCGCATTCATCCCCACAGGTAGAATCACCTCTCAAGACCCGCCCAGGGGGGCAAGCAGTACAGTGGGTGGCAGTTTGGGAGCAAGTGGCACAGTTGACATCACACACGCCACAGCTCGTTCCGTCAGAAGTAACATACTTTCCGTTGTTGCACTGTGACACACTGACACATCTGTTGGAGACATCAGGGCCAGAGCAGACAACTCCTGCAACAACAAAAAATGTGAGAAAATCAGTATTACTTTGTGACCTCCTTCGGAAAGAAAACATGCTCTGTGCAAGGATCTCTCTTGTGACTCTTTGGTGCTTCACTGATATGTTGTTGCGCACATACCTGCATAAGAATAGCCCTCCGGCTGTACATGAATGTACAATACATTGTACTCTATGAAGTATATGTATTTGTCACAATCAAAAAATGATCTGTCTCTTAAATAAACAGTTTAAAGTTTACTCAGACTGTCATCTCATCTTTAACCCATTGGCTACTGAATTCACTCATTCCAAAAGGCTTATTACAAGGACCATCCGGTTCCTGTAGATCATGGATTAATCACAGGGTGGCAGCGGTGGGATTTCCTTATTACCTGCATCTTCTCTGTGGGTGCAATCATTTTCTTCAGCATGCTGACAAGCTAGAAGGTTGGTCTCGTCACCGCTACAGGCAACGTTATCAAGAGCAATGATTTCCCGTCCAGAACCAAACCTACCGTTCATCAAAAATAAAAGCAAATTGATTATAAGATATCGGTAATAAGTTAGACTAAAAACTAATTAAAAAAGATTTCTTGCAAGTCTTTTATGAAGTTACCTGCAAGCAATGAGAGAAAAAAATCCTAAGGTATTTGAAACACACTTTTACATATTTGATAATGTAAATAGGCTAGTTATTATTGCCTTAATATGCATTTTACTGGTGTGTTGAAGTAACAAATAAGAATGGAATTACCACATGTATAAACTGTACAGGCTACTATAACACGATCACATGGGCTTTCAAGACGTCAATTCAAGGGCAATTTCATTAGTCTATGATACTGTCCATAGTCATGTTCGGATTATGTAATATGACCTTGTAATATCTGCACATTTCAATAAGTGATGCACATGGCTATTGAAGGTGAGGTACTTAGGTTGATTTCTAGAAAGTCTTTGCGATTGTATTCTACTCTAATATGTAAATGCCATGTTATGTCTTACTTTGCTTCAATGCTGGCTTCCACGGCTACTCCTAGTCCAAGCTGTCTGCAGACAACATGAGCATCTAGGATATCCCACTCATCATCACAAACTGTCCCATAGTCGCCGTCGACATTGACCTCTACACGTCCTTCCAGAGGGGTGGCTCCTCCCACCAGCCGGATCACATCAGTCTTCTTGAGCTGGTAACCGTTGCAGGTATCTACACAAGTGGTTCCTATGGAAACAAATACATGACACAAGATATTCATGTAAACTGTTTTTTAACATTTTTTTTTTTAGTTTTAGCTCTGAAACGTTTTCATCTTCCAGACGCTTCCATCAAGTCCCTAGTATCAATTCAAAATATTAGCATACCACCATGGTTACTGCTGGTATATAAACATTAGCCTAAAAAGAGACCTAAATATGTTGGAGCCACATTTGTTTGGTACAATATTAATCCCGACAAAGAAACAAAGCATGTAATCAAGCAAAAACCTGAAAACTTTTTTTTTTTTTTTTCATTCAAGTTCATGATATATACCTTGCAAAAACTTTGAGGCAATACAGCTGGTGCAGTGTGTAGAGTCCTCTGTGCAGGTAGCACAGTTATCACTGCATGGAAAGCACACCCCACCGCTGGTGAAGTGTCCTGGACCACAGTCCTCGACGCAGTCCATCCCCAAGAGATGGGTGCCACCTTTGCAGGCAGTGCAAGAGTAGTCTGGACTAGCCTGGCAGGTCTGGCAGTGAGCCCGACAAGGCTGGCAGGACCGGTCTGCCTGGCTGGTGTAGAAACCTAGCGGGCATTCTGATGTACACGCACGAAGGCCAGGACCTGCGAGATTATAGAGAACAAAAATATATTGAGCAATTACGATTACATATGTCCGGAACTGCTGACCAGAAGTTGAAACTGATGACTTTGTTTTCAAATCTAGATAAAATTAAGAAAACTACTAATAAAAACTCTGAAAAGTGCTCTAACATGTTTTTCATAAAGGCAGCTAAACTCGGTCCTACCATAGATGCATTTTCACACAGCTTACCTGAACACTGGATGGCAGCATCTTGGTCGTGATTACAGTTGTGCTTTCCCCATTCAGTATAAAGACAATCCTCAAGCCGGGACTCGGTTCCATCACAGAGAAGGTTGTCCAGCCAGACCAAACCATCGCTGGGTTGTATTCCTGATTCTTGACCAACCTGCAATAGGCCTACAGCATGACCTAAACGTTGACGGAAAAAGACATGGTATCATTATTTTGCAGGTTGATTCATGCATCTGTTTTCACCTGATTACATCTTAATTTCTATGTACTTCAAACTCATTCCAAGCAACACCATCATTATCCTCATCATTATGAAAATAATCATCCTCACTTTTATCCAATCAATCATCGTCATCCAGATAATCACAATTTTAACCATCGCCACAATCCTCATAACCATTACTATCATCATCATCATCATCATCATTATCCTCCTCATCACAATCACCAACCATCAAAATGACCATCATCATCATCACCAACCGTCAAAATGACCAACATTACCATCATCATCATCATAATAATCACCAACTGTCAAAATGACCATCATCATTATCTTAATTTCCACGAACATCTTCATGCCAATCCACATCACATCATCACCATAATAACTATCACCATCCTCACCCTTATCACTACTGACATCACCCTCATCTCCATCCTCATTACCATCCTTCTTCCTACCAATACCAACATCATCCCATCTTCATGACCACCACTTCCTGCTGAGGCTACTCACCTAGTCCTAGACTCTGGCATGCAATATTGGCTGCTTCCCTGTTGAACATATCACTGCAGATAGTTCCCCACTGGTTCTCATGAAACACCTGCAGATCAACAAAAGATAAATTGTTCATATCCCCTAGACTGAATCGATATATTCTACACCTAATTCAATATTGAATAAAATTTCACATCCAATTTTGTTCTTGCATGTCTGCTCTAATGGGAGCCTGTTTTGCTTTTAAACATTCATTAATGACACAATTTGCTTTGAAAACTTTCTCAGAATATTTTTTTACAGACTGCATGTATGATAAACCTGACAATAATATTGCATGGATTAAAGTATGAATTGCAAAAATAGAAGTATACTGCTTGTGTTTTTGTTTGTTTGTTCCTTTTTAACACATTTTTAAAAAGTCTTGCATAATCCTAGGGCTGGGTCTTATTATCTATCATTATTTAAAGAGTTAAGTACAGTATTTGTAACAATCAGCAAATGAAATCAAATATAACAAATATGAAAACTGACCTCAACTCTGCCTTGTAGATGAGTATGTCCCCCAACAAGACGGATTGTTAAACCGGATATAACAGAAGACGGGTCTAAAATGGAAGCGAACTGCCCAGTTGGACATTGGTCAATGCAGGTTCCTGAAGAAGCATCTAAGATCTGATCGAAAGTGGAGAAAAGTAGCTTTGTTTCATTCATTTCTTTATGTCAACATACATTTAATCACTGTAATGATACATGTAGCTATTCTAGGTAAGGTGTATGACATTATAAATAAACATGAAGTCATTTTAGAATGCTCATGAGAAAAAAAATCTCTCTCACTAAACAAAATTTGCTACATCTCAATTACTGGGCACTAGCTGAAAATAATGATTGTGCAATAACTCTTTGTGTGTGTACAATGCATACAGCACAGTTTCAATATCACTATGTTGAAATACATGTAGTTTTAACTATTGCCCTTCATAGCAGTCAATAGCTGCATAATATTCCATTTCAATACTACCACTCTGAATATGATGACCTACCTTTGAAGGTTGGCATGTGATATATATATATATATATCGCACAGTTTCAAGATCATTAAAGGGGCAATAGTATTAACCATTGCCCATCAATAGTTATATTGTTTTCAATTTAAAAAAAAACGATCCTACAACCTACCCTAGGCGGCTGGCAGGTGATACACTGTACGTTGGATGTAGCAGTGTATTCACAAGAAAGACAATGAGAATTGCAAGGTTCACAGGTGAACATGTTGGGGTTAGAATAGTTGCCGATGCCGCAGTCATTCACACATCTATCATCTAGAAGGTACATGTCAGGTCCACAGCTTAGTACACACGCTGAATCCTGCAGGGCATAAAACAATAATTGTGTCACTGTAAATGGGATCGTAGCAGGTGAAAGGTTACTATAGTTAAATACCCATGTTTACATTTTTCAGTCTTCGTCATATCTTTAAGTTTTTTTAATATCCAAAAGAATAATCACGAGCATTATGCCACGGGGTGTTTTTAAAGACACCATATTATTTTCATTTTATTAGTTTTCTTCAATCTTTTTTGCTACTTGTGATATAACCAAATACTTGTGCAGGTCCTCTATGATAATGGTGTGGCACCACAAACAAGAGTGGACTTGCCTGAATAATGCTAATAAAGATTTTGAGGTTAGAAGATTCCTAGATAAGTAATGCTCTGTGTATAATTGTTTGACATTTTTCATTATTCATGTATGGTTTAGTGAGATAGCTTAGTTCCATTAATTTAATTAATTTTGTTTCAAATTTATTTTATGTTCTGGTAATTAACTTTGACAGAATATGGTGCACTTAGAAACAACAGTATTAAGCACCTAATAAATGGTTTGCATTATTATTATTATTAATGAGACCTTTCTGATTTACCTTCATATATCTACCCTGTGGACATGAGGTACAGATGCTGTTTCTATCTCCATCAGAACACGAATCACAGACATCCCGGTCACATTCCTCACACCGTGAGGTCAAAGTGTTGCCAAACTGACCCACACCGCAAACGCTGACACATGATGAACCCTGTGAAAGAGAGATTAAGAGCAGTGAAAACCGTTACCTTTTTGATCGCATGATCGAGCTCTTCCTGTATTATTATAAAAAAATGAGATTCCCTGTCACAAATTTGTAAGTATTCCTTAGTTCTTGTTTCCCCCCTCCCCACAATGAGGTATTTTAGAGCTTTCTAGAGCTGAATCGACAGAATACAGAATTACAGAATAATATACAACTTTGATAAATAGAAAGAAATATTCAGCTTCATTAAACCTGTTGAATTAAATTATTTTTATAATATTTTCATCTTTTACAATGCAAGCCCACACAAACACACAAAATAGCATCTGTTGTTTCATACAGCGACATTTTTTCTCACGATATATGTCAACAAAGACAGTCCTAGCATTCTGGTATTTAATCATGACGTCTGGCTTTCAAAGTTTGTCTTCCAGTTTGGGCGTTGGCGACAATTTTTCCCCACAAAATTTGTCAACAAACACCTCTGCATCCTTTCACTTTCTCGGAAGCGGCCTACGTTACCATCAGCCCTTGAATGAAATTTGACAGATGGTTTAACCCACCTAGTACCATATGCCTTATTTCCATTGGAGTTTAACTCACTCTGGACCATCTGAGAGCAGATGAGTTAATTCGATGAAAACTCAACACATGGTCATATTGATTTTGTCTACTACCCACTAAATGCTGCATATGTCTTCAGCTGTTGCTTGATTAATTGTTTGCATGCCATAGTTGGAGATATAAAATTTCCATTCCATATATGATTATTATTATTATTGTTTGTTGGTATGCTACAGATGGAGATGTATAAAATTTCCATTCCATCAATGATTCTCGATTCCAAATGAGATCAAGGTCATACAAGGATATATATAGATTTTAAAGGAAATTGGCACTTTGAGGATGTAAATTTCATCCAATATTTAACTTCTAAAGGTCACACTGAAATTGAATGAATGACCTTAGAGTGAGGAATAGTATTACACTGAATTCATTATCAAGATTGACAATTTCATGAAAGTGTCTAAAAAATAATCTCACTGATTAAAAATAATGATTTGATTTTTCAAATGTGGTGTAAATATAGATACAACTATTTTTGAATACTTCAAAAAAGTTATTCAGTGTAAACTACTATCACTCAATGGGAAAGCTAACGAACATAGTTAAAACAAGACAATAAAATTGTAGGGCCTACAGTGAGTGACGTAATGACAAATTGTATTTCTACCATTTTTAATCTGGTATTTGTCTTATTTCATTCAGAACATCCTACTCAAATATATTTCAAATCTAAAAATGCTCATTACCTGAAGGAAAGAGGGCGCTTTACAGGCAGTACACTGGTTTGGTGCATCAACACAGTCTAGACAGTTAGCGTCACAAGCAAGGCATTGTCGGCCTGTGGCATAATAGCCCACCTCACAGCTGTCCACACATTCACCTGTTGCTCCTAAAAAGGATGACGTAAAAGGGTGAAAACAGATAACTGTTTGATTAATATCATTTTCTGGTAAACAGCTATCAGTTTAGTTCACTACATTTATATCAACTTGCATATATGTTTACCATTAACTGTGAAGTACAGAATAACATAATGGAGAGGTATGAAAATAAAAATATCAAGCATGTTTAAAACAAAATATTATTGTGTCTCGATAACATCAATATGTTTTTCAAACAAGTTTATTTGTTGAAGTATACTACAGTACATTAATACAACATTCAAAATGAAACATCCTGATCGAAACCAAATAGCAGTACAGAACACCTGATGATAAACAGAATTTATGTCAGACAAAACAACAAATAAGAGAGAATGTAAGCATGTAGCAAAGCAGAAAAAAATAAATATGATACTTCTATTTCATTCTACTTCTGTCAACATATTGCAATTATTCTCTTGTTCATAATATCAGTACTCTCAGATACAACTAGACACAATATGTGTCCTAAATGGATGATTACAATTGAGGATGCTGCTGATATGTATTTGATGTTATCACTTTTATAAAAAGTAAATGTTTAATGTTATCACTTTTATAAAAAGTAAATGTTTAATGTATTTGATGTTATCACTCGATGTTATCACTTTTAAAGTAAATGTTTACAAAGTAAAAAAAAAGAAGATACATTCCAATGATATCTCTTGCTTTGCATTCACTATCCCGTAGACTACGGTTTTGCCACAGAGCAGTAAGGTGTGGCAAAATTTCATCATCCAATGAAGCGAGCCCCCTCATTATGAATGGAGCAGACCCGTGTGTTATGAATCAACACTTTGTATACAAACACACTCCCCACTACTACTACTATTGACAGCATACACGGCAAAGTGCTTTTCAGTGTGTGCATACAAGTGTATTCA
Organism: Heliocidaris erythrogramma; assembly: GCA_025617745.1. Classification (NCBI taxonomy): domain Eukaryota; kingdom Metazoa; phylum Echinodermata; class Echinoidea; order Camarodonta; family Echinometridae; genus Heliocidaris; species Heliocidaris erythrogramma. The sequence continues at coordinate 26,487,420 of CM046860.1, forward strand.
GATCTGAACTGTGAGTGAACCCCAAGTTTTTTTTCCCCACAGACAAGAAAATACTTGAGAAAAAGTTTCACCGTGCTGCATCATGCTATTTTGCATGGAAATTTCTTGCAGAGGCAATCTTGGGGGTTCATAAAATATACTAGTCTGCTTGTTGGTATCTGCGTGCTTGCATTCCAATTGGGAAGAATCAAAGTCTGAAATACTTTGTTTCTTCTCAATTTGAATCCTTTTTTTATGAATAATGACTGACTCATAATCTTGAGGTCTGTGGTTTTAAACTCTCTCACGTGTGTCAAAGTAATGTAAATTCTTCATAATTTTATATTATGGTCATTCTTGTGATAAATTTCAGCCTCTTACATACTGAGAAATATTGCAGTGCACAAGATAGAGGCGTTCATGTACATGTACCTATTACCCATTTTGCTCCATGTGACATGTCTAGTTTCAAAATGTCAATATTCTTCAAACACAAGATTTTTTTTTTTTGCTAAATCACTTTAAAGTTATAATCTGAAATACACTCTATGTATGTCTGGAGAAACATTATCTATCAAAAGACATTCTCTTTTCACTAAAGTGAAAGTTATGAAAGAGAAATCAGACCTTCAATGCCCTATGACGAGACAGTTTTAGTAAAACACTATAATAATAATAATAATAATAATAATTAAACATTTTTATATAGCGCATAGCACATAGGCAAAATTGCATGTCTCTATGCACTTTAAGATTAGAAAACGAGAAGTTTGTACAAGAAAAGGAAAAATGCACTATTCAATATTGTGGCTAAACCACCTCTGAAGCAATTATACGTCATACATTTATTTACATACATGAGGTTGCATTTTTAAACCAGGACATGGTATAATCCACAGGAATGCCATTAATACATCTGAATAAAAGGGGTAAAGGAAGTTCTAGCTTGAATGATTTACATCCGATCATTTCCTCCCCCCCCCCCCCCCCCCCGATGTTTACACAACATAGATTATTAAGTCATTAATCTAAAGTCTCAAACAGTATACAAATACAAAATGACAATGTTACAATTTTTCCATTACATGGACTACACTTCCCAAACACAATTTCCCTCGCTTGCAGTCGGAAATATCTATTCTATACAATTTCATTCTCTATGTAATTTAGAATGCAAATCAAACAATGGTTTTTGAGGAGATACATGACTTATGTAGATAAATCATTTATCTCTACTTCAGATTTATATGCTAATATAACTTTTGATATAAAATTCTTGGAAAGAGGCATGCAAATTATGCTACCACAAGCCTGCTGTATCTATTTGAGTAGTCTGAGGGCACAGACTCTATTTTGAGGCCTTGAGAACCTATCTAGTCAGAAGCGGCAACAGTACAGGGCCTATGGAGTGCAGTAGAGCATGCAGTCTACATAGTCTTGCAGTTCAGACACTCCAAGTAATTTAGAATATAAATTAAAAAAGGATGTACATGTATTCTAAACAGATACAGTCTGACCTGACAAAGGTTTGAGCCTGCAACGTGCAAACTAGTGTCTGAGGGTGCCTTGAATGAAGTGGAGTGAACAAAGAATGCATAATTTCCCGCCAATACCCAATGGGTTAACTTAACCTTTCAAGGTGCGTTCCCACATATCTCAGATCGTTTTGCGAACAATAAAAGGTATTGTGTCACCAACCATCCCTTTCTTTAAGGATACCTCCTGGAAGTATAACAAAAACTTTTGTTCTCTTCTTCCTCCTGCTGCTGCTAGTAATGACAAAACCGGAGGAAAGTTTGTTGCCCTCTTTCTGCCGTCATAGATTTTTTTTCTCATACAACAGTAACACAGTGAAACCTGTCTATAAAGACCGCTCAAGGGAGACATGAAAGTGGTCTTTATGAGCAGGTGGTGTTTATGTACAGGTTCCTTTCATACATGTTTCAATGGGAAACACTTTTCAAGGGAAACGAAAATTGTGGTCTTTATAGACAGGTGGTCTTTCTATACAAGTGGTCGCAAAAGCAGGTTTGACTGTATAGGTTATGAGAGCATGTGAAGAAGCCTATTGTAAAGACTAAGTTACTAATATCAATTAGAAATGGAAGGGAATATATCTCCTATCATTAGTGTCATATTGGAATTGAACTGATAGAAATACAACCATGTTCTGTAATGATAGTAAATTCAAGTGATTGAAATCTTTCAGTGTCAAAGTTTAAGTGATTGCATTCTTTAGAATGAAATGTCATAAACTTAAATATTCTTGTACTATATTGGAATTTTAACAGACACTGATGTTCACCACTTACAACAAAAGAAAGCTAATATACAAAATTAGAGGGAAATTCCCTTCTGCATCCCAATTAAAGTACAATCTATGAGGCAAGTCAACAACATGAAACTTAGAATCATAATAAGGAAGTTTCGGAAGCACGCGATTTCAATTTTCATTTTTTTGATGTGTATTCTATTTTCAGAATTCATTTTCAGAATTTCCTGTCCAAACCCCAAATTTGTTTTGAGGTCAAAAGGATGAATAATATATCCAACCTCTGATCCACAAAGCAAAGAGATATAACACCTATTTGATCTGCATTCCAATAAATGGTAAGAGTACATAATAGAATTTAAGGATTTTCAAACCCTTGCAGCCATGCGATATATGTTGGATCACTGCCAAGTATGGCATGCATGACAGGCGGCAGGAATGCAGTGGTATTTAATTATTCATCTTGTGAGTGAGTTTTGGACTAGCCCAGGGGGGTGTTTCATAAAGCTGTTCGTAAAGATATGCATGACTTCACGAGCGACTTGAATATGAAGTGCCAGATAGGATGCCCAAAGTTTTTCCTGATGATTTAACGAAGTGTGACTGTATTTCCAACAACCTCAATTAAAAAATGGCAAAAAAATATACTTTGCATTAAAAATATTCGTTATGAAAAGAATGTTAATCTACATCTGCACAGTTCAACTTTAGTTGATGCAGTTAAAAACGAATGAGCATCCTATTTGGCTTGTCATATATAAGTCATTCGTAAAGTCGTGCCTAACTTTACGAACAGCTTTATGAAATACCCCCTCTGGCAGGTCACAAGAAAGTTTTTTGAATTAAACTTTACTTTTTTGCGTGTGTATCTAGTTGTACATACATGCACAAGGAGTTGTATTGTTAATTACTTGCTCTGGTACTTTTTATATTGAACCATTGATTCCATGAGAACAACCCACACTTGCAGCTTGTTATCAGGGGTTTTCATTGTATATAAGGAAGCCTAAGATCTAAATTGAGATACCAATCTAATTACTGAAGTGAAAGGTTACCAAACAAAAAGACAACACCCTTTCTAACTTTCTGCTCCACTAGACCATGAGTACAATAACACAGGGTTTGCAATGTGGCTGACCTCCCTTCTTTTATAAGCAAGTCATTTTTTATTAATTCTTTTTAGCTGCGTTTCAGTATTTGACAAGGCAATTAGCTGAAAAATGTGCGTATACTAATCTGTCATTATTTCATCTATTATCATTCTTATGATGATGATGATGATGATATTGATGATGATGATGATGATGATTGTTATTATATTATCATTATTATTATCATTATTATTATTAATATTATTATTATTATTATTATATTATCATTATTATAATGATGATAATGATGATGATTAGTAGTAGTAGTAGTACTAGTAGTACTAGTACTAGTAGTAGTAGTAGTAGTAGTAGTAGTAGTATTTTATTACTATTTACCATTTAAAGGACAGGTCTTTTTTTGCATATTACCTACAGGTAGTTCTTTTAAATGAACTAAACTTAATTTTACATACAAAAATTCTTTCAAATCAATGCAGAAACCACATAGAGTACAATGAAGCACTAATGGAAGTATCAGAGAGGAATCAAAATATGCCTAGTTAAGCTTTGATTTAAAAAAAAACATATCATTCCGATAGAAATAATATGTAGGGATAATACATGCATAATAACATACAATTAGTATTAAAACTACCAAATAGTAACCACCATAAATGAAATGCTGCTACAATGCATGCATGCAGGTGGAAGGAATGGTCAAATGCAGATATGGAACTATAGATTAGATAGAGTTAGTCAATTAGAAAGGAAAATGTGAGAGAATGAAAAACAGAACAACCAAAACTTACCAGGGTGAACAATAGTTCTTGTGGAAGAGCCATATTTTACAACTGCACAAAAGTTTGGAGAACAGGCAAGGGTGTTGGGAGTGAATACATGTTTGTTAATAAGCACACAGAATATAACACTAAAAAAAGACTCATCAATTTTGTCAAATTAACAAGACAAAGTTCCTCAACTATGACATCCAATATTTCTAGAAATGTTAAGTGTATGAATGTATGTATACACAAACAATAGAAATGTTTAACAACTGCATATTCATAAGTGTGCACAAATTATCATGCAGTAAATATAAGACATTTTTCAAAAAGTTATTTCATATGTGGTGTTAACACATAGTGAAAATGCAGTTGAGTTGAAGAAACAACTGGCTCATAAGTCATAGGGCTTCATGAAATAAATACAGGTAGAACAATTATGATGTATAAAGTTACATAATTCTCAGCCATGAACTTTTAGATATTTAGTCAATCATGTACATGCAGGAAGGTTCGTCTCAGCAAAAATGAAGCAAAGTTATGGAATACACAATGCAGAGTGATTTTAGGGTAGAAGCTTTATCTTTAGCCATATTGCAATGGGGATTTTGACTTTTGCATGGTCCATATGCCACAATACAACTGATAGGCTATAAGGCATAATGCTTGGGTTTTCAATGATTGTAAATATAAATCATGTTTTGGGGGAGGTTCATCTTAAGTAGCAGAAGTGAAGCAACAGAGGAAGGTCATGGAAAATACAGAGTAATTCTGGTGTGGAAGCTTAAGGTTATGCCCTATTGCAGTGGGGATTGGACTTTTGCATGGTCTATACTACCACAACTGCCTATGTTAGTCGAGCACATCTAAACTGGGCTCTTTTCAAGCCACTCCAAAGGAAGGGGTAAAGATTTTCAGATTTAATCAGTCTGAAGTCACAGTAGATTATCCCAGGTGAAAACAATAGGGCATACATTTGCAAGCACACAGATGGCAGCACCATGATCACCTAGTAATTCTTATATACATGTAGTTGATCATACCAAACTCCAGATTCCTATCATTCCAATGATAACCATGCACATACATTCATAAAAGATTATCAAGAACTGAATGGACATAATATACCTCAATCCGCACACACACACACACACACATAGACATCCAAAACCACATTGTCAGCTGAGAGCCAGAACAGCATTAGCTTTCATTTCTATAATACTGTAAAACCCAAATTCGCGTGCATAAAACTTTCGCGAATTTCACGACAGGTCGAGATTCGCAAAAGTTTCATGCCGGGAAATAATAAAATCACAATTGAAAGAACATAAAATCATTGCAATTCGCGAAAGTTTCTTGCTTCAAAATTTGCTGTCGTTAACAATTCGCGAAAGTTTTATGTCGCCAAAGTATCTGGTTATACAGTAGTGTATATATATATATATGCAGACGATACAAGAGGTATATATATATATATGCAGACGATACAAGAGGTATATATATATATATGCAGACGATACAAGAGGTATATATATATATATGCAGACGATACAAGAGGTTTCATAATCTGTTTGTGTGCTTACCGATAGATGATGTCCCAGAGCACTGAACTCCTGCATCTTCATGGTGATGGCAATTGTTGTCACTGAAGGGACTTTGAGCACAGTTTACCAGTTCATTCTCTGTACCATTACACCTCAAATCATCCATCAAAATTTTACCTACAAAGTGGAATTAAAAAAGAGATTGGTATGCACTTTATAAATCTACAAAAGTATGTTACAATAATGAATTTAGGGATTTCATTTTTACCAAAAAAAGAAAGATATGTCCCAATTTATTCAGCATGCACCTTCATATAGAAGTATGATTAATTTCTTTGCAGTTTTACTTTTTCATGTTTTCCTAAACATATTGTATTGTTGTCAAATGATAGAGCATAACACCCCCCCCCCCAAAAAAAAAAAAGCATACTCTATTTTTCCCCAAGGTATATCAATTACCAATGTCCAAATAATAGTTATGATCCAATGATATTAACTCCTAAAATAGATTTATCTCAGTGCTCACAATTTTACAATATACTCACAGACACAAAATTAAAATCATTCTCACAACTGTCAAATAAATAAATCAGTAGTTTTCCCTCTAATCTACTTTTTCATCACATGATCAAAGATGACTCACCTTGGCCAGGGCCATATCCTGGAGACCTAACGGCAGCCACTGCCTTTCCAAAACCAAGCTGCCTGCAAACCACTTCTGCATCATGAATGTCAAACTGATCATCACATACAGTTCCCCAATCTCCATTGATATAAACCTGGAATGGAAAATCAACAAACACAATATGCAATGAATCGTACTGACCAGCGAGATTTGTACATCTGCTACGTTTCTGTTTTATCACCAAAATCCCGAATCGATGTGAAATTACATTAAACATGGACCAATTTAAAACTGGAAATAAATATTGTGGCAGTTTACCTCAACTCTTCCTTCGAACGGAGTCGTTCCATCAAGCAGTCTTATCGGCAGGTGCTTCACAAGTCGAGGCTCGGTACAAATCGTCACACAGCGCCCGTTCTGCAAAAATGTCTCATCCGAACAGCTGGAGCATACATTATTGGTATCGCCATCCTCACAGTTCTTACAGAAAGGACTACATGGCTGGCAGGTGCGCGTCCTGATATCGCCATAGTACCCGACTCCACAATCTTCCAGGCATTGGTTGGAGCGAAGAAAGCGCGGCGCGTCGCAAGTCAAACAGTTGTCGGAGCGCTCCGAACAGGTGTTGCAAGTGGCGTCACAAAGCTGGCACTCTGAGGTACCGGGAACTTGGTAGAAATCGTCACCGCATTCGCCCACACAGAGCCGGGAAACGTCAGGACCCGAACATCGAACTCCTGGAAGTGCAACGTAATAAAGATGGGGTTATAAATTACACCATGAAGCTACAAAGCTTCATGATTACACTTTACAAGCTTCATTGCCGAACGGTGATAATTAGGAAATATCATAATTGGCAAATAACGTGGCAGATTATGATTGGATGTAGAGCTAGAAATCCATGTTTTCCGATCATAAATTTTCATAATGTAACGAGGGGGGAGCCATCGATGCATACCTGCATCTTCAAAATGACCGCAAGCGCTGGTGTACCAGTTGCCATGACTACAGGACTGGATGTTGCTCTCATCTCCGCGGCAGGTCACGCCATCAAGGAGGATTGGTGTGCGGAGAGAAACGGGAGAAAAACCAGCATCTGCTGCATTTACAGCTTCTAGAGCATCACCTGTTGAAAAATAAGCATAATTTGTTTTTAATTTTCTATAGAGTGCGCCTAAGTCTATATTGCAAATTTAATTATCGAATGTACTGTGAAAATAATGATATGCAAGACAGACAAGAAAAATGTTGCTCTGTAGTTTAACGAATAATAAATAATAATAATAAACATTCACACGCCCACCCACACACGCAAATACAAATACATATATATATACACACTCTCCTTTTCTCCCTCTATTAACTGTAGATCATAATATAGAAATGCTAAAAAACAAATTAAATCAAAACGAAAACTTATGCTACTCACCAAGTTGAAGCTCGCGGCAAATTACTCGAGCAGCATTCATATTCCATCCGTCATCACAGATAGTTCCATAGACACCATCGTGCAGGATTTGGACAAGGCCTTCGAAGTCGTTACGGCCACCGGTCAATTGAATGCGACCACGGGCGGGCCCTCGGGAAAGCAGAGAACCACAGTTCTCTTCACATCTATTACAAATAAGTCCCAAGTCATGAGACAGCATTATCATCATAAATGTAGATTCTCTAAGAATATTTTGATCTACATTGATTATGGATATTATCATCCGATAAGTAAGCAATATAAGATGAATTGGTAAATTTTAAAAATATAAAAAGTGATCCTCGGTAATTGACCATCAAGCAACAAGCAATACAACACCCCCCCCCCCCTAACAGTACTATTACATATTTGCTGGCAGAAACCTCAAAATAGATTGGGGCGGAGTTCACACCGGGTCAATAACCAAACAAATGCTCCTCAGATAGTGATAATGCACGCCAACAATTATTAATGCTTATCTAATTTTCAACATCTAAATCTTTGGGCATTTTAAGGAATAATGTTTTGGAAGACATTTTTTTTTTGCCGGGGGGGGGGGGGGGTATGGGCCCCTGTAGCCCCAGCTGCTGTATCACTGTAACGGAGCAATCATGCAATGCATGGACTTTCTGCGTCAACACTTCTTAAATAAATCCAACACATTTTGTTTCCATGGAAACGATCATGGACGCATAATGATGTTTTCTCAATAATGAATGAACGTTAAAGAACCCAGAGTACCCAGCGCTATTGAGGACATTGCCGCCTTCGAATGTCAACAAACTTTTTACGAATATCAGCAAAATTTTCTTCGGACAAAAATAAACATTCAAAAACTATAGGTTAGCAATTCCATTCAATATCTTCAATTCAATTCATTTGAAAATGGTATTTGATAGTGAAGTTTATATCTCAATTAAAAAAAAAACGAGGCTCAGTTCTATTGCACTGTATTATAGAAGATTGAATTGTCGCATTCAATAAGGTGAAGTGAATTTGACCGATATATAATGCCCATCTCTCGTCGAGGCAATCCTTTGCCTGCTGTGGACCATTTGGATTTTGTCTCAACACCCTCTGGCTTATTATCGAGTGCACTTGACGGTCAAACCCCTGTGTATAGTATAGACCATTTTGACCTATATTCTTGTATGTACTAACTGGGTCATTGCCTCCTTTGTCATCTGGGCAAAAGTGTAAAATGTGTTGAGGGGTGGTAAAACAGGCTGCGGAAACTTGGGGTAAACTAAAGTGCCCTATACATCATAATAGAGATTTTGAGTTCAAGGACGGATAGTAATATTCTAGGTCAAAAACGTGATTGAAAGTTATGTAAATACCAATTACCCTAATAGTTATAGGTCTGCAACATGATGAAGTGTATTCATTTTTTGCATATTAGTAGTATTATTAGGTTCTTTTTATTTGTGCAGAATCTTAGTAGTGTAATAGCTGATGCCTATATATAGTTAATTCCCAACATAATCAATAATAGGCTCGCGTTTTTTACATCCAATATCTGGACAAAAATGCATGGGTCTTGTTCAGTCTTTGGCAAAAGTAAACTGTTTGGAGCTCTGACGTCTTTTGGTTGGTTTTTTTTTTGTTCCAATAAAGAAAGGAATGCTGAATGTCAAAATATAAGCAATCTCTCTCTCTCTCTCTCATATTGTACTCTTTCTTTCTCTTACTTCATCTTCTCTTTCCCTTCTCTTTCTCTCTTCCATTCTCTAAACTCCTCTGTTCGTCTATACTCTTTCTTCTTCATCTTCTTCTTCTTCTTCTTCTTCTTCTTCTCTTTTCCTACGCTCTCTTTCTCATTTTCTTCTTATTTTCTGCTACTAATATAATAGGACTTACCTGTTTTCTAGTAAATAGAGCGGATCTCGACAACTCGTACACCTGTCTGCCTGACCTAGACAAGTCTTACACGATGCATCACAGGTTTCGCACATCTTGGTGGCGTCATCACCATACAGGCCTGGGCTGCACTCTTGGGTGCACTGCCCAGATTCCATGTATGGTTTGTCGTCTGGGCAGTATGATGTAGCAGCCCTTCTCGTCACTATAAAACGAAATTTAATAAACATGACAAATTATAGTTAAGTTTTTTTATTGATTATATCATTTTGAAATGCATTGGAAATACAAGTCCGTTCATTCAGTCATGAATGAATTGTGACATTCATTATATGGAATTCAATCAACTTCGAAATACATAAGTGGATAAAAATGATATTCAGTTTATAAGAACGGGAAAATTGCACTTATATGAACACACGTCATGTTATACCCAGCAGGTATTGCAAGTCATTTACACAAGTTAAAGATCTGTAAATTAAAGATACGAAATATAGTATGAATAACTTTTAGTTACAGATACTATCCTCGAAATCTGGTTATCATTAGCAACTCCCATTTACACGCTATACTTGGCAGTTAGTTTGTTTTTCTATCATGTTTATATACTCCTTCTCTCCAAGTTATCTTATCTGAATTAATTGACAATTGTCAATTTCACCTCTCGTGTGCCTTATTCATACTTTCCTTTAATGATCATAATGCACATTCAACGATTATACTTAAAAGTATTACTTAAAAACCAAATTGCTTGTATATAGTCAAAGTGTATGAATTTTTTATCCCAAGGCAAGACATTATTACAGAGCGTGAGAAGAAATATAATACTATATACTCGTTTTTTTTTCATCTGGCTCGAAGCCAAAGCACATACTTGCCATTACACCCACTCCCCTTAATAAGACCTATATACAGCCATATTGCATTTTCTTCTCCACCTGACCCCCCCCCCCCACACACACACCCACATACACACAAAGCCTCATTCTCTATATACCTCTCTTCACATATCATTTTCGACGTTCGAGCATCGTGACGCAAGTCGCATCGATAAAAACGCTTACAAAATAAAGTGCTACTGCATGGCTGGTTGATTATAGGAACGACACTTTTTTTTTAAATTGTACGAATATAAATTTTCAGAATTAGAAGCATTGTTGTAACTGAATATACATGTAGATGGAAGATACATAATTATATGCCTAATAAATAAAGAATGTATGTTAGTTACTGAACAGGTGGAGGATTTTAAAAATCTCAGATAATAAAATGTAAACAGTTCGGGGGTGGACGTATAAAAATCGGGTCCGCTCGCTATTCATAATTAAGGACCGCTATTCATAGAAAACCGCTACTCATTTAACACGCGTTATGAATAGCGGTCCTTATGAATAGCGAGGTAATTTGTCTATAGTTTGCTCGCTATTCATAAGGACCGCTATTCATACAAAACCGCTGTTCATTTATTCATGCGATATGCATGATATCGGTTCTTATGAATAAGTGGTCCTTGTGAATAGCGGTCCTTATGACTAGCGAGGTTACCCCATAAAAAGTACATGTACTTCAGCATAAAACAAGAACGATACTGGTATACGTAATATACAAAAATAGACTTCACGAGCGTTTTCTGGGAAATAATCATCATGTTAGCATGCATGGTCGTCGACATTGCACGCAACGAGTCGAATAAAATGGCAAGCTCAATACCCGTTTGTTATGAACCACGCGGTACCCGTGGGCGGGAAGCTATACCGTATGGTAATGGCGCCCTTTTTTCGCAGCCAGCCAGACGAACGAAGTTTTTTGTATTTCAACGCATTTATTTGCCCCCCCCCCTTCCGAATATACAGGGGCGTATCCAGGGGGGCGCAACAGGCGCGCCCCCCCCCCCTATTGGCCGTCGTAAAAAAAAAATAGCAAAAAAAAAAAAAATCCTCATACCAATTGAAAATATTGTTCATTAAATAGGCTTCAAAATTGGTCACATATAGCACTATTTTGCATCTCAGCCCTTCTTCAGAAGCAAAAATTTTCCAAAGACCCCTCCCCCATGACGGCGATCAATAATTCCTGGCGCCCCCCTATTGGGAAATCCTGGATAAGCCACTGATATACATGCCCTTTCCAACTTTATATCATTCGTATAGTGTTAAATATATTGATAAAGATCTTTTCCAAGCTGTATGGGAATTATTTAACAATCATTAAGGTTTAAAGCTTAATATGACATTTTTGCCTTGCTTGAATTCTTTTTAAAAATGAATATCAAGAATTACGAACAGGTGCGGACAATATCTCATCAGTCTTGTGTGAAACGGGATTAGCAAGATTCATAAACATATTAAGAACAACTTGTTTTTATTTTTGAAAACTATTATGGACTGAAATCATACAAAGTTCATTTTCGACCGTTCCTAGAGGCAACACAGATCCAGACGACTTATATATTTTTACTCCCGCCGCACGTAATAATTTTGTCTGGGATGTTTTATAGCTTCGCGTGGGTGGATTAATGTTTTATAGAGTGCATCCGTATGGACATTATAGATGTATGCACGTCAATGGAAAATGAATCTCTCTCTAGTCTCATTCCCTTAATATCAATATGTGTACTCTGAGACTCTCTCTCTCTCTTTCCCCCTCTCTCTCTCTCTTCCTCTCTCTCTCTCTTTCCCCCTCTCTCTCTCTCTATCTCTCTATCTATCTATCTTTCTCTCCATTTATCCCTTTTTATCTTTCTCATCCATTCTCATTACATCTCATCCTCGCAACTTTTCACTCTCTCTAAAGTTATCTTTCTCCACCTCACAGTCGCGCTCTTAATCCCTTACCTTCCTTCCCAACCCCATTTCTCGCTCTCTCTCTCCCTCCCTCCCCCTCTCTCTCTCTCTATCTTTCTCTCTATACATCCTCCCATATCATAACATCCCATTCTCTAACCCTCTTGAGACATCAGACATATAGGCTACCGTATGGCGTCAGCTACTATATGTTTACATCTACGGCTGATGGGAAGTGGGCGCCGAAAATTCGTCAGCATAATCACCATGACTAAGAGCCCAAAGGTTAATCAGACTCTTCGTATGTTCATAAGATTCATGACATTTTTAACGTATAGTGATTTTAATTGAATTGTTTTAATGGTAACTGAATAAGAGGGTTGTGTCATGAAGTGCTTGATCCTTAAAATTGAAATAGCATTTTAATACAATTTACTTCAAAATAATATATCTATATCACTGTTCATTCTTTCCCAAGCAACCACCGTTGGTTGCGACTGAGTAGCTGCGTTCGAATGGGTATTTAATGTTAAGATATTCAAAGAGGTTAAAAAAATATTTCTACCCTACTGACTAAAGCTCATTCCACATTCTTTCACGAGGCCATTTTCTTTACACACGCGCAAAACGTACATAATGCAACTGGTTTTGTTTTGTTTTTTTCCCCCACATGCGGGACGCATGACGTAAGTACAAGGTGTGGCGTTGCGCAGACAACCAATTCATTTAATACAGGCTCGCAGCCAAATTTGAATCCGTTCACATCTTGGAAAGATTTCATGCAGAGAATATTTCTTTACGAAGGGGCGGATCCAGGATTTTCTTATTTGGGGGAGGGGGGAGCACAAGTCCGAATGTAAGAAAACTCTGACAAGAGCACAAAAGGGTTATCTCATTTTGTCTTATGTACTTTTTACTAAAAGGCAATCTCTAACAAACAAAAACAAAAAAGAAAATGGTTATCACATTTTGCCTTTTTTAATCTAAAAGGGGTGCACGGGTCGGTTGTGCACCCCCTATCTTTATAACCGCACCTGCTTTATGCTCCCTCCTTCCAGATACTTCGTGCGCCATCTAGTTTTCATTGACACGAATAACAGCTATACGCCCATCGTCTGTTTACATTGACACTATAGTTTGTTTACTTTTTCAGGTTTTCCTGTTCAGAAAAAGAAGAAATTCCTCATATGGATTCTATATTTAGCATATTTTCACTATATACGGCGGTATGTAATCTTGCGCTTGGCAAGCAAGATAATCGGATCATAACACTGTAATTTAAAAATGAATTTATTGTTTCCCACTTTTCTTCGTGCGGTCATTATTTTTTCTGTTCCACATTGTTAATGTTATGTTCGTTATTCACAATTTCCTGATGCAACATCTATCCTTGTAATTAATGATAAAACCATTTAGAAAACTAAAGCACCTGCATGCGTTCCTTTCAAGTTTCATAATAAACCTCGTTCAGAAAGTTCTTGCTTTGTTTTAATCTGCATTAAGTTTGAACAATAATACATGTCAAATCGGTATATCAGGTTGTCTTCAGCACTCCAAAGAGATAACCCCCCCCCCCCCGCCCATTCCTCACTCTTATATATTTTCAACACGGAAACAAGAGAAAGAATGGTTTCTTGTCATCGATATGAAATTGCATGTCAGCATATAAGGGTAGGTTGTTTATCCGAGGTCTCACTCAAAATGATATTCTTTCCTCTGCAGTCCTAAATCTCCAGTAACCATAGCAACCGTCGTCTGAGGTATCTACGTAAGTACGAATGGCGAATTCATTATCTTGATACACAATGCCCACGCAGTTTCCCTGCAATAAACTTTTCATTCGGTTTGTCTATTCTTAGCGCTGCCTAAGCGTGTAATATAATTAGTCCTGCATAAATAGTAATTTATTTTATTAGTTTATTAATTGTTTTATTATCCGTTATGATCTTAATTATGCGGGTTTCAGCTCCCATTCTCCTGAAATGGACGCAAAATATTCCATTTATCATATAGCTTATCGATGTCGATCATAATTATCAATTCATATAGGGAAATTATATATAGGGATATTATCAAATTCGAAACGATAAACGGTCTAGTGTCACATTTGTTTTCAAACCATTGCTGCATGGTAATCGATTTAAAAATTCCGTCGACGGTGGATGCAGTAATTACAAGGGAGCACATTTTCTTGAACATAATAATTGTGTATAATAAATTGTTTTACAACAAGCATGCGTCGTCGCGATGTGCAGTGTCATGTGGCTGAAGAAAAGCATGATGCAACGATTCGGATCTCCTATTAGGCCCTATATACTTTCTCATGCACAAAGAAAGACATACTTGTGGTTTTGGCAACAAAGCACTTTTCCGGATGGTATGTATTTGCTATTCAGTCTCCGGCACGACGGGAGATATGCCGCATATACATATTTGGCACTAGCATATCCCGACTAGTTTCGTTTTGATGCATTTTGCGCGCCAAGCTGGACCAGTGAATGACGGGCAGTCGCGGAGCGCGCGAAGTGCTGTCCTGAACATAGGTCCTGAAAAGGACAGACGACACTCTTTGCATGTGGGCCTGCCATTGTTTGTATACAAAAATGACCTTCTGGTTGTGAAAGTCAAGCTCACGGACGGAGGCATGCTACAACCTATATGGCTACAACATATCACAAGGGGGGGGGGGGGGGTAGTGTTTTGCGCGCGAACTTTTCTACACGGGAAGACACGTGGTTTTGAACTTCATGATGCGAAAAAAAGGAAATAAAACATCCTATTTTCTTCGTATAGGCCCTATTTCCCCCATTGCACCTTATACAGAATATCAGTATTGATCCGTAAATATGTAGCAATATACGCTTTTTCACAGCATCACAGAATATTCATTCATCATCAGTATACTTTCATGTTTTCATCATCAATCATACTGTAATCACATAGGCCTACTTTAAAATAAATCTCAGAGAAAGACGGAAAGAGTAAATTTCTATTCAAACTTACCTGCGCTTTCTGTCAATTTCAGCTCTCCTATAATCCCAAAGATTAGAGCCAATCCCGCAAAATACACCACCTCGTGAAACAGTAACGCCATGGCAAAAACTCTCCTCCACAATCAACCCCTGATGTGAATAGAATGTGAGAAAAGATACCCATTTTTCACATTCTTCTTAAAAATTATGAATATCATTATACGACTTCCGTATTATTGAAATAAATGGGAGTTGTAACCGAATGTTAAACTGTTACAAGGTTAATGGAATTACATTTCCTTTACTTCTCATTCATAGACGTGAACATATAAAGAAATCTGAAACATATTCATGATATTGTCTTTGAATAGACAGTTATAATACATATAGATTTATTCTTAATATTATGATCACTTAACCTTGTTACTTGTTGCCCAAAAAGCTTTAAGGAATTGCTTATCAAGTTATTTTCATATTTGCTGGTAAATTAGGTAACGACACATGAACAAACGAAACTTGTTTTATCATGAAAAGTCATGGAATCTCTTTTTCTTACCTATAATAATTTTGTGTTGTTCGGCAAGCTTTTCAGGAAATGCTTTTCCGATCCTCGACGTGGTTGTCCTCCCTTGCAAAGTGAATAAAACACACAAATTTATAGACGATGTGATTTCCCTTAAAATGAATACTTTATCACCGCAAACATGAAAATCTGTGAGAAGATTATTGTATTCTCTTCTATGGCAACGTGGATACAAAATCAATACGTCTTCTCAGAGAGCGCGAATGTTTTGTTTTGCAAGCACACGAACCGGCGGAATTTTACCGGCGAAATGTGTAGTATATACTACGACGTATACTATGGTTTGTTATTATTTACACCCAGCCCATTGACGGCATGGTTGGCGGAACCGGCTTCATTTGCATGCTCCGCCCACATTTGGACGTATGTACTTTGAAAAGGGGTGCTTCAGCCTACGATTTGTATAATTTACTGGGTATAAACGTCTGATGTATCACATGTTCACCGTGATTAATATTTATAGTTGTTAGTAGAACATTTATTACACTGTTTGATATGAATATGTTTTCCACGTGGATTATAAATACGTTCGTCTATCACCCCTCTTTCAGACTGAAAGGTCCCGTCTGCCCTAGTCATTCACAACTGGATGATGCAACAATGAAATTCTCACGATTTAACTGTGCATGACTACACTGTACTGCATAGTAGGATCTGCATGGATATGCATGTGCAATACTGTCTGGCTTTGGGCCATGGCATCTAAGAGCATGCACCCCAACTTAAGTGTTCATTTATATATAAAAAAATATATTGTAAACTGTTTTAATTTCAGACGTACAGACTACTAGTACCTCCATGTTCTCTGTGTAATCTGGGCCCAGTCTGGGTTTGTGACAATGTGAGTAGGCTACGTGGTATTTCGTGGGGGTGAGAACACCGGGGAGAACACTTTCTAGATCAGTGTTTGTTTTTACCTTCCTGTTTTAATTTCAGACATATCGATGATATACAAAGGATCTAGAAAGAAACTGCTATTCTTGGGGCTGATCCAATATTGTGATCCCTGTACAAAATCCACAGTTTAATAATCGACCATTCATAAATTATACAGATATTTAAGATAACTTTTACTACCCTAACATCCTAAAATCCTGTCAACCATAATAGTTTGGTAAACAGTTTGATTTATGCCAGGAAGAAACGTGAATTGTAGTCTCATTATATTCTCTCGTTGTAGGCAATGTGACAATATCCTATACTTGGGCAAGTCAGATGTCTCGTACTTATTATAACAATTGTATCATGCAATTCAAACATAATTTGAAATAAATATATCTTTCATTTGATATTTTGTCTGGTTCAAGCTCTCGTAGGACCATCAGGTTGATACAGTCACCGGCCTGTGGATCTCATGGTTCGTGGTTTGAGTCCCGCCGCGGCACTAATGTCCTTTGGCAAGACATTAATCTACATTTGGCACTCTCCACCCAGGTGTAGTAAATGGGTACCTGGTAGGAATTTATTCCTTGAATGCTTGTAGCGCCTTATAGGGCAGCTGGGGTAAAGCCAGGGTAATAATAATAATACTCCTTTTTCGGCGCCTTGACCATCCTTTGGGATGGATACGTGCGCAATATAAATGTAGCTATTATTATTATTATTATTATTATTATTATTATTATCTTAGATGTAGTCGATAACTTACTGGGAAGATTACAAGGCCGAGGCTATATTTGAAATGTTATCTTTTACCATGGAAATAGTCCTAAACCCTAATCATATAACTCTTACACGATATACAATAATATCTGTTGTCTGTTTTTTCCACAATACTGTTATGTCATATATCAAAAATAATCGTAAATGGTGTCTTACCTGGTAAAGCGGCAGGAGAGACGGAGCTGGTGCTTCAAATAATACGTTTCAACAAATATGCGGGTAGTATGCGACGTAGCTGAATTCCGTTCTGGGGGTATGATTTCATTTTTTTCCCCTTTTGTTTGTTGCTGCTAAAGACCAGTTGAGAGAGAGAGAGAGAGAGAGAGAGAGAGATCGTTGATACACATGTCCCGTGACTGGTGTAGTTACTTATGATGTCATACTTTAAATTATATTAAAGAAAAAATGCAGTCGGATTAGTGAACAACTTTTTTTTCGATTAAATCATGAATGAGAGAAACAGGTAAAAAAAAAAGAAGTGTGTTTATCTGATTTCTTTTGTTGTTGTTGTTGTTGTTGGGGGTGTGATAGTGTTTAAACCTCGATAATGGCTTTATGATTATATGACCAATAAGGTATCTCGGTCATGAGACTTTGGTGTCCTCACATCACGACTCACCATTTTATTTTGCCATGAAAGTAATTTATTATCAGTGCATTACTCATGCCTATATAGGAACATGATAACTTGGGGAGGAGAAATTAGTTATTGTATGTTTATGGTGAAATCATTCAAGAAATTATATTTCGAATATATCGATTACTCCAGAAAAACCTATATCACACTTGTAACTCCTGCAATGCTTTTTCCACAAAAGGAAAATTCACCCTTTGAAGCCGAATTAAAATAAGTGTCAACACTATAATTCTGCATTAATTACGTTGGACTATATACGCCTGAGTCATAAGCCTACAAAAAAAAATGCACTTTTCACTACAATCATTTTGTCTGGAGCACTTTTTTGAAAAGTATTTATTAGCAAAACACAAACACAGAGGAATGTGATAACAAATGATTAAGATATAACAATTAATAAGAATTATTCGATCAAAAAAAAAAAAGGGAAAAAAAATCCAATTAAAAGAAAGAGAAAGAGTGTTTACGACGTTATCTGGTGTTTGGTCTATAGGGAATTATACAGACTAAACAATGGAGCCCGGTAATCTTCAAAGAAATAATAATGATAATAATTATCTACATTTAATTGCCCACATATCCGGTACCAGTAACCAGGGGATGCTTAAGGCGCCTATACAAACTCAGGTCTTCTCCCTGATGCAGGCCACCGCACACCAATATGGTCGGTCTGCGATCCGTTTAGTGAATGGCATTTATGGCATTTTAACAAAATGAAATCTACCCTATATTCAGGTTCTGAAAAGTAATATGAATACTACGCATAGGGTTTTGGTGAGCTGTCAGCTTTCTACAGGGAATAAGGGCAAAATTAGTTTCAAATCGTAGGCAGTCGTACGATTTTTGTGACGTCACTACGACTCGGAGCCGATTTGGCCATTCCATCGACTAGAAAACTCGGCAAAGGAAGTATTACCGATTTTACTATCTCTATATGACTATTCAGACCCTCAATCAAAAATATTTTTGGTTTTTAAATGATTTGTCAAATGATATTACATTTTCTTCTCAAATGGATCGCAGACCGATCGTAAGGTGTGCGGTGGCCTTTCCAGGAATAAATTCCTACCAGGTACCCATTTACTACGCTTGGTTGTGTGGCCAAAGGACATTAGTGCCGTGACAGGATTCGAACCACGAATCACCAACCATGTGATCCGCAGTCCAATGACGTATCCAGTTTAGATCACGGCACCTCTATATAGGCCTATAACAGATCTGTATTAAATATGTGGAAAAGGGAAAGTGGGAATGTGATTGATAAACATGCAGGATAATCAATGTACCAGATAAATGAGAAAAAGGTCTCTGCATTACTTTTTTTTTATAGGAAAGTTGCAGAAATACCTTTTGATGTACATTGTGCTTCGGACCGAATAAAGTGACGGAAACCGCAGTCTTGCTAATAGATTTAGGCCTAGAGTAAGTCTGTGCAATTAATTAAGTAGAAAGAATCTTGAAACCTAATTCAATAAGAAGTGTATAAGGTTTCAAAAACTAGAATATGATAAATTATCCGTATAGGCCTACGGAGTTTGACGGAATCAGGGGTGATGGTGGTGGTTTTTTTTCTCTGCCAAATTAATCAGGAAATTCTGTATAAAAAGAAAGGGTACTTGCTAAGGAACACACACAAACAAAGAAACTTAAATAATCATACATCTTTTTTTTAGCATCTGTATAGATGGTATCTACTAGCACTTTGCACGCATTGGGTTTTGCTATCTCTGGCAAGCTATTGAGTTGTCAAGCGCTACATTTGATCAAGAAGTATACATGAATTAATAAACATGTATATTCCATGATAGTGTCCCTTTAAGTAAGCTCATGATTCGACTGAAATATATATTTCATTTCTTCTTGTTATAGACCTACTGATATGAAAACTGTATTTAGAATGTCGGAATGAAATATTTAGCAGACTTTGAGTTTCTAGAAATTCAGAGCAGTTTACCATTTCATCTTATATCTTTTATCTTGGATAACATTGTACATGACCTGTATAAGAGCCTCTTTATGGGTTAATAGGTCAGATTATGTATCGAAAGGACTTAATTGCAAGTCCAAGGTATTTTATCCCATACGTCGTTACCTACCAAATCTAAGATTTTAGTATTTATGATGACTGTATTAAAGGAGAATTACGCTCATAAATAAAGACGATAGTGTTCAAAGGTGTTATTTATTCCTACTTGTTAGACTTTATGGCTTCGCGTCAAAATATACGAGATCGATATGAATCAATTTTTTCTGAGCAAAATTTACCATCTGCTAGCAATATGTATCGTCTGCTAGCAGCACATGGGGGCTGCCATTTTGTTTATGTGTACAAGAAGATTTTCTTAATCCAAATGCTCAATTGCCTTTTTCAAAATTAAAAACCCATTTAAGATTAAAAATATAGAATAGATATGTCAATTTATTTTTAAACTGAAGATTTCCTTATATATTTCTGTTGAAAATCGATATTCGCTTAATAGAAATCTATTTTCTCGATACTGGACGTATGGGACGGAGCAAATTAATTCAAATTTTATGGATGCTTCTTCCCTGAGCATCTATAGCGGCAAACTATGCATTCACCTGCTTTCGGATAATGGACTTGAAAAGTCAGAATGCATGCTGCATATTATATTATGTTCTGCTCTGTTTGGCAAACCCAAGAAAATAGATTTTTGTTAAGCAAAACCAGACAATTTAAAAGTATCATTATAAAGATTTAATTTTTATAATATATGTAAACACCCACTTTATATTTTCCGTCACATATGGGATTTTAGGTAATGAAGAAAATCAATTTAGGATTTGGATTCAAAATATCTTCCTGACTGGAACATTTCTCAATGGTTCATGTACAACTCCAAATCAGCAAGAAAATGGCAGCCCCCATGTAAATGAGTAGGAGACGATACCGGGTGTTGGAATATCTTTATTTATACCCTTTTCTGATATCTTATTAGAAAATGATTTAGGCCAATAAGTAGGAATATATTACACCTTCCAATATAAGTAAATTTGTAATCAGGGCTTAATTCTCCTTTAAAGTACATAATAACCCTACTAATTATACACATCGGTCGTGCACACTGCGTGATAAATCATGTAAATTGGAGCTTAAATTGCCTTTCATCTCTTTTGGCAAGTCAGTTTTATGGTAGAAACTTTATTTTCACAGACAACAACTTACACTTTCTGTTTATTAATTGGTCATAAAAGGTTACCGAATCTCCCTGTTTAATGAATTAAAGAGCCACCTTTATGTTATACCATACAGAATATGGCTATATTAGCTAATATTCCCAGTAATCCTCAAATTGGCAAAAATCCTACCTAGGATATCGAAAAAGCAGTGAGCAGAACAGAACTGACTTTCTATAGAGTGGAGGTGCAACGAGCTGCACTGTCAACTGCCCGTGGTCTAGTGCAGTTGTAGTAGTAGTAGTAGTTGTAGTAGTTGTAGTAGTAGTGAGAGTAGTATAGTAGTAGTAGTAGTAGTAGTAGTAGTAGTAGTAGTAGTAGTAGTAGTAGTAGTAGTAGTAGTAAAAGTAGTAGTAGTAGGAGGAAGAGGAGGAGGAGGAGGAGAAGAAGAAGAAAAAGAAGAAAAAGAAGAAGAAGAAAGAAGAAGTGGTACGAGCGGTGGTGGTGGTAATGGTGGAGGTGAAAATGGGTTGGGTGATCGTGGTGGAATTTGTATACGATTAGTGATTGATGTTGCTGTTAATATGGGAGCAGTTAGAACACTGCGAGTGTTTAAAAAGCTATACAATCTACAGAAAAATGTAATAATTACGTTTCTTCTTTTGTGAACACAATAGAGTCTATTCTATCCTTATACACAAGCATGCTCTTTTAAAAACGAAATGAATTAACAAAGAAGAAAAACGTTAGTTTTCCCCTTTGCCCCTTTGCGTACTGTATAATATAACTACAGGAAATCATGGATATACTACCGAGCTACATGTACCGGTACTATCTGTAGTATATCCATGATGAAATGAAACTTTCTTCGTATTTCTTATACATGCAAAAACGAAAGCTGACCCAATAAGTGTTTCTGAGGATTAAGTTGCTTGGAATAACAATAAGTACAAATTCTGGGAATTTCCTGCTTTATACCAAAAAGAACCGCAAACCCTAGACGTGAGTGAGCTCTGCATGTAAGCGGCTGAATGAAATGTTTGAATGATACAACTTTTAATTTTGCATGAAAAAAAAATTAATCCCCAGATAATATTCGTATTCAAAATCATCGGCTATATAAGGAAACGCACAAATATTATGTTCATTATTCACCATTTTTAATATTTCTGTATTTTACTATTTCATAACGACATATATATATATATATATATAAGCAATAGCTTTATTCTTATTTTACCTTAAATTTATTCACTCCTATTTTTTGTTTGCAAAGGACTGTTACTCCCTCATTTGTTTCTTCAGGGAGTGGAATCCCCATCTCTCTGATTTCTTATGACCTTTGCGAATCAAGATCAATTATTATGCAACCAATACAATTTAATGTTATTCCGATGTTGATATCATATTCCCAATATTTATTTCAGGCCCTAAACACATGTTGACAAGAAAACAACAAATTAGAAGACAAGATTTTAATTTTAAAAATATATATTTCTATTACACTTCTGATCATAATTTTTTTTAATAATCAGGAGAAGAGTCTATGCAAATATCCTTTCTTTTCGAAACGTTTAACCGTCGCTTCCCATTGAATCTCACGACTGTATAGGTGTAAATATTGAATGATGGAATTCAGTATCTCTCTTCAGTTACCATGGTTGCAGATCCGTGCTTTCGAAGTGGGAAGGGGTGCAATCACAAAGGGGGGGGGGGCACTTTCTTCCGATTTCAGTTATCTAGCTTGTCTTTCAGTGTGACATAATATCATGCATGGGAGATGATAGGAAACAGGGGTGTCCATCTAGCACCCCTCCCCTGGATCTACTCTGCTCCCCCTTCCACCATTCACCTGTCCTCTTTTTGATACCTCAGTCACACTTTACCAAACCGACTCCAAACCGACTGACTCTTAGTCATCTGGGGTAATAGAATTTTCATTTTGGATCAGGGCCCCGTTTCATAAAAACCTGTTATCAGTAACAACTACCACATTTCTATGACAAATTTGCTCTCAGCCAATCAGATGCAAGGATTTCAGTAGCTTATAACAGTTATTGCAACTTGTTATTGATGACAAGTTTTATGAAGCGAACCCTGCATGGTTTCAGTCTCCTCGTTGTGACTGGGGTCTAAATGAAAAAAAAAATGCTTGTAAAATTGTATGCTCTGTGATTTAATTACAAATCATAATTATTCAACCGCACACACATCAAATCCATGTGGTAGAATCGTATCAAGGATATAGACCAGATATTATAATTGAATAATTATTGATATGCATTCGTTGACTATCTTTACGTCTGAGACCACAATGACAACACAAGGACATTCCAAGCTTTTAAAGGTATAGTTTAACATTTAGAACGAAATGGGAAATGGTGTTTTCAGATATAAATAAGAAAACAAACTCACATGTTCCTCTTTCAAGTATACCGTGATATTTATTTGTTTTTAAAAATCGGTCGCAATATTAATTCCTTGCGGCCATGACATTTCATTTTTAACGTATTTGTTTTTATCCTACGTTAATTCATCATCAAGAAGTTCATCGTATTTTTCCTGTTCTCTCTCTCTCTCTCTCTCTCTCCCTCTCTATGTCTCTCTCTCTTTTACTCACTCTCCCTCTTTAGCAGACACACTCTCTTTCTCTTTCTGTATCTTTATCTCACTCTTTCTCTTTCGATCTGCTCTATATAGATATGCTTTAGGTATAAACACGACTAAATATAACCACTAAAATATAACTAAACATAAAATCACACTTGTCAATAATAAAATCTAAATGGAATTCTGTTTCAGTCATAATTATATACAATTCCGTTCACATCGTGGAGGGTCTTGAACTACAGCTCTACGTTCTTTTAAAAAGAGACGGAAACGGGTTGGGGGATATAATACTACTATTCATTTCTTCCATTTAATTTCCTTTTAATAGTTGCATATCTTTTATTCCCCCTTTCAATCATCACTTCAAAAGTACAACGCACAATAGTAATAATGCGAAATCTCTGTATATGACATTTCAATGACGTCAACTCGCGGTTTGCAATCATTATGAATGATGTTAATACAGCTCGATTCATTTTTCCCCCATCATCATACACTGAAGCTGATATTCATATTTTATTCATCCGAACTTAGTACATGCATTGCTTAGGTTGTAAATACTGAGGTAATATTCAATGTTTGTTTGTTTTTTCCTCTCAAATCCTGTATCATATTGATGTTGATAAACATGAGCTATGAGGAAATCGACGATTATAATTATAAGCTCATATTG
Organism: Heliocidaris erythrogramma; assembly: GCA_025617745.1. Classification (NCBI taxonomy): domain Eukaryota; kingdom Metazoa; phylum Echinodermata; class Echinoidea; order Camarodonta; family Echinometridae; genus Heliocidaris; species Heliocidaris erythrogramma. The sequence continues at coordinate 26,512,099 of CM046860.1, forward strand.
CAGCTGAACGTCATTTCCCTATCCAGTCACTAACAAGATGGACGTGGTTGTTAAATCTTATAATGACAATGGTTTCCAGTTTTGCTTCATTTCAAAAGGTTATTTTCCCGGGACTTTAGCGGGAATGTACTAGCAAAGTGAGATGAACTGTTATTCTCTGTCATTTCCCCATTGTCATGATCATACCACTCCTGTACTGTGCAATAATTGGACTGAAACCATCCGATGTTTTTTTTTTTTTTTTGTAAATGTTATAAGGAAATAAAGTCAACCACAATTCAAGATAGTTCATGTGTTAAGCATGCACTGGTGTTTTTTGTAGGCCCAACCGTTGAGGGGGCGGGGCACTGGCATGGCATCATGGGGGGGGGGGGGGCATCGTTCTTTTATACAGGTGGATGAAAATAATGTTAACTACAAGGCCCATGATTGGGGAAAGTTACAGGAGGGGTCCCATTGTCATATTTTCATGTTCCCTTCCCTCCCCTGCCCTCTCTCTCTCTCTCTCTTGACAGTATGCCCCTGGTGTTGGTATTTGGATTCAGAGAGCAAAGTGTTACAACATAGTTGTATACTCATTTCCGTTATAAAAACATTATGCCGGCTGTCCGAAACCTAATCTAATTCCCCCCATTTTTTAAATACATTTCTGGTTAAGTTCTCAAAACCACAAAGCAATAAAAACCTGAAACAGAAAAAGAAACATACAGAATAGTATCTGAAATTTGAGAGTAACACCAGGATACTCGTCTTCTCAAGTGGAGATCATTTTATCTGATATCCTGTTACATTCCTGAATGAAATTATGAACCAATCAACAAAACATATCCGTGATATATATATTCCATAGCTCTCCAGATAATTAAAAAAGCAGAGCATGTGAAAGAAATGTATAAAAAGGAGAGAGTGATAAAGAGAAAATTGCGAAAAGAGAGGGAAAGGAGAGGAAGCAGAGGGGAGGGCGGAGAGAGAGAGAGAGAGATAGAGAGAGGATGAGAATGAGAAAAGTGTAAGACGCGATCAGATATTGTCATTTTCATTGTTACATAGTTTATAATAATATCCGTGATTTCAAATGTTGACACTTTCTTCTCTAGCATCGTACTTTTGTCATCAAAAGGTTCCATGCAAGGTGCAAGCTAAGCGGGCAGGGAGGGTGGGGGGGGGGGGGATTTCCCCTCCCATAATAACGGACATATTTTGTGGCGGGCTGAGTAAACATTCTGCCGTAAAAAATATATATATGATAGCCTTTTTTCCTTTCAAATTTCAATTTGTATACGCACATGCATAATTATGCTTTGGTTGGTACTCTCATGATGTGTCTCACTAATCAAGAGTTTCTATTGTCTTGTATTTCGAACTGTCAAGTATATCAAACTATGATGGGACATGGAGCCCCGAAAGTTGCGTTACTTAATTGGTGAGATAATCGATAAATTTGAAAGACGTATTCCCCTTGGACTTACGTCATATTTAAGTTATTGGTGAGGTAGCTGTTTTATATAATTATAAAAACCTGAAAAAGAAAATCGACTTGGAAAAAATCCTAAGGATTGTGCTGTTATTGTCTGGTTTCGAAATTAAGGTATACTTCGGAATCCTATTTCATTGTATTTGTTTGTATGCCAGTATGTTTGTCTGTATGTCTATATGTTTGTCTGTATGTCTGTACGTCTTTCTGTATGACCATCTGTCCGAGTGTCCGCCTGTGTATATTTGTCTATTTACCTGTCTTTCTCCACTCAAAAAGAAAAAAATATTTTGGTAGCAAAACATAATGAATGCAGATTATACCTCTTTGGCAATGTGGTTAACTATCAGTTCAACATGTTTTCTTGTTTCCCGTATTCAAGTGGTTCTTTGTTTGTGTTTGTGTCGTTGTTTTCCTTTTAAATCTATTCAAGTTACTCGATTACATTCATAATACTATATGCATATTAGACTATAACATGAACGTTTGTAATCAACTGTCTGTCTGTAACTTATTGATTTATTGTGCCTACGAGAGCAGACAGTTTGAAATCGTGCCAAATAAATTTTGTTCAATACTGTTTTGGATTTTTTCCCAAATGGTCATGGGACAGGATACGATGGTAGAGACCAATACATCTCAATTCATTCAAAACATTCTTCAAGCGGGGGGGGGGGGGGGGCGACTTCTGTGGGAGGGGCGGTATTTGGTCTGGTATAGCCTCTGTGAAATATCTTTTACAATAATTTAGTTTGCCAAACAGAGCAATAATTTTGTAAGACACCGATCAACGTTTTTCTTCAAACACCACGTCGTTGATGGGTTCATATAATTATACAGCGAAACTTAATTGCCCTTCTACTGTATAGTTAAATAGCCCTGTAAAATGTGGATTAAATCCTGGACAAACTGCCCTTGGTGTAATAGGCGAGAGAACTAGAGCAGAGCATTGGTTTTACTTTCTTTTCTGTCAAACTGCATATGAATAACTCCATTGGACCATTTCATAACATCATGAAATTTAAAAAGCAAGCAAGATTCGCCAAACTATAGCGTAACAATAATGAAAAAACATCATTAAAGATGCTATTTAAGATTCAATATTTTGACATAGGGCATGTAGGGTGAAATACAATAGTTGAAATGTTCGATAACAAATGAGTATCACTGAAAGCAGTTTGTTCAGTTCTTGATGGAAAATTGATACATTTGATGAGAGCAGCCATGTGGCATGCTGTTCACAAGGTATCGCATTAATGTTTTTCACCTCACCGCAACTCATTCCTGTTGCAAGATTTTGTTTCTTGTTTGATAACTCTATATATATTTCTATTTCTTTAATCTTTATGTTACTCACAATGTTCTCAGTAGAATAATTAGCAGGACATAGTACTCGGATCAAGACAAGTAACATTTGACATTCATCCTGTCAGACATTAATAGTCAAATATGTAGTCCAACACCGCTTCTCATAAGACAAAAAAGGGGGGATTGTCTGGGGAAAATTTGCCCGGGGCAAGTTGTCCTGGCTGTACTCGTCCTAGTGGTAATTGCCCTACGATAATTGTCACAAAGGTAATTGTACTGGGGAGTAGTTGTTAATAATCATTTTTCCCAGTTCCATAGACAGTGGACTTAACACTACGCACATGCTCCCCCTCCCCCCCCCCCAATAATTTTTTCCAGGTGTGTGTGATCGTCATTGGAGATGTTTAATTTCATCGAAATTCCATACAATCGTTGTATTCATCTACAATAATCTTGCTTCACTCCATATATACGTGTTTGACCAATTTCTCAACATGACACATTAAAAAGGTTAAACAGAGCCTTAAAAGATCCAACGACAACTAACTCTATACTTTTTGTAATGCACACCACACCTGTTTCGTGACTCTGATACTTAAACAGGTTTCAAGGTGTTGTTAGTCACTTAAGTTAGGTTGAGTATAGTATCCTGAGTAGCAGACGTGTTTCGGATGTCGTAGGGTTTATGAAACTATGGAATACGATGAAATAATGAAGAAAATTATTTAAAGGGAAGTAGGGTAATTTCATTTGATGATGATGCAAGAGATGATGCAATAGAAATATTCATTATCCTTTCGGCATGCGGTAGGTGCATAGGTTTATGTCCAAATATGAACATTTCTATACTGTCTCCCCTATGCCCCTACCAACTGCCCGCCCTACCCCCTGCCTTTGGGTGAGGTTTAAATGACAAGCCATTTTCAGTTTAACCTCAACCCTTGCCCGCCCCATTCCTGAATGCATGTGTGAGGTTTAGATGACATGTCATTTGCAGTTTGGAAGAGGGACATACTAACATCACTTCGCATCTAATAAATGTTGAGTAGGACAACAGGATATACTGAAGGACATTAGTCACGACACTGACTCAGAATGTTGCGTTCAAGATCAGAATAATTTATCATCGTTTTACACCCATATATAGGGTGGACATGCCTTTGAACAGTGGCGTAGCATAGACGCTAGATCGGACATTGATGGCGCACCGGCATCTTTGATGAGGGGGCAACTGCCTTAGTAGATGAATGAAGCAGGGCCACCGATTATTAGGTGTTTGAGGCGGTGCTACTATCATGTGCCCACTCTCTCCTCCCCTTCCTCCCTTTCTCTCCCCCCCCCCCCCCCCGTTTTGGTTAGGGGCAAGTGCCCCTTGCCCTTGCAGCTACGCTGCTGTCTTTGAATGATGTAATCAGTCCCCTGTCAAGTTCATCGTCACTGGGTGGAGACCTCGATCTATGAGGGGTGATGAAGAGGTGAAACACTCTGCTCAAAATTACGTCAGCGAATTTGAAAATGTCAAGTCCTTTTCTACCCTTGTCGGCAATAATATGCAAAAATCTAATTACACTTTTTGGGAGGATGCTTGTTATTTCGTTTGTCTTATTGTCAGCAAAGTTTAAGCCTGATAATATATCCTTTTTATTGCTTGTTACTTTTTTTTTTAAATTTCATGACAATTTGTCGAGTCAAAATTCTGCTTAACCCCCCCCCCCCCCCCGCGCTTTAAATGTTATAGCGACACTCCAGGTCACATGAGGTCGTATACAAATTAGAACAGATTCTATGTTCTTCAACAAAGCCAAATGATTTGCCGCACCCTACACTCTTAGAAATGTTGGGTAAATGCCACTGGGTAAATGAAGATTGGGCATAGGTTGGTTAAATCTTGCTCAACTTTTACATGCATTTACCCAACATTGGTCAAAAATAAGAATGAAATTGGTAAAGTTTACCCAAAAATTGTCGGACTCATAAGGACCGTCATGTTGGGTAAAATTTGGGTAAAATTTTGCCCAATATTTCTAAGAGTGTAATTATCAATTAAAAGGGAACTGTACGGCTCACAGTAATGAAATCAATAACGATAAAGATCGTCAAATATTTATTAAAGTATTTATGAAAAACTAAAATGAATACAACAACTGAATGAATATGTATTTGATTACATATAATTTATTGAGCTTAATTAACAGGTAGATTGGGGAATAAAGTAGCTTTTCAATAATAAACAAAGTGTATTAGCCACGTAGCATTTTCTAAAAGATTTCAATTCAGAAGACAACAAAATCTTTTGGAATATAAGTAAATGGAGCAAACATCTCCTCAAAAGATTAAGAAAAACAAACAAACAAAACAACAAATAAAATCAAACAAAAGTCAGAGGATGATTGATAGGTTATAGTCTTGTTTAACACCCATGCATTACTCTTTTACCCTGTGGGTCATCAAAAGTTCACAAACTTAGAAGTAAACCCCGTGACCCGTGATTAATATCATATCATAATCGTCTGCGGTCATCCGAGTGAAAGGGGGATAATCATGATCAATCAACTGCAAGGACAAAACATTGATTGCCGGTTTTGATTAATCATAAAGCAATCGATCAGTTTTTAAGCATTTTCTTTTATCATATTTGTAACACTAAAAGCGCGTGGTTATTTTAGAAGACTGCACAGTTATCAACTGTTAATTAGGTCCTGGGACCACTTTATGGCTATAGATACATTATCTGATAAAATATCGCGTGTTAGTTCCCCATCAACTCTTTAAAGACAACAGATAACCACGTTTCGGCATGAGGGGATGTCCCCCCCCCAACTCTCTACGGTCGAAGCACTTTAGTACACCGCCCCCCTCCCCCCTCCATGACTGTGGGATATAGGATTAAGAGGGATAAATAAAAATGAATACATTAAAAATGATATGCCCGTATAAAGTCTATGACGTCCAAATATTGGCCTGTGTCAAAGAAAGTGTTTAAATTATTTTTTTTTTAAACACGGAATGATTAAAAAAAGAAAAAGAAATTAACAAGAGCCCCAGGGGGCACGACGCTCACCTGAGGTGGATCAATTCACATCTGGTGCATGAACAACTTTCATTCTTCATCTATAGAGGTATCTCTATACACAATACCAAGTCTGAGCTTCCTACCAAGTTCAGTTAAATTCCAATCATGGTTTTGAGAAGAAGCTGAAAATGTAAAAAGTTTATGGATGGCGGACAACTTGCCCCACCCCCCCCCCTCCAGTATGTTACCCCCACAGACCCCCTATAGGGCCACCCAGAAAAAAAATCTCCATACACAATACCAAGTCTGAGCTATTCCTGGTTCTGGAGAAGATGTTTGAAATTTACATAGCTTTTACAATTGGGGCCCTCCCCCTGGGCCCCCTTGGGGGCCACATGTACCATTTTAGCAACTCTGGGTCCCCTACCCCTAAGGATGATTCCTACCAAGTTTGGTTGAATTCCGATCATGTGTTTTGGAGAAGAAGATCAGAATGTACATTTTGCCTGGCAGTGCCCCCCCCCCCCCCCCCCTCCAGTATGTTACCCCCACAGGGCCCCTATAGGGCCACTCAGAGAAATTTCATGAACAACATTCATTCTTCATCTATAGAGGTATCTCCATACAAAATACCAAGTCTGAGCTATGCCTGGTTCTGGAGAAGATGATGTTTGAAATTTACATAGCTTTACAATTCTGGGCCCCCTGGGGGCCACATGTACCATTTTAGCAACTTTGGGTCCCCTACCCCTAAGGATGATTCCTACCAAGTTTGGTTGAATTCCGATCATGTGTTTTGGAGAAGAAGATCAGAATGTACATTTTGCCTGGCAGCGCCCCCCACCCCCTCCAGTATGTTACCCCCACAGGGCCCCTATAGGGCCACTCAGAGAAATTTCATGAACAACATTCATTCTTCATCTATAGAGGTATCTCCATACAAAATACCAAGTCTGAGCTATGCCTGGTTCTGGAGAAGAAGATGTTTGAAATTTACATAGCTTTTACAATTGGGGGCCCTCCCCCTGGGCCCCCTTGGGGGCCACATGTACCATTTTAGCAACTCTGGGTCCCCTACCCCTAAGGATGATTCCTACCAAGTTTGGTTGAATTCCGATCATGTGTTTTGGAGAAGAAGATCAGAATGTACATTTTGCCTGGCAGCGCCCGCCCCCCCCCCCTTCCAGTATGTTACCCCCACAGGGCCCCTATAGGGCCACTCAGAGAAATTTCATGAACAACATTTATTCTTCATCTATAGAGGTATCTCCATACAAAATACCAAGTCTGAGCTATGCCTGGTTCTGGAGAAGATGATGTTTGAAATTTACATAGCTTTTACAATTGGGGGCCCTCCCCCTGGGCCCCCTGGGGGCCACATGTACCATTTTAGCAACTTTGGGTCCCCTACCCCTAAGGATGATTCCTACCAAGTTTGGTTGAAATCCGATCGTGGGTTTTGGAGAAGAAGATGAAAATGTAAAAAGTTAACGGACGACGCACGACGGACGACGCACGACGGACGACGGACAAATTTCCATCGCAATAGCTCACTCGAGCCATAGGCTCTAGTGAGTAAAAAAAGAGTTATCTGGTTATGGGACTTAAAAAATGCAAAAATGTCCAAAGGCATTTTAGGTATAGAGCTGAGGCAGGGATGGAGCTAGAATATTTTCACTGGGGAAGGAAGAGGCCATTCTCTAAAGTATCTTACAAGCAACAACACAAAAAGTTCTCACATTTCTCTGAATGTGTCCACATTTCCTGACCAGGCCCATTCCCCAAGAAAAATATAACTTGAATGTTGTCATTTTTTGGGCGCATTGTTTGGCAAATTATGGGGGGCAGTCGACCCATTCTCCCCCATAACGGCATCACTAATCCGGGAGAACTAACAAAGGATGACTTCCTCATTTTTTCACAAATCCACAAATCTTGCTACTTACCCCACCCCCTCCCTCTCTCTCTCTCCCTACCTCTCTTTCTTACTCCCACTGATAAATAGTACAGCATCCTTCATCGGTATACATACCTACATACAATAATTCTTGGCACCGATCCAGCCTTATAAATATACTATAATATTTTCCCACCGACAGCAGGAATCAGCCATAATTTCATTGCGCTGGTACTACCCACCAACAAATGCACGTGATGTATACATATCCTTGAGTGTTATCCTTGGACTTCAGTTTCATGATTGCTCGTCTGGATGACTGATTTTGACACGTAAATGTGCTTGGCATGGGGCACTTCTCGGGGGGGGGGGGGGGGGGCGTGTGGGGGAAGGGGTCGGTCAACAAATTCTTTAGGGGTCTTTCATTTTCAAAGCTTCTCAAAAGGTTTTTGAGTTTCCAGTAATTGGTTTTTACACTCTAATAACACTAAGAAGAGCTCTTCAGACCGAGCAGACATATACAGTATTAGCACAGATAATTCACACATTCGATATTGACAATGAAGGATAAAGAAAGTGGCATTATAGGATATTGATTTTTAATATTTGAAAATTATAGTGGGAGGGGAGGGGCAGTTAGCCTGATCAAGCACTTTGTCTGCACCAAGGCTATTTCATTCAGAACATTGCACGAGTTCCAGTCACATAGAAATTAATCACGCCTTGGATACAATAAGCAAGTGCGTCATTGCTTCATAATGGCGCTCTTTCTCTCTCTCTCTCTCCCCATTTACACCTCTCTGTCTCACTGTTTCTGTTTCAGCTTTCCCTTCACCTCACTCTCTTTCTCTCTCTACATATTTATAATCTATCTATCTTTCCCTCCCCCTTCAAGCTGTGTTTTTCGACTCTATCCCTATTTCCCCTTATATTCATCTTTCATAAAAACTGTAGGCTATACTGTTTTATCAGTATTAAACATCAAGTCTGTATCAAAATCATTTTATTGTACATGTATGTATAAAGCCTATAATTCAGATGAGTGTAATAGAGTGCTATACAAGATGCCACTCTATTCATCAACTCTGTTCTGTTTCATTTAGAACATACAATATTATACTGTATGCATTCCTAATTTGGAATTGAAACAAGATCATAATTTATGAAATTGCCAAACAAGTTTCTTGACATGCTAGCAAGGTCTGAACAGCAATTAGAAAGCTTTGTCCTTGCGAGTTCACAATTAGATCTTATTGACTATTTTTACTTTGAGAAACCAGAGTTTTATACACATGTAGTACATTCCATACCATAGGCAATTGCTACTAAACACACACATCAAACCAATAGACTGATGATTTGGCCATGCATAATACACAATTCCAAACTTTTCAACTGATAAAAATAACAGATTTAGTGGTTTTGGTACCAGCCCAACACCTGTAATTCTCATAAATGACCATTACAAATTGACTTCATGACTAATATTATGACATTAAAGATTTTTAAAAGTATATATGTAATAGACTCCTTTTTGTTATTATCATAGTCGCAAAGACGTTTTTTTCTAATTACAGACTCTTTTCTGAGAAAAAAAAAATAATTGGCCTAATGCATAAGTCACTAGATTTGACTTATTGGAATCCAGGAAATGGAAGACTTTCATCTCCATTTCCTATATTTGAAAAGTAAAAAGTGAAACAAATTACGTTTATAATTAAAGGACCCGTAACATCCTCTTGGAAGGCAGAGTTTCCTAGGAATAATAGCCCTGAAAATATACATGGTGTAAACTATGAAAACTGTCCATCATGAAAAGTATCGCTGATATTCATAACATGCTCTTTCCATGAACATTTCCAAGCACTGTAATCACTTTCACAAGCACAAAGCATGTAAGAAAAAACTAACATTATCAATCTGGTATCAGAGAAACTAACATCCTCTTTCAATAATCATTTCCAAGCACTATAATCACTTTCACAAGCCCAAATTAAGCAAGTAATAAAATGAAAATATCAATCTGGCATCAGAGTAACTAATATCCTCATTCAATAATCATTTCCAAACACTATAATCACTTTCACAAGCACAAAGCAAGTGATAAAACTAACATCAATCACACAAGCTGTTATTGATCACTTACTATGTTTAATGCTGCCACTTTCAATCTCAACAATGAAATATATTAGTCCTTGTACATCATATATTGCACATTCTTTGAAACCATTTGGCAATTCAGTTAAAGGTAATGAAAAATATAATTTATCACCATAGATTACAGACAACAATGATATGCGTACAAAAAAACGGATGTGTTAAATACAGCTGCATTTCACATGTACATTACATCATTCTTTAAATTAAATGGTTTGACCTTCTATATCAAGCTTAAAACTGGAAATACCCTGCCAGACAACTCTGGACAAAACAAATGTTGAGAGTTTCTCAATGATTTGCTAATTTGGTATGCAAGCTCAGTAATCTCAACATTCATGTTGAGTTAAATTCCCTCAAACTTTCAGTGGTCAGTTTCACTGATTTTTTTGCTGCTTTTATTTAGGCCACTTGGTATAAAATATGATAATATCATCAACAACCAACTCTGACATACCCCGGTTTGAAACTGAGTGGCATCTTTCAATGTCAATGCTCTGTTCCCAGACACAAATATTTAAGCAGATCTAATAAAAAGCCTGTAAAAACCCCATTTCACACACATATTCACATGCATACATGCACACACTCACACACACACATCAATTGAATCCTACTGTTATGATGCTGCCACATTCTTCTTCAACCAATGCTTCATTGCAAACAGGGTACCTGTGCTGAGCCTCTCTATGTCTTCACCAGTAGATGGCGCTGTTTGATAAAAGACTCCAGTAGGTATTTGATCAGCACCCACCTTACCCGTAGTAGGGTCCACTACATGACCTCTGTAATTGAAATGCAAGTGAGAATACAGGACATTCTTATTATATATGTAATACCTATAAATAAAGGCAGCATAAGAATTTTACATGAGTGTATTTTCTATAAAAGGAGTGAATTTTTAATGAAATTATTCTGAAAGTACATAATTTATGAGATTTCTAGAGTTCTCAATATACCCATGTATTTTTTAGCTTTAAAAAGTAATTAATTTTGAAAGACAAGGCACAACAGATCCTTGGACAAAACTAAATAAAAATTATGATAAGCTCTTTTTCATCTACATGTGAAAGATGTGATAAATATTAATGAATTATAGATAGGTAAATGTAACCATCTATTCAAGTCTCTGGACGGCTGTCTCGTAAGATTTTTTATGTTTCAAATCCTGGCCTGGAATAAAATTCCAACATGCCATTGGTGTGCTGATGTGTGTAAAACAAATGGACAGCTGTGTGTGCCGGATTTGTACAAACTCTGCAGGTTTGCGATGCGATGAGTTTAGGTGCTTAGCCAGAGCCAAGTGATAGCCTTGAAGTGGAGTTCCTTTCAGATATCTACATGTATACACTAAAATTCATCAGAAATCTTGGACCGAATGTCTAATTACCTAGCACTAGTATTTTAGATAGATAGATAGATAATTTATTCATCCAATTAAAGAAATTTGCTTTGTTGGCTTACAAAAGTACAAACATTCATATAAATAAACAAAATTACACAAGTTATGAACATGTGGTCATATGTGGTCATGAACATACAAAATTATACGTACTACAATCAGCATATTATTTCAGCCTAAACTCATCAGAAAGGAAAGATTTTCAATTTAAGTTTAGATTGGTATACAAATTAGCTCTCTATATAGAGTCAACATAAATAATATGAGGACAATACGTTGAACATGTCAATAATGTCTAGTCTGTGAGTTGCATGTAACGAGACGATAATTGTATAGCTTTGTTACTTGAGTTTATTGTATTCCCGGATTGACAGCGGAATAAATGAGTTTCCAAAACGATTTGTACGAAATCCTACCGATCGAAACCGTTTTCCAGAATGCATGACAGTATAATAGGAATGAAGAGGGTGATTTGTATTTTCAAAGATAATTTCAGCCTGTTTCAAAATCAGAGAGGTACATGCCTCATTCAAATTTGTCTCTTCACCTATCATTTTCTTTGCGTGCCTGGGGATTCTTTTCAATTGTTTAAAGTCCTCCTTTCTGCATGCTCAAAACCAAACTACACAACTAGACAGAATTACGCTTTCAATTACTGATTTGTAGAACAACAGGAGAATTGTCCTATCAACGTGAAATGAGTACATCTTTTTCAGAAAGTATAATCGTTGCTGTGCTTTTGCATACACATTCTGACATTGGTCGATCCATGACAGTTTATTGTCAACAGTTGTTCCCAAGTACTTAAAACTATCAACTACTTCTATAGTCTTGCCCTAGTCTTTTCATAGATTCGGAGCAATACTTTATGATACCACTTTCATAACTTGTTACCGGTATTCCAATTTTCTTTATGTTGTCAGACCTGAATATTGTCTTTAGCATGATTTCCCTTAAATCATTACCTTATTGTGTCAGGAATCGCACTCAGTACTGTCTCACTTTTCTCTCCTCCCCTATCTGATATTTGCGTCAGTGCCTGCACCATAGACTCCTCTAGCCAGGCTGCAGCACCAACCTCATTGGGATCTAGCTTGAGCTCCTTATCTAACTGCTGGCGGGTTTTTGATGAAGTGACTGACTGATAAACTACTATGTGGTGTTTCTTGGGTAGACCCTGGGACAATAAAGGTGGATAGACAGACTGCAAGGAATTGAAAGAGAACAAAAATTATATGTCTCTAATTCACTGAATTATGATGAATTGTGAATAAATTTTTTTTTCAAGATTACCGAATATTGTTTTTTAACAGTACGTTGTAGTGTCAGATTCATCTAACACTTTCATTTTGTTCAAATAACATCAAATTTGAATATAAACCAACTTTAATATATATATATATATATATTCATGTTTAGTAATTACTTCAAAACAGTAACATGCATCAAATTAAGTTCATTAGCACAGTTTTCATGTAAAGTCCCATTACACATATTATGTATGGACTTGGTTTAATCAAGATGGCCAGGCCTGCTCAATCTTGGTCACAAAGTCCTTGTTTTCAAACAACATGAAAGCCAGCCCCCCCCCCCCCCCATTGCAGAACACATACAAGAAAGCAGACTGACAGTCCCAGCTTCATGGGAACAATTTTTCCTTTAAAAAAAAATATTCTTTTGAGAAGACAACCGTCAGTATTACAAGCATATATAGTCATTCAGCGTTTACTTACCTCCCATAAAGCAATAAGCTTTGGACTGCATTCTACTGGGTCTACTTCAAGTCCAGTCTCTTCTTGTAACTCTCTCAACCCAGCTTCAACTAGCTAGAAAAGTCAAGAATAAAATAACAAATAAGAACAAACAACAATAAAATATTTCCTTTTTTTTTTTACAGTGCTCACATTCCAAAGCCAATGGTGCTCAAGTTACTCCAAAGTCATACCAGTTATATCTAAACTAATATTACTGCAGTGAAACCTGTATATAAAGACCGCTCAAGGATAGCAGTCTTATGAGGAGGTCTTTATGTACAGTTTGTTTTGATATATATGTTTTAATGAGAAATATTGTTCACGGGAAGCGAAAATTGTGGTCTTTATAGACAGGTGGCCGCTAATGCAGTATTAACACCCCCCCCCCCTCCTGGACCTTGTCAAAATGTCCACACGACCGAAACACACACAAAAAAGAAACATCAATGTTTGGTCTTGTGGGTCCATGGTCTCGTGAAACCGATGTCTGATGAACCTCTTTTACTTTCGATCTCATGACCTTTGGGCAACTGGATTTTCCCACGGCACTAACTAGGAATACAACTGAGATTGCTTACCGTTTCCCCCATCTCAACATGCCCCCCTGGAGGAACCCAGACACCTGGGAATGTGCGAAGATGAGATGCTCTTCTGGTCAAGAGAAGATAGCGGTCAGAGGACCATAGAAGAGTGACCACTCCACAGTCCACACCACGACCAAGTACCTCCTCTGATATGTTAGTAGCATCGCTGGAGGATAGGCCATGACATGGGCAGAATGATGGATGCTGGGTAATAGAGAGGCATACATGTCTTATCATTCACTTTACATAGAAAAATAGACTTTATTTTGTTATGTACATGTAGCAGGATGTTATCACAACCATAAGGCACTATATACAGTCCCAAACAGGATAATAACCTTGATTAACACTGGAAAAGCAGGAGGATGATTTTTATACATGTCTAGGCATACCCTGTATATTATTTTACAAATATCAAAAGATACGCTATAGCATACATGTATCCTGATTATCTGCATAATTCATTTGCTAAAGCTAAAGCCGGGGTAGCAATTTCCGAAGTCCTTTTGAAGTGCACAGAGATTTTAGGTATTGTGATATGTGCTATACAAGAACAGAATATTATAATCTGCATCTTTTTACGTTAAAGGACACACACTCCTAAAACAGATCTTGCTGACAATCTTGTTCAAATAGTTAAAACATGGCATAATGGGAGGAAAATGGAAGAGTGGATTTCAAGACTGTACTTTCTTTCTCATTCTCATTCTCAAAATATATATTGGCAAACACGAAATAACATATCATTGCAAATTTCTATTGCACCATCCCTAAACAAATATGTTTTATCACAATATATATTTACATTATACCTTGAGCACAACTGCATCTGCTTCTGTACTTGGATTGGATAGTATGAGTCGGTTGTCTTCTAAAGTACAACTAACTAAGGCCTCTAATCCAGGATGTCCAAGAGAATCTAAGATACACTGTATTATAAATGCAAAATAGAGGTATGAATAATTACATAAAATGTGATCAAAAATTATGCATACATATGTATGTCGGGAGGAGATACCCGAGGGTCACAGTGATTCAGTTTCGCTTTTCCCCTCCCAGGCACAGGTGGCACCAAATCATTAATAATAATAATAGAGCAAAGAACAAGGACGACCCAAAATTATTAATGTGTACAGGCATACCTTCATTATATTGACAAGGTTATTGATCATTTCACAGCCACAGGTTTCAAAGAATCTAGCCATCACAGATATGCTTTAAAAATAACACCGGTACTCTCGGTAGTTTACAAATTTATTGATTAATGTGATAGTAGGCCTATTCATGATCTTCATGTTCTTCTGGAGGAGAGGTGGGGGGACAGTATATTTGGCATGCATCATTGAATCAGTTGTAAATGGGTCATTTCACCAGGTTGGGACACACTTTCAATTTTCATACTTACAAAATTTAATTGGAATTTTATCATATGTCTTAAATATTTTTTCACAATTGGTTTGATGGAGTTTGCACGTCATACACAAATCTTTGAAATGATACTAAATATGATTTCACTTGAATTGATTTTCTTTTCATATTTCATATTTTTCCAGCAAATTTATAGTGGAAAAAGTGAGAAATTTTTGACATGAAAAATTAGTAAATGGTGAAGTCTAGAAAAAGTATGATGATTAAGTTTAATCTATCCATACTTTTAAATCAGATCACTGTAAGTACCAAACTTTCAGGTACATGTAGATTCATTTTTCCTGTCATTTATTACTTTGAAATACACAATTCACCTTATCCAAAATTGTAGGACGTAACAATGGTGTCAGACTTTCCTATAATTTTAAATGTATATAAAATATATCTTACTAACCTTAAAGTGTTACAAAATTGGCTTGTAATTATTGCATGTGACCTATTCTAAAGCAAAATAACATTTACAGTGACAAAATAATAGTTTTGTTGTAAAAATAACAAATATTATGGTTATTTTAGACGTGGTGTCAATGTTACGTCATGCACACATTTTAGACAATTTCTTGTATAACATCTATGTAAGCTAAGCTAAAGGTGTCAAAGTACATTTTTACTAAATTGATGAATACCATAAATACAAAAATATTAAAAGTTTGGACATTTGCTGCTTGATGTGTGAAATATGACCATGTACATTCATGGCATCAATGTTACGTCATACCTGTCTGTTCAAACATAATTTCTTATATCCCTCATTTATGAATTTTAAATTACATCAAAAACATTCACCATGTCATGTTAGAGTAAAATGTACAAAGTTGGACAACAATAGTTCTGTTAAAATGTTTTAAAGTCCACTTGACACAATAGGTGAAATTTATGTGGTGTCAATGTTACGTCAGAAAATGTCTATGGAAGCCTCCACATTTAAAAAATTGAAAAAAGTTAATGGCCTTGTACATGTATCATGTATTGTTCTATGTGTTAAAGACCTCAGCCTGACCGAATTTTGAAATATACCCTTTATTCATCCACGGGGAGCTATATATTTTCTGAACAAATTGAAACCAACTTCATGAGATTCCGTTTCCTGTGGAATGAGTAACAGCGTCCCGAATGTTGAGCCCCGGAAGGTTTGGGCCCCGTCTCTGAGGAACGCTACTTTGTGGGGGGGGGGGGGGGGGGGGGGAAATTTGATGACGCACTCGGAGCTGTATACATGACATGTCGTCACACGTCTAGCGACCCCCTGCAGTGTTACGCCATAAGGAGGGGGCGGACCAAAAAAATTATCTTTTTTATTTTTTATGGATAAACGGAGACGAAAATTTATGAATAACCAGGGTAATTATATTCTTTGTTTACTAAGCTTTACGTCAATATATGGTTGTTTTGGGTCAGGCTGAGGTCTTTAAATTGTGCATTGTGTTCAAGTTAAAGACAGTTCAATGCAATAACAATACAAGTACTAGCCTAAAATCACAATTTTAGTGATCTTTGTTATGTCACACTAATGTGTCCCAACCTGGTGAAATGACCCAAATAGATAAATACCCCTATATGTGTAACTACGTCATCATCCTTCCCGCTCCCGCATCATCGTCCCCACCGTCAGCAACTGCCGCAAGTACAGTTGGTCAGTGTAAGTCACGATATCGCGCAATGAAATAACCGCATTGCATGTAAGTGGCCACACATCTTAATAATTTCATTTGCCCCACTAACTTGTCCCTCTCCCCTGCCTTTTCCCCCTTATTAAGTGAATAGTGAAGCTGATTTATAAATGATTTAATTTTAATTGTCTGCCAATTATAAACATGTACTTTGTTCATGGGGTTGTTGAGATATAATTGGGAAAGTTGTTTGTACTTCACGGATAAGTGGTTTGAAAGAGGTCAGCGACCTGTAGTTTTAATTATAAATAAATACGTCATGACACCTTAATCACTCGTGTCCTAGTGCTTCTTTTTTTTTGTCCTTTTGTCCTCTGGACATACACTTCTATTTTGATACTTTTAATATCTTTAATCGGTGGTCTTTTGACTAACCCCTCACCGAGTTAGAACCACCCGCTAACAGACCAATCCCTGGTTCCTTCTTGCAGGGCGTTAGATAAACAACACACGATCGTAAAACAAATCAGCAGGAATTTCTACGGTTTGGGACATGATTTTTACTTTGGATTTTGCTGGAAATATCAAAAGTTCTTTGTAACAGCCATTTGTCATTTGAGGTAGGAGTCACTCACGGGTACATTACTGTAAAATAGTTGGTATTTTCTGTCGCATGTACTAAAGGTATGGGGGGAAAATTAAGATAAATATTTTAAATACTTGCTTTCAAATTCAGCCCTTAAAAATCTCACTCCTACCTCAAATGGCCGTTAGGAAGAACTTTTGATATTTACAGCAAAATCCAAAGTCAAAATCTTGTCCAAAACCGGAGAAATCCCCGCCGATTTGTTTCGCGATCGCGTGTTGTTTACAAACTGCCGATGTCTTAGACTAAAATCGGCCAATATAATTTTTGTCCACGAAGAAACTCGGGATCGCAAGCGCACATCGATCTTTACGATCGCGCACACAGAAAATCGGAACTTTTCCGTGTACGTCATAGGGACCGAATTTTTGAGGACAAAACTCTTTTGGGGAGATGTCAGCGCCCGCGGCGACCAGGAAATGTACACAATGACTCCGATAGCTCGTTTCGCGAGAATCAACAGTAAATTACGGATTTCATTTTTGGAAATATCTTTTCCAACATTGGTGAGTTGAATTTATTGTATTTCTTGGATATTTTGGGGTCGGTTTTTGAAAATTAAATGCCGATTTTGAGTGAATATTGGTGACTTTTGTGCAGTGGTGTTTTAAAAAGATGAGGTGTATGACTGCCTACATTATACACACGAAGTATAGGAATGTAGCTATGAGTGGTAGGAGTGAGATTAGGGCTGAATTTGAAAGCAAGTATTTAAAAATATTTATCTTATTTTCCTCCCATACCTAAATTCAGTACATGCAACAGAAAACACCAACTATTTTTGCATGCATATATATTGTAGTAGTCAATATGACCACTATTATGTGCTTGCATGGTATGTCTATGGGGATTGGAGCACTCATAGCTACATTCCTATACTTCGTGTGTATAATTTAGGCAGTCATACACCTCAACTTTTTAAAACACCACTGCACAAAAGTCACAAACATTCACTCAAAATCGGCATTTAATTTACAAAAACCGACCACTAAATATCCAAGAAATACAATAAATTCAACTCACCGATGTTGGAAAAGATATTTCCAAAAATCAAATCCGTAATTTACTGTTGATTCTCGCGAAACGAGCTATCGGAGTCACTGTGTACATTTCCTGGTCGCCGCGGGCGCTGACATCTCCCCAAAAGAGTTTTGTCCTTAAAAATTCGGTCCCTATGTAGCATACACGGAAAGTCCCGATTTTCTGTGTGCGCGATCGTAAAGATCGATGTGCGCTTGCGATCCCGAGTTTCTTCGTGGACAAAAATTTTATTGGCCGATTTTAGTCTAAGACATCGGCAGTATGTAAACAACACGCGATCACGAAACAAATCGGCGGGGATTTCTCCGGTTTTGGACAAGATTTTGACTTTGGATTTTGCTGAAAATATCAAAAGTTCTTCCTAACGGCCATTTGAGGTAGGAGTGAGATTTTTAAGGCGGAATTTGAAAGTAAGGTATTTAAAATATTTATCTTATTTTCCCCCCATACCTTTACTACACGCGACAGAAAATACGAACTATTTTTGCATTTTGTATTCGTAGTGGTCAATATGACCACTATTCTTGGTGTGGATTGGAGTGGAATGCCGTCACCAGCACCGACAAAATAAACGGCAGTATGCATGGTATGGACTGGTGATAATGCACCTATCAATTGTAAGACGCACCCCTCGACCCCCGGGAAAGGTGCGTCATGGTTGGGTAATTTACCAACAAATGAATGACGCAGGGTATGGTCATGGAAGCATTTGGTCAGTCACAGCATGGAGAATGGGGTGCGTCATAGTCGGTCATTTTACATGGGTGCGTCATAATGCCTCGCTATGTTTACAAACGGGTCTGTCCGCGCAATACTCACCGCGTACCGGGCTTTTAAACATGCAAACTCCTTGAATATAAAAAAAAATATATTGACATGGAATCTATACTTTCGCACCGGGCGCCCAAAATCGAGTTTGATGACATCAAATAAAATGGAAACCCCCAAATAATAATAATTGATCTCAAATCCTCTCTCATGCTGTCTTCTGTCTGGGTTCTCAAAAAAGGGAAGAAATAAGGTATTTTTCGTTACTTTGTTTATTTTTACCCCGTTCGTTCCAGCACTGCGTTGGCTGGTTCGGTTCTTGCCGCGATGATCGCGATCGGTAGCATTTGTGCTAGGCTGGATTGAGACATGAATATTCATGTGTTGACGTCACAAGAATGTCAGCGATTGCACTGTGTGACTTCTGCACATTTTCATATGTCATCGCCGATAATCTTATCTCGAGCTCGGCCTCAATAGCGTGCAGGATGATAACGTGTGTTTGTGTCTTCAGCTAGCGTTCATGCATGCATGTCGATATCAACAATGCATGCAATACTATACTAGCGCCGCGCCGATGCATAGCGTGCCACGTGCGCGCGGAGCTTTACCATGACGGGGTGCGTCACAATGGTAAGTCAAAGTCTAGAACTGGTGCGTCATATTTTTTCGTCCAGGCACAGTCATTGTAAGAAAAGGTCCGTCATAGTCGAGACACACAGGTGCGTCATGGTATAGGAAAATCCGACTCACATCTGACAAGTGACGCACCATTCCCTGGGGTCGAGGGGTGCGTCTTACAATTGATAAGTGCATAAGACAGTGATATAGATTTCACGATAATGCCCACTTTATTTTTGCGAAACGAGTGGTTTCCTCAACCACGATATAGCCTCATTATCCATCACTTTTCAGGCATCATCGTTTCATTATTATTATTACTATTACTTTAGACATTATCGTCTCAAAACGAAATGCCGTTATCAATTGAACAAACATAAATTAAGGTTAGTGGGACTGTACGTAAAGTGTTGACACAAAAACATTAAAATTTGTGCATTCTCACATCCTTAAATACAGCTCTTTCTGTCACCCCCTTTGATAAACGACGAAGGTAGACGAGAATTCTCTCTGGTACTTTCAAATTAGCCATCGCTTAGCTATCACTAGATCACTGATATCAGCGTCCCAGGAAACGGTAAGATGTTACGTAATTGCCGCTAATTGCCTCCAAGAAATTCGTCAATCAATCAAGAAATCCGTATTTTTCATGGCGCGCCCACTACGTTTATAAAGCTAAGGATAAATCTTCAGTTTAGAGATGTTAGAGATCTATGTCACTGTATTAATTTGTGACCACAGGGACCGCGGAACCGGGGGTGGGGGGGGGGGAGGGTGGGGGGCTGGGGGGCTGTAGCCCCCACTTTTTTCAGTAAACACGTGCAAACGTATGGCAGTGCAAAAATGTGGTTATACACGCAGCCCTAATTTTTAGTTGAGGTATGATTCTGAAAGAGCAGATTCTCAGCTTTAAACTCATTAGCATTGGAACCCACTGTACAAAGAAGAATGCAAAGTCCCTCATAATGTTACTTCTGAGAAATAAGGGTTTAAAGTTTGCAGTCCTTTGAAGCACTCTGACTTGCAAGGTGCTGTGCTAAGGTGACAAAAGGAGGATTAGAACTCAATGAAAATTTCTATGAAGGAATTATCAGATTGTCCTAAAACTTGGAATACTAATTAGTCATTATCCTGTTCATCATAGTGCGCAAGTATCAATGCAAGAACTCAGTTTAAAATTTATGGGAGATCAAAATGAGACAAGTATACAGCCTTCGTAAAAAAGAAAAGTAATACAAGAAAATCCAGAGAAGACACACATAAGTCTAACAAAAAACTGTCAAAATACCACTTTTAGATTGTTTGGTGCCTCCAAATATTTAGATTATAGTGCTACTTTTTGGTGGCTTTGTTGTGCCTGGTCACATTTGGAATCCGGTACTTTTGCGACAGTGTAAATTGATAATCAGACAACCAGGCATAAGATAAAAATAGAAATATATTTTCCTAACTTCATCTAGTCCTGTTCATTTCAGACCGTCTGCCCAACTTTCCGCATTAAAAGTTTCTTTTTTCCTCTCTCACTTTTTCTGGCTCCATCAAATGACAGTACAGTGAAAACACAGAATAAAGTAAAGAGATGAGAAATGGTTTTATATTTATGTAAATTAAATATACCGGTATATATAAATAAACGAAAATGAAAAATACAAGGACAGCAGCAGTGCTGCATCAAAGCCGCAGAGACATATAGTAGGCAGAGATAGAGAAGTGGTTGTGATGAGATGAGAGACGGGGGGCGGGGGAAGCTTAGTAATAGGGAGAAAGCTGGGTGGAATTATTACTAGATACAATATACGTTTTCTCCTTTAAAATCAGGGTTTTTCAGTTTGCAGGATTGTCTGTGATAAGTTTGCTATAGAGAGCGCCCAGGAGAGTGGCAATTTTTGTCGTTTCCCAAATATCATTGTTGCCGTCTCATTTTTGTCTTCGCTATGTTCGGTAATTATTTTCGGGTTGGCACAATTGAGATCTGACAGGCTTTATAACGTTTTGCAATTCAGGAGAAATGCTGAATCATGCATTTTCCCATAATGGGGCTGAATGTGTTTACTTTTCTGTGGAGAAGATCAATATTAGAGACAATACGCCCCCGCGGCGGAGTTTTTTTTTTTTTTTTTTTTTTTTTGAGGGGGGGGGGGGGCAGCAAGGAGAAAGTTGTCACCCCAATTACACATTTTCATGGGTTGTGGTATACAACAATTATTATAATGTCCTTTACTGTCTCAACATAATTATCTGTACTGTTAATGATATACCGTATGTTTCTTCACAAGTTCTATATATAGAGGACATTCTAAAAATGATTTTGCAACCCACTGTCAATAATTATTCATGATGATGTTGCCTGAATAAAATGTTGTGGAATGGCAGATGTCATATACACAATGGATAGTCCTGAATAAGGTCAAACAGTGAAAAAAAGATCAGATTTTGGTCAACTTCAAAAGAAGCTTGAAAGAAAGTTTCTTCCACCTCCCTGCTCCAACGTTGACGTATGATTCACCAAATTTCACCTCCTTAAGTGACGACGAAGATCAAGAGGTCATTGAACTTTATGTTGTTCGGACATGGAAAATGATAGCAGATTTAGCTTTTGTAATTACCTTTTTAAATACATGCATATCAATATCATGGTCACTTAAAATTAAAAAAAAGTGTTAATTTTTTTGATGACATGCCTGTGGATGCGTGCCACAGCG
This sequence comes from Heliocidaris erythrogramma, assembly GCA_025617745.1. NCBI lineage: Eukaryota > Metazoa > Echinodermata > Echinoidea > Camarodonta > Echinometridae > Heliocidaris > Heliocidaris erythrogramma. Next base: position 26,534,504 of record CM046860.1, read on the forward strand.
TGAAAACCAATATACAGGCTAAAACTTGAAATTTCAGCCTGGGAAGAGTCGAGCTCTCTTTGATCATGCTGATGGACATAAAAAGCTTCTTCTTACAGACAACTTATATAGCAAGCTTTATTGTCTGAGTGCATAATGGTATATATCGAATTATAAAGTCGTTTTTGTAGATTGATGGTACAGTAGGACCTATCATGTAAAATAACCGCATCGGTGGATTTTTATCACTTTCGTTGGAAAATAATGTTAAAAAAACAAACAATTAAGATAAACATAATAATGGCCTAAATGTTCCCGGGAAATGTTCTTGCATCCCAAAACTCAACATCCCTATTCATTTATTGTTAAACATTCTCTGCCTTTGACCATTTTCTACACCCACCTCTATCTCCGCACATTACATCATCATTGGCAATACAGCAGTATTTACAATTATTAGGACAAGACGGGACAAACGCATCCATCTCGGCCGTCCATAGCTAGTGCATCATCCTTCAAAACGATGATGATGATGCCGCTAAATCTCTCCGAACGCATTCATTGTGATACCAACGAAAGGATGCATGCTGTGCGCAACTGCCACATGCACGCAATACACATTATCCATTCATACAAATTCGTGATCGCTGGATGGGCTGGAGTGCTGTGCGGCATCCTTTTGGATACTAATTACCTCAGTGACAGTTTCTTATTTTCCTTTTTGGGAATCAAATTCATCATTTTTTGAACGACCTCACGTTACCCACCCACTGTTATTTTGTGGCTTGCCATGGGCTGTGCGCCCAGTATAACAGTCTCACAAAGTGGAGTTGTTTATTGTCGAGATTCAGACGAATCGAATTCACCAAGACCCTCGTCCTTTGGCGTTCAGCAGCATCTTCAAGTCCGGACCGCCGGCGGGTCCGGCGGCGGGGCGGACGGAGCGCTGGAAGTGACAAGTTCATCAGGTACGACTGGTGGCGGAACAATTAGTATGATACATGGCCGTATGGATCGGCGAGGAACTATAAGCATAGAGGCGGAGACTCAGACAAGTAGATCTACGGTCACAATGAAGGTATGTAGTAAAACGATGGAGGATGGAAAGTTTATTTGTATTTAGGACCCTAAAAGAATATGTGATGTTATTGTTAATTGCGAGTTTTTCACTGTCATTGTCTAAGACTCAGTCTAACTTGTCTGAAAAATATGATGTTGTGTGGCACTGATTTCATGATTTCTGTATTTGTGATAAAAATTAAATAGATATACTAGAAATAGAGTAATAAAACATCATATTTGTAGGTCTATGTTATATTAATTATTATAAGAGCAAAACATCAGATTTATTGGATTACTGAAAGTAGATGGAAGGTTACATGCAGCAGGGAGGTGGAAGAGAGATCTCTTCCATCTCCCTGCGTGTAGATTAAAGTTTGAAATGATACAGGGATGAATCAAAAAAATTGAAACAAGCCAGTGGAGGGCTCTAGTTAGACCTCATGTACATCACACAAGCCCACATGAAAGTAGATGAAAAAATCTAACGGGTTTGATTGGTGGAACAGTAAGTATTCAGCAGCAGTGGCAGCCGCGCCAACAATGGAAATGACCTCATTTCAAAATGAAACTTGCACACAAAAGTTGTATCGCAAATAATGTGGAACAAATTTCAGGTCAAAAGTTTGGGTCAAAGGTCAGTTAAGGTCAATTGAGTTCAGATGTGTTTCAAAAACTTATTAAACCAGAGGTTATGTTTTTGAATTTTTATTTTATTTCAAATGAACTTCACCATCCAATAAATCTTACTTGAAGGGGATTTAAATTATTCATAATCAAGCGAAAATTTTGCCCCGATAATTGCGCAATGCAGGTGAGACTGCCCTGGGCATTTCCCTTGTGTTGTGTATTATGGGATCGGTTATTAAAGTGACAATCACTTTGTAACAAATCACAGCAGACTCGAGTTTATTGAAGTTCAAATCAGATATATTTATTCGCTGTGCCTCATCAATATCTCAGGTTCCAGATCAGAGTAGTCCAAGCAATCAGCCAAGAAGATATTTTCTCTTTCATGTTCAGAACTCTTCCCCTCTTCTGGCCTTTGGATGCCCGCTCATATATCAGAATCTCTTTTAGCATTTACTTTATTCATGTAGGGGTCTTTGGAAAGGGTTTTATTAATTTGTTTGGAGATGGACAAAAGGGAATTTGATGATTGGGAAGACAATGGCAGGTTAGTCTTTGTTCTGGGATTTGGGGTTCTCTTAAGCTATAAATGTTTAGAGTTTTATTGGGATTAAATCATTAAATAGAAGTTCTTAGAAGTGGGGTTCAAAGAAGTGGCGATCTGGGCATCAAAGGGGGTTGTTCTTTATATGGGGGTGGTGTGTGTCATTTTATCTTTTATTAGCAGGTCTAGATTTATATAAATTTAACCACTACATAACACTTGTTTTTGCACTGTATAGTGAAACTGCTATTAGTCATCCCATGTAAATCAAATCAAATTAATTTATTGCATTAAAATCCACAATTTGGGATTATCGTCAATATACAAGTAAGGGCAAAGGGAGAATTCAAATAGGTTACAGATGAAATGTCTCAACAGAATATATGATTGGAATCTACATGCACATGTCTGTATATGTAGCGCAAGGTTACAGCTTATATGCATGAGGAAGAAAACTCCCGAGAGGCTGAGACTGGACCTTAAAATTCAATAATGCATGAATCGTGTTCACTTGAATGCCAAGGTGTGTGCCATATTGATAATCAATATTTATGCATCTGCCGGAGATCCATTACTTCCAAAATTCATAATATTGCCTTTTCTGAAGTATTCTGCAATGTTTGGATACAAGTACAATGTGTAATTTGAAGACTTGACTACAAATGAATATTGACTTGTGAGTTGTTTCAAGGCCATGCATGTACATGTACAGCAATGTTCAATATGAATGCCTCAATGTTCACAATTTTTTATCGGAAAAATAGATAGAGTCCTTATCTAAAGTCAGAAAAATATTGTCTGCTGAGAGTTAATGTCCTTCTGGCTTTCATTGGTCATCTAACTGGCCTGATAAATGAACTTCAAAGCAACAACAAATCTTGCTTCTTGAAAACAGGGATATACATGTGTATATCCATGTTGAAAATAAGCATTGTACATTCTAAAAGAACCAAGAATAAGTGATCTGATATTTCATGTACTTAAGTGCCATCATCAGCCAGAATTTCAATGGACAATCAATTTTTGTCTCAGCCCCAAAGATGACCCAATCCCAAAGCACTCCTATTCATGACACCACTCAATAGGCTCTTTAATCCCAGGGCCACTCTAATAACAAAACAGACTTGAGAAGGGCTGAAAAAAAGATTAGGCTTTATGCCCCTAACCCTTTATGGGGCGCCAGGTGTAGCATGACTGATTGTGTTACGAAATCAATGATTTTGTAACGAAAGTTCACAAAGTGATTTCGTTACGAAATCAATCTTCATCAACTACTGCAAGTGATTATGTTACGAAATCAACTACTGCAAGCCCTGCAAGTGATTTTGTTACAGAATCAACTACTGTAGGTGATTTTGTAATGCAATCAACTATTGCAGGTGATTTCGTAACGAATTCAACTACTGCAGGTGATTTCGTAACGAAATAAACTACTGCACGTGTTTTCGTTACAAAATCAACTACTGCACTTGATTTCGTATCCAAAATAAAGAAACGATACTTCTGGCGATACTTTACCTTGACATACCACCGATATGGAGGCCTAGGTTTGGCCACCGACCGCGCCGGGACGGCATGCATACACGTACGTACACTGGATGTGTTCGGATGAATAGTTTGAGGAGGTATATAGTCAGTAGAAGTTAAGAAACTTGGAGAAACTTTGATGTTTGGACTAGTTTTGACTGCATATTATAATATAATGACTAACTTTACAATGAATTTTGAGAATATTATATACAGAATGCTTCGGTATTCAAATTTACTTGTTTTTTAAACTATTTTAAAGAATATTTGACTGGAATACGTTGTCCCGTACCTATACATAGAGCTGTGCAAGCTTTCCAAGGTGCATACCCGTTGTTGACAAAAAAAGTGTGATTACATTATTTTGTTTCATGATCTACATAATTATTAATAATCTTTGATCTAAATGATAGATGCAGGAGCCGGGGGTGCACCCCCTGGAAAAAATCAGGAGGTGTACCGAAGGAAGGGGGGGTTTTTGGGTGATAGAAGCAAGTCGATCATGGCCTGTCTGAACGTACTGGAAATATTTTTGAAACTTACATAGCATCGATGTACTACGTACAAAATCACTTGCAGTAGATGATGAAGATTGATTTCGTAACTTTGTGAACTTGATTTCGTTACAAAATCATTGATTTCGTAACACAATCAGTCATGCTCCACTTGGCGCCCCATAACCCTATGCCTAGACACACATCTTGTCAAGTGCTTCTCTAATTGATCCCATATAGTAACAGAATAAAGGACCAACAGTTTCCTTGTTAATCTATCTGCTGTATCATGGAATTTGCTGGGGGAACCTTATTGGAATTGTAAAGCAAATGATTATAATATGGCGTAAAAGATAAATTTATTACCTCATTAGTAATTTTGTGCTATATTTTTAATGCCTGTTAGGCCATTAAAAAATATTCCTAGTTTCTTGACCCCTCATGCTTCCTTTTCTTTTCCGCCAGTCTCCTTTTTAAAAATGTTTTTTAATATTTTGTTTTGACATGAATGATGAAATATAGAAGAATCTGAAGAAATCCATACCAAAAGTAAAAAAAAAATCATTGATATTATGATATCATGATATCAATTTGTTTTAATGCCTCTGTAATAGATTGCTTCGTAGACAGAAATTAAATTCTTTTCAGAAAACTTTTTTTTTGAAGTGGATCCATCCATAGGTATAAATCAGGGAAAATTTGAAATATCAATTATCATAGAACCCCCAATATAAAAAAAGACTCGGGAGATTAAGATTTAATTATACTTGGTCTTCAGTTTGTCAAATGGATGTAATTTTCCACTTTTCAGAGTTCGGTTTTCTTAGATCATGTTTTCCAATGGATTATGAATTACTTTTACCTTTACATGGGGAGCATTCATCAAGTGTTTTGTCAGTGATTTCTACCTACAGCTGTTATAAGCTACTGAAATCCTTGCATCTGATTGGCTGAGAGGAAATTTGTCAGTAAAAATCACTGACAAAACACTTGATGAAATGCTCCCCTGAAGTTCTGGAAGAGTGCTGTAGTGTCAGCAGTCAGTTGATTAGGTAGCATTACCCCTAAGACACAGGTATAAACAAATGCATACGATACATACGTTTTTTTCCATTCGTACTGGTGGAATAATGATTAAATAGCCCAGAAATAACTAAAGATGATATGAAAGTATATCTGTCTATACATCAACTGATTTCATAAATATTACATCGTACCTGCAATGAATGCTAGAAAGAGAAGATTTAAAATTTTTCAACATTTTTTAACATTTAAACTGCACATCATAAGAGTTCAAAGTCAAGGAGTTACCCAACAAAATTGAAATTTGACTTGAACCCTCCAATTTTCCTTCCACCGATAGCTTTGTGAGGTAGAATATACTTGTAGATAATAACTTAGGACAAGATCATGTTATTGCTACTCATCATGACTGACTGTTGTTGCCCTTGCAAGGACAACAGCAGTGTATTTATACCACATCTTTTAAATGCAGGTAGACATGAATGATAAATTTAGAAAAGGTCATTTTTAAGCATTTTTAAAGCTACATGCATATTCCTCCTAAATCTTTGATGAGGAAAATGAATTTTATATATACAGTCAAACCTGCTTTTGTGACCACCTGTTCATGAAGACCACAATATTTGTTTCTTTTGAAAAGTGTTTCTCATTGAAATGTGTATTAAACGAACCTGTACATAAAGACCACCTGCTCATAAAGACCACTTTTCTTGTCTCCCTTAAGTGGTCTTTATAGACAGGTTTCACTATATATATATATTTATGTATAGATAATCAATTACTAAATTTCATTCTCATTATTGAGATTTTACTAATTCTTAATGTCATCATTGAAATGAAAATAAGGATTTATTTTTTTCATATTTACATCTCTTATACATTGCATCAATTATCTTATCATTATTGTCATTATTATTATCATTAATTTTGTTGTTTTTTTGTCATTGATGTGATTGTTGTTTTTGTTTTTACTTGCATTGTTACATTTTGCATTCATTATGGACAAATTCTTATAATATCAAGTTATGAATTTTCATACTCTAAAGATGTAAAAATGTAAAAAATTCAAGAAAAATTGGCATAAGGATGTTTCAATTCACTCATGTGCAGTCTGTATCAAGTTGATGCTGAACATTAAGGTCTGCAGGCAAAGACTACCATTCAGCTTTATACCCAGATCAGATTGAAAGATACATTATATTGTAATAATAGACAGATTACACGGTTAGTTAGTTATTGTATGTAATGAAGGTTTCAATTGCTGTTCATCATTGTTATCAAGTGGAATATTTACCACAATGGGTAGTGCATTATCCAGACATCTATCTGGAAAGATCGTATTATTTGTGACCCTCCACCACAAAACGACCAATAAGTAGGATATTTGGGTTTTTAAAATTTCAGCACAGTTTGAAAGCTTAGATTCTAAACTTTAAAATGATATGTGACCCGGCACCACAAAACCACCAAAAAGTCGCAAAAATTGATTTTTCTGATTTTATCATATTTGGAAAAAACAGAGTCTCAGCTTTAAAATGATATATAAATTGTCAAAATTGAAGGTTCCTAACCCTTTTAATTTAGCAAATGAATGGAGCTAGTAAGAGAGTTTGCTGGTATTAGTAACTGAGGAAACAAGCTCTAAAGTTTGGGCCTATTCAAGCGTGCGGAGCAAGAAAACATAAGAGAAAATCAATAGAGAGTGAATCAAAAGCCATAGACCCCGTTTACACAGAGACTGAAGTCGACTTTAGTTGAATTTGAACTCGAGTTCATTTGTGTGTAAACAGGGTAGTCGCAATTAGAACTAGAGTTCAAAACTCGAATTCGAATGACGACCCAGAGCAACATTTATCGAATTCAAACCCGACTTTTATCGAATTTAAATTCGCTATTTGCTGTGTGAACGGACACGTAATTGAAAGTCGACTAGGAAGTATCCAGCCAGTGACCCCGTAATACGTCACTTCCGGTATTGCTAAGCAACACGTCAGTAAATAAGCGTCTTCCAACAAGTGAACCACAACGCACGAACGATCCTACAAAACCCGCCGAAGTCACCAGGACAATTCAGACAATAGGTACGTTCACACGTAGAGCGATAGCATCGATGCTATCGAGGTGTCGATGCTATTTTGGTGAAGACCAGATAGTGTCGAGACCAAACGCTGTCTGAACGCAGATAGTCACGAGATAGAAGCGAGTTTCCAAACTATTCTTGCAGCGAGTTTAGCAGGAGTAAATCTCAGGATCCAGCGACAAAGCATCGACGCTTTGCGGTAGACCACCCACCGCGCTTGTGACTATTTGTTGTGTGAGCGCAATCGCTGCTATCTTCACTCGCTGCTATTATAATTATATCTGTTTCATGAGGTGCTATATAATGCAATGCATGTATTCATTGTGATGTACCCTCTTCCCTACTTTTTTTTTCTATTATCATTCTGTCTGTTTCATCTGGTACTGTAATGTAATGTATGTATTCATGTGATGTATATAGGGGTATAGTAGGGTAATGTGTATACTGTGTGGTAAGGAAGGGTTTTTTTTTGGGGGGGGTTCCTTTTTTTAAATCTTTTTCTTTTTTATATTTGTGACCAGGCACCACAAAACCACCCAAAAGTCGCACTGTGTGATTTTCAGTTAGAGATCAATCAATGTGTTTTGGTTGGCATGCATGGTCAAATTTTAGTTTTGGGTATTTCCTGAAAGAGTATACTTTTTTCTAAGTAATCTAAAATGTGGAGGCACCAAACAATCTAGAAGTGGTATTTTTGCCAGCTTTTTATCAGACTTATGTGTGTCTTCTCTGGATTTTGTTGTATGACTTTTCTTTTTCACGACCCTGAATACTTGTCTCATTTTAATCTCCCATAAATCTCCTGGAGAAAGTTCTTGCATTGATACTTGTGCACTATGATAAACAGGATATGTCTATGTAGTATGCCAAGTTTTAGGACAATCTGATAATCCCTTCATAGAAATTTTCATTGAGTTCTAATCCTCCATTTGTCACCTTAGCACAACACTTTGCGAGTCAGAGTGCTTCAATAGACTGCAAACTTTAAACCCTTATTAAGAAGTAACATTATGAGGAACTGTGCATTCTTCTCTTTGTACATTGAGTTATGAACATCCAATGAATCAGACCTTAACTAAAGTATGATGTGGTCTTTAGATATTGATTTACATGTGCTTACCAGAGAATATAGTGTGCATGCATGTGTTTTATTTTGGCATAAGATTGGAGTTCAGTCAATTTTGACATGTACAAGGTTTATTTAAAATTAAGTATTATAACGCATGTATTTGCTACTTGATTGTATTATTGATATTTCAAATGAATTGTTATTGTGTTATTATGTTGATTTATGAAGACAAATAAAATATTATTCAAAACAAAAGCTTCACATCATATGACCCCTGTACACAAACTTCCGCGCGTTTGACCATGCATACCAATTATACTCGGGTCACTCTGTGTGGCGCAGTAATTATTGTTTTGGCAGCGGGTGAGCGATGAATAGTCACGAGTGGGTGATAGAAGCAAGTCGATCACGGCCTGTGTGAACGTACTGGAAATATTTTTGAAACTTACATAGCATTGATGCTAACATAGCATCGATGCTATGTACTACGTGTGAACGGTTACAGCCCTATAGCTAGAAGGTCCGATAGTTAGCAGGTCCGATAGACCGACACCCAATAGATAGAAGGTTCGATAGACCGAATGTACGAGAGGGTCCAATAGACAGACGGTTCTAGAGACCGAATCGGCGGAGGGTCTGATAGTCCGAAGGTTCTATAGATCGAATGTCCAACGGGGTCCGATAGTCAGAAGGTCCGATAGACAGAAGGTTCTATAGACCGAATCGGCAAAAGGGTCCGATAGTCCGAAGGTTCAGTAGGGGTCCGATAGTTAGAAGGTCCGATAGACCGACAGTAACGTAAAAAAAGGTAAAATAAGTGAATACAATAAGTTTTTAATAGTTTTATCTCATAGAAGGAAAAGGGTAATGCCATATCTTCTATGTGTATTGTAATAAACCGATGCACTAGGTCGACGAAAGGGAGAGTGTAGGCTCACCCCCCCCCCCCCCCGCAAAAAAAAATGGGGAACTTATTTTAAAGTTGTTTATTTTTATTTTGGTTAAAAGTAGTTTTATCAGAGCATCATCATCATCACCGTGGGACGGGGGTGGTCCACCCATGCAGCTCAGCCCCCCCCCCCCCCCCCCGGTTAATTTTGGCACTAAACCGATGTATTGGCAATGGGGAACGCTGACCATTTTTTGAAACATGGAAATCTAATTATATGGTGCACACTATAAAGCCCCGAGGCCCATCATACCCGAAGCATTTTTTTCTATAGTGGAGCAAGCTGAGGAAATGGCGTCCCCTTCTAACACAAGTGTTATTTTTTAAAACAAATACAACTTATGGGGTGCACACTTTATAGTTGAATTTTCATTAAAAGTAACAAAAGATAAGATTCTGACAACAAAAGATTCTGACCGATAAAAATTGAATTGTTTCAATTATGCCCTACCTTTGGAGGGAGGCGTTTCCATTTTTTTTTTGAGGGTTGTCAGGTGATATTTTCCTACCAGCTATGATGTCAGCTTTTATACTTTTTTGAATGTTCACCGACTACACCCATACTACTTACCTTGTGGCTAATTTTAGTCTGTGGACTCTGTCGGGTAAATTATACCATTTTTTTTTTGGGGGGGGGATTCGAGAATAATCGGATACCTCACTGCCCGAATATTATGATATTCGGGCTTCTTGTTGCTGCAGGACGTAAGAGGTGCTTGCTGCAAGAAACAATCTAGGCTTAGTTTCTTGATTGTATATGAGCGTTTCAGTTATGTTGCTAACATTCTTTGAGTAGAAAAATAACATAACAGCTAGAGATTTAAGATGCAAACCAAATAACTTCCATAAGAATATGACTTATTAATATAATTGACATTGGTTTATATACATAAATATGGCGATTATATTTATAACTAATATCAATAATGAAAATATAATGGGCATTGGTAAATAACCCTAATAATGCTAGTGAGCGAAGTTTTTGAATTTTTGTTTTCTTCTCTTTCCTTTCTGATTTCTTCTTTTCTTTTTCTCTTCTTTTCCTTTCTTTTATTTTCTTCTTTCCTTTCAGTGGCGGATCCAGGGGGGTGCACGTGCCCCCCCCCCGGCCCCCCAAAAGGGTTTGTTTTTTTTTGCTTGTCAGGGAATTATGGAGGGAAACTGGACCCCTATAACCCCCCCCCCCCCCCCCCCCGAGACCAAAAAAATACGGGTCTACCTTTTCCAAAAGTTGACAAACCTTCATGCCCCCCCCCCCCCGGTCATGAATCCTGGATCCGCCACTGCCTTTTCAACCTCTTCCTTTTTTGCTTTTTCTTTGGTTGGAACGCCCCCACTTATTTTAACCACTTATTTTTTACCCACTTATCATTTTATCCACTATTTTACCCTTTTTACGTATTTATTGTCGGTCTATCGGACCTTCTAACTATCGGACCCCTACTGAACCTTCGGACTATCGGGCCCTTTTGCCGATTCGGTCTATAGAACCTTCTGTCTATCGGACCTTCTGACTATCGGACCCGTTGGTCATTCGATCTATAGAACCTTCGGACTATTGGACCCTCCTGCCGATTCGGTCTATAGAACCTTCTGTCTACTGGACCCTCTCGTACATTCGGTCTATCGAACCTTCTATCTATTGGGTGTCGGTCTATCGGACCCGCTAACTATCGGACCTTCTAGCTATAGGGATGACCCCCGTGTGAACATAACTAATACATCCAAATCAATAGAAAAAGCTGGCTATTTGAGCAATTTAGCTACAAGCAAATCTTTATCCATTACCGCAGGTTTGTGGGAGCGGGTCACATATCGATTCTGACCCATGTACAAAAGGTAAATGTGTGAAAAACTGACATGGAGGCTTAACAGAATTGTCAAGTTTATAGGTTTATTCAGGCAAAGATATTGGAAAATTACACTATGAATGAAGCATTGCGTTGCATAGCTCAAACTATTTTAATGTTAAACAATATTTAACCAGTAAATCACTGAAGTATCTTGTAAATTCTACATTTTGGAGTCTTTCGCGCCCCCCCCTCCCCCCCTCCTTTTCTTGCTCACATGAAAAAAACAATATAGTTTGCTTTCTCTACTATTAATATACTTTTATATCATTATTATGAGATTGCTGAGAGTTTCTTCTTTCTGTCACAATAAAAATCATTAGGGAAGAAGTAATTTCAGACCCATGATATTTTCTCTACTATTAATATACTTTTATATCATTATTATGAGATTGCTGAGAGTTTCTTCTTTTTCAATATGGCACGAAAAAGAGACATGATAACGAAGCTTTTCGACCTGCACTCATCAGGTTATCACGCAGGTATATAACAAATTACTTGAAATCAACTATATTATACTCGGTGAACCCGGACGCAACCTAGACGCCGTAATTTCAGAACAATCGCAAAGCTTGGACGAACTCCTTTTGTCTGCACAGAAGAGGTTCTTGCGATTGAATATAAGCAGCTTCCAGAAAGCGTAAATGCGCTGAGCTTCTGGCCCGGGACATAATTGAGAATTGATCGTCGGCATAGCTTTGTGCGCAAGCTGGATTGTTCAGCAAGTGGAGACCAATCGCTGAATCGCATTTGGCTATCTTTGGTCTGTTAGCGTGCATTTCAGATTTGCAGGCACGGACGGGCTGCGTGCGCTGATTGGTTGTACGGTTCCACATGGAAAATCACATGGAAAGGGGAAGAATTTGTAAGAAACCGAAGCTGTGCGAAAAAAACTTTTATAGAAAAACTGTTAAAACACATCTTCTACTGTGTTTTAAGCTTCCAGATTTTGATACAAAGTTGAAATTACGGCGTCTAGGTTGCGTCCGGGTTCACCGAGTATAATATAGTTGATTTCAAGTAATTTGTTATATACCTGCGTGATAACCTGATGAGTGCAGGTCGAAAAGCTTCGTTATCATGTCTCTTTTTCGTGCCATATTGAAATTTTGCAGTACCAAGAAATTATTTGTGTAGTTTCTTGTTTCTGTCACAATAAAAATCATTAGGGAAGAAGTAATTTCAGACCCGTGATATTTTAATGATTTTACGAGGGTGAGCAGTACCGATAAAAAAAAAATCACATGGAAAGGGGAAGAATTTGTAAGAAACCGAAGCTGTGCGAAAAAAACTTTTATAGAAAAACTGTTAAAACACATCTTCTACTGTGTTTTAAGCTTCCAGATTTTGATACAAGGTACAGAAAAAATCGATCTTTCAGAAAAACCAAAAATCCTGAAATTGATTTTTCAACCCAAATTACCATTTCGGCTGTTTGTACAAAATCACTGCTTGCAACTTTCTGGTGGTTTTGTGGTGCCGGGTCACATATATAACTTGTCTTGTATAGACTAAGCAAACCCTTATAAATTACAATGAGAATGTCAGAATGTCAGACAAGCTAATGACCAAAACAATTTAGAGAAAACGGGCTCTAAATAATAGGTAGTGACCATTTAAGAGTGCCTAATCAGTGTCTTATTGTTTGTTGCACAAAAGGTTGAGTCAAAACTCCAAAGCCTACACTGTGAAGTACTCCTTGGATTGGGTTGAAACATTTTTATACCTTTAGAATAGATATATTTCTTTCTTTATGTAGATTTTGAATAGCAGACAGTGTTTATATTTTGAGCTATCCCAGAAAATTCGTTTTTCCATCCAACTATCCCCTCCAGTTTCCTTATATATTTCTTTGTTTTTCCTTCCATATATCATCTCCTCTTTCCATATGAATTTTTCTGTTTTTCCTTTCATCTATATCCTCCCCCCTTTCTTGATGTATTTCTTTGTTTTTTCTTCCATCTATCCCCTTCTCTTTCCTTTTGTATTTCTTTGTTTTCCCATTTCATATCCTCTTCTCTTTCCTTATGCATTTCTTTATTTTTCTTTAATCTTTCCTCGTCTTCTTTCCATACTGTATTTCTTTGTGTTTTTCATTTGATCTATCCCCTTCTCTTTCCTTATGTATTTCTTTGTTTTTTCTCGCATCCATTCCCTACTCTTTCCTTATGGATTTCTTTGTTTTTCCTCCCATCTATCCTCTTCTCTTTCCTTATGGATTTCTTTGTTTTCCTTCCATCTATCATCGTCTCCCCTTTCTTTATGTATTGCTTTGTTTTTCCTTCAATCTATCCTCCCGCTTCTTTATATTTCCTTACCTTTTCCTTCTATCTATTCTCTTCGCTTTCCGATTATGTATTTCTTTGTTTTTCCTTCCATCTATGCTCTTCTCTATCCTTATGTATGTCTTTGTTTTTATTTTCATCGTTCCTCCCCCCTTTCCCTATATATTTCTTTGTTTCTCCTTCCATCTATCCTCTCCCCTTCTTTATATTTCCTTGTTTTTTCCTTCTATCTATTCTCTTCGCTTTCCTTATGGATTTCTTTGAAGAAGATATATTAAATGAAAGAAAGAAGTCGATCGGTACAGTTGATGGCTTCACAAGAAGGCATTTTGCTGACTATGTTTGAGTTCGATGCTCACAGGCCAGTTTCTTTATGTACTTTTGTAGCGCCCACTCGCGGTAGATTTACAATAACTCTGCATATCGAAAAACCCTGTTTATCGTTTGATAAACAAGGTTTTTCGAAAAACCTTGTTTATCAATTGATAAACAGAGTTTTTCGCCGATAAACTTAGTTTATCACCGAAAAACCGTGTTTTTCGAGTGATAAACAGAGTTTATCGAGAGAAACTCTGCATATCAAATGAAAAACTCTGTTTATCAAGAAAAACCCTGTTTATCGGTGATAAACTAAGTTTTTCGAGTGAAAAACTTAGTTTATCGTGAAAAACTAAGTTTATCAGTTGATATGCAGAGTTCCTCCCCTTACATAAAAAATGCTTTTGACCTTTTTTCCTTTGCTTATCAGAGCATTTTGGAGTGAAAAGACACCCAAAATGCTGAAGGACTTTTTCTTTTTCCTTGTCAGAAATTTTTTCCCTCACAAAATCCTGGATCCGCCAATGCCTTCCAGGTAAACCCCCTTCTAAAGAAAAAGCTTGTATGGATATGCTGTACAATAAACACATTTCTGGCAAACTCAATCTTGTGTCATGCTGGTGAGCTAATTTCCTGTTCCCATTGTCTCTCCCAGTGCATGAACATGCTAAATCCCACATATATTTGTGTGCACTGATGTAACTTTTTATTAGTTGTCTGATTTTTTTCCTCATACTTTTTTGATCTGTACATTTAGGTGCGATTTTTCTGCTTCAACTAAAGCCAAGAAATTTTTTGACTGGACTTTCCCTTAAATTTTTTTTTGTTTAATTCATATATATTTTTCAATTACTTGCTATTGAAATTGTGGGTTTATGTATGCACATTATTTTTCCTTTAGATAGTACCTTATCTATTAGTTGAGCAGTGTACTACCAAGGAGTTATAACAGCTCCTTAGTATTACAAGTAGGGATGATCTGAGCAAATACATACTAGGCTCTCATAAGTAGGTGACCTATGCAATATGTTACGTGGACTGTGCACCTGTTTGTGTGTAGTTGTTTCAATGCAGATCTGGGGAGTGTTTCATCAAGTGTTTTGTCAGTGATTATTACCGACAACTGTTATAAGCTACTAAAATCCTTGCATCTGATTGGCTGAGAGCAAATTTGTCGGTAAAAATCACTGACAAAACACTTCATGAAACGCTCCCCTGCTGGTGTCCAATTTCCTTATCATACTTCATTAAGCAAACTTTGTATCCTTTAGGTGAGACTTTGGTTTTTATGGTGACAAGTCATACTGATTTATTTACTCTAGTTTGTGTTGTATTTCCCTTATTAAAGAGGTGCAAAGTGATATTTGTTGCCCTGGGGCCCCTGTAAGCTAATAGCGCAATAAGATCGGTTGCCATGGTGATGACTGAAAGCCTTTGACCTTGCGCATTGTTTTTCTTGCCAATTAGGGAGCAAGCAGATGGTTATGTTTTTTTGCAATATGATCCATTAACACAAGTGCACATGTGAAGTGGTCACATACACACACATATTATTGTCATGTACCAGTGAATTTATAGCAATGGGAACATGGTCATTCCATGATTTTGTCTATTAGTTTACATTTATCCTGTTATGGCAATATTTGTAAAGTTGAATGAGCTTTATGAAAGACATGAACGATGAATGGGGTTTAGATCAGGCAGAATTTTTTTTTTTTTTTTTTTATTCATTTGAATTTTATATCTATCAATATCTAAATCTGTGAGGCAGCCTGTTTAGCGTAATTTGTTACAGAACAAATAAACGCACAGTTTTGGGATTACATGTATATTCAAAGAACTTTACTATGGCTTTGGAGGTCAGAGTACTTGGCAACAAAACTAAACAGCGGCCATGGTTCAAGATATTCTCAGATTATGACATAAATATGATCTGGGCTATATATGTCATCATCAAAGATACAGGATTGGGTTTGGGTTGGGTTGGGTTGTGACTGAGGTTTAGGTTAGTTGTAGGGTTAGGATTAGGGTGAGGTGTTTGTTGGGTCCAGGGTGGAAGTTCTTACAAAATTCGGAATGGAGCTGACATGTATGTCGTACAACCAGAAAACAACATGCCGTTTATTCCAGGCATTTATTTGCTGATGTAATACATGATTTAGCAATTATACAATTTTATTCTGAGGAATATGGGGACATGAATATGTAATAAGTCAATTTATACATCTTATGTGGGAAGTGGAGCAAGTTCGTCTTTAAATGAATAAGGAGCAATTTGTACTGAAGTGTCGGAGCACCATTTTAGGTAGTTTACAGTGTATGTGCTGAGGCATTACATGATTTAGCAATTAATTCAGTTTTATTCACAGTAACAAGCAAAGTGAATATATAATAAGTAAAATTATATGTGATACGTGGGAAGTGTTGGGCAAGTTCATGGAAATGAAAAAGGAGCAATTTGCACTGAAGTGTTTTTGAAAATGTCAGGAAATGCCCAAGGCTGAGTCCGTATGACGCACTTGCCTGTCTCGAATTCAATAGAGCACTACTTGCGAACGCAGTACCAGAGGGAAATAAAAGATGAATTGTCAGGAGATTATCTTACATCATATCCAAGACGTCAGTGTGGAAGCGTGAATGTGTTAAATTTTATGTGAGATGGTGATTAAAACAGAAAGAAGATAAATGATATACTGTACATTGTATACCGGTATGTGGATAAGAGGGAAATGGCCATTGTAGTATTCAAGATGCTGGTTTTAGTTTTCTAAATTCTAAGAACAATCATGATCTAAAAGTATGATATGGTTGAAAAATATGATAAACAACTAAAGATTGTGAAATTCATCTCTTACAAATTTAGTTTCATCTGCAGTAAATTGAGTGTGAATGTGGATGAGAGAAATAAGAGAATTTATAACTTATTTTAAAGTTACATTTAAATCTATTGAAGCAAGACACTCCCCCAAGATCAGCCAAAATGAAGGAATGAAGAAACTGGTCAGCCAGTGTCGTTTGAGGAAACATAAATAACAATATTTAATGGCAGAATAATGTGGACCGTGGATCTTCAGTCATTGCCTAACAGAATATCGAAGAATGAATGAATAACTACAAAGAAAGTATTCTATTGTTTCAATTATAAAAAACTGAAATGTAGTTTAATATTCTGGCAGGTAAAGATTATGAGAAGGCAAAAGAGCAAATGTTGTTCTCTCCTGCTTATACATCGCTCTTGGAAATTAGGTAGATTAGAAAAGAAATTATTCTCAAAACTTTTATGATGATGACGACGACAACGCATGTAATCTTCTACCTATCCTATACTTGCATGGCCAGTTCCCTGGCTGCACTTGTGGAGGCAGGCATCACCTGTTACCATAGTGATAGATGATGGGGAAAACAAGTTGAGGTTAGTAACAGGGTCAGGTACCCAGGGGAGTCATGGTGAGATACATTTCATCAATTTAGGATATTTGATATTGTTTTTTTCTGTAATTTACTATTTCGAAGTACATGTATGTAATATCTAAGGTTATAGGCATTTTGAACATGTATCAGTTGGTATAGTTATAAAATAGTATGTCATCAAGTGCCCCTTGTCAGAATAACATGTATATTGTTAGCAGGAATGATGATGGGGAAGGGAGATTAACTGTGTATCCTAGGGAACATTTAAATCAGATCAATGCATTTAATTTGTTCCCCCAAGCCTGAAGATGATTCAATGCACTTGATTGTTATTGTGAGTCTTGTGCATTTTGAAATTTGATTGGCAGGAGCTTACATTTCAGAGAGTCAACATGTCACTATATATCTGCATTTTTACAAGTAGGCGTACATGTGTGCATTGTATGCATTACTATGTACCTCTTATCCTTTTCGCTAAGTGCTTTGTAAACAGGTTTCTGGTAAAATGTGGAAGATAATTCCTCTTCAAACTCGACTTCGTGTGTTTGTTCAGGTCAGGTCTAGTTTAGATTTATATGCATTTGTATGATATTTCTCTGAACATAAAAATATTACGACACAGGAGAGTTTGTTGTATTATGCATGTTGCCCCCCCCCCCCCCCCCGAAAAAAACCTTTGAAGTTTGAATCATACTTAAAGGGCAATCCAACCTTGGTAAAGATGATTTGTGTGAAAGCAGAAAATAAGAAAAACAGGAAAGTTTAAAAGACATCAGACAAGGACTAAGAATTGGCAATTTGGTGAGTCGATTGTGACATTTTTGTGGACAATATCCTGTTTGTCGTACACAAAAATATCATTAATTTGCGGCTTTCTTACCCTCGGGGCAGTACTCAAAATATATTGGAGATAGCATATTGTTATAGGTCTTCATGAAAAAAAAAGATCCTACTGAGTAAAACATT
Source organism: Heliocidaris erythrogramma (assembly GCA_025617745.1). Classification (NCBI taxonomy): domain Eukaryota; kingdom Metazoa; phylum Echinodermata; class Echinoidea; order Camarodonta; family Echinometridae; genus Heliocidaris; species Heliocidaris erythrogramma. Next base: position 26,552,688 of record CM046860.1, read on the forward strand.
TTAAAAAAAGTGACAGTTTAGTCATTTTGTGTGTTGGAGCGAATGGGGAGTTGTCCACAGCTACATCACGGTGACATTACCTATTCAGCCAATTTGAAATTCCCACAGGTATAGTGATTACAACTTTCAAAAATTCATAACTTTCTTATTGCTTGTCTGATTTTGTTCAAACTTTCAACAATCTGCTTCTCTGATTTTTCCTCTTTATTTCAAAGCAACTTGCTATTAAAGGCCAAGTCCACCCTAACAAAAAGTTGATTTGAATAAATGGAGAAAAATCCAACAAGCATAACACTGAAAATTTCATCAAAATAGGATGTAAAATAAGAAAGTTATGGTATTTTAAAGTATTGCTTAATTTCGCAAAACAGTTATATGCACATCCTGCTCAGTATGGAAATGAGGGAACCAGTGACGTCACCCACTCACTATTTCTTTTGTATTTTATTATGAGAAATATAGAATATTTTAATTTCTGCAGATTTCACAATTAGGAAGCTCTCATTGAATTGTGTATAGGTTGCAACAATAGCAATTACACATGTTCAGCAAGGAATCAAACCTTGTTTCACATTATAACAAGGAAAAATTAAAATATTTTGTATTTCATGTAGTAAAATACAAAAGAAATAGTGAGTGGGTGAAGTCACTGGTTCCCTCATTTGCATACTGAGCAGGATGTGCATACAACTGTTTTGCGGAATTAAGCGAAACTTTAAAATATCATAACTTTCTTATTTTTCATCCTATTTTGATGAAATTTTCAGTGTTATGCTTGTTGGATTTTTCTCTATTTATTCAAATCAACTTTATGTCAGGGTGGACTTGGCCTTTAAGGTTAGATTTACCTTTAACATTTCATGCACTTCAAATGAATATGGGAAATGATTACAGGTTCCCAGGTTACGGTTACCCAGTCACAAGACAGTGTGCTAGTATATAGTAGTAGGCAACGAAACATGCAACACGAGCTCCGGATCCCGAGCCATGCAGGCCCTAGCCTCTTGTCGAGGCCCTGGCGCTGTTGAAATCCTTGGCAATATGGAGGAAAAACCGAGGCGCTTGCGCCGAGGGCCTCTTGACACCCGATCTGAATTTCTTTTGTATTTCATTGTTTTGACGAATATTCCGACCAAATTTTGGTCAGTGAAAATCATCCAATAAACGCGAGCTACCATGACGTAATGTTAAATATTCATGACTCGACTTTTATTGCCAATTCTTCATTATTTGTAAATATATGATGATCTCTTGAGAAATATACATTTGTCTTATTTGAAATTACCATGGTTTGTAAGCTAGAAATCGAATTCTTCATAATGTGCTTGTCTGTGAATGCATTGTGAGCAAGAGATTTACGTAATCCCCCCCCCAAAAATAATAGACTATAGTCCAGAACTGAAGTAAGAAATCCTTGAGATTTCATTGGCCAATTTGCTGGGCGATCGCCGCGGTTATCTAACTATTCACGTTTTCATGCATAATTCAGTAGGAAATCGTGCCTCATGAATATATAATTCAGGTCGGGTGTCAAGAGGCCCTCGGCGCAAGCGCCTCGGTTTTTGCCTCCATATCACCAAGGATTTCAACAACGCCAGGGCCTCGACAAGAGGCTATGCAGGCCCTGAACTCAACTGCACAAGCAAGTTGTCAAACTCGTGAAATCGGTTTGGATTATTCCTTTATAAAAGTTGAAATGATCATGCAGATATATTACATGTATACGTTTCAAGATGACACACTCCTGAGTGATATGTCGAATGATATCGAATAATTAACGTGAAATATCAGAGCGACAATAATTAGCAGAGGAAAACAAACGTGTACGTGGTAAACAAACGAGAGTAAAATGGCTGTGTGCGCACCTGGCTGTATATCTGCCAAGGCTGTGACGTCACAATTCAGACCTCGCTACGATCATTGTTTGGCTTGGTTTGGGGGTCTGAAAAGGGTCTTTAAAAATTACATTTTAAGCCTTTCCAGGATATTTATATGACTTTTCAGCACATTTGTGTTTTTCAAGTTGTAATCTTTCATCCATATATAATTTGTCACTAATTTTCAGTTGTTGTGAATTTTCTTTGAGTGACTACTTTAAGGAGTATTTGACTATTGAATTCTCTCATTCCCATATACCTGCTAAACCTGGGTGGAGAGTGGCAAATGTCTATGTAGATTAACATCTTGCTATTTACATTTGTGCCATGCTGGGGCTCGAACCCATAACATCCCCAGTCAAGTGTTTACTCTGTGGGCTATGTGACACCTCAACAATATCACTGGAAGTGTAGGATTAGAGTAGTGTGGTGCTGTTCATCTTGGCGAGAACTATTAGGAGGTGACTGCCTAGTACCTCCTTGCTGGAACCAAGAATTGGATAGTGCTTGAAGCAGGGGATTTAATTCTGAGCTGGGTTGATCATGTCATTCAAAACTGTATAAATCCTGCTCTGTGCTGATTGATGTAAACTCCGGTAAGCCCATCTGATGCTTGAAGGAATATTGTAGTCATAATATGCAGTCATAAAAATAGAGCATTAATTAATTTCACAAAAATCTTGTCAACATTCAATGTAATCTCCATTTGTTCATGAAAACAAGAACGATGGATGGATCTACAAATGTAATAAAAAGGATACATGGTATACATACATGTATGCATAGTAGGTTGGTATGATTATGAAATGCATTTAATATCAATCAAACAAATGTTTGAAATATGATTTCAGTAAAGCAACTATGCCTGAAGCAGGCTTTATAAAACTTGAGGCATCTGTTTAGTATGTTGAAAAATGCCAAGAAACAGGATGACATTTAGAATGTGGGATCATGTTGAATGTTGTTTCACCCCCAAACTCCCTGGACCAATGCCTTCCCCCTTTGCCCACGCCTTGCCCCGAACTCTGCCTCAAAACCTGGTAATGAAGAAGAAAGGGCAAAAATGTGATTGGATTGGAAGTATAAAGTTTCAGGACTTCACCTCCCATGACCCCCTCTCACTTTGATTGATGCCATGTACACAAAAACAGTTGTAGACATTCAAACCTTTCTCCCCATTTTGCCGCATACTCTGTGCATGTCTGTGAATTTCCAAAACTATAAGAACTTTATGTTTACGTTTGGGAAATTACCCAGGATATGACGGTATGAGGCGAATATTGTGTTTAATAAATCCTAGTTGAAATGAATAATGTCCAAACAGGATGAAATATATAACTCTTTAATGGCAGTGTTTCAAAACACATCAGGGAAATTCCCCTTCCATGATTGTTATTCAAGAATGTCTGGTTTGCTATTTCTGTAGAATTACTTGGATATTATTTTCTGTGACATGTACATAACTACTCATGTAGTTATGTGTTGATTATTCATATATTTTGTCCTGAAGATATTTTATCTTTTTAGTGTATGGCATCCAACAACATATTATGTTTTGAAATGCCATCCCATTTATTTGACCTGCAAAGATACCAGAGAATATCAATATCATCTGTTGAGAGCCAGAAGGGCGTTAACTCTGTGTTAAAGTATATGAGTTAACGCCCTTGTGGCTCCAAACATATGACATGTTTAGTCCTCTCTTCGTGTATAAAGCTTTGCTATAGATGCGCATTTGATGCCAAAGGCAAACTCGTATTCATATATTTTGGCAAGTCAAGAAGAAACAAACTATGAGATCCCTCATGGAACCTAGCCTACTTACGGCCTTTTCACACGACCGTAAAATTCATCGTATGGAAAGCTGATTAGTTTAATGCTGATTAACTAATCATCTCTAAAGCAAATTTTCCCTGTGTGAACATCGAACTATGCGATGTTCGGACAGATACAAACTTGCAATCTAAAGACCGGTCAGAGCAGCCTACAGATACGAAGTTCGTATAGAGGAGGCAAGAGATTTTGTGTGTGAACGAATATACGTCTTTAACTGGGCGGAACTAAGACTGGGCGTGCGCTTTGATTGAATGACCTGCTACATGGATTATTACGTGCAATGGCTCTACTGCGCATTTAATCAGCAGTGAATCTCTAACAATCGCACCAAAATTTTTTCTGTGTGAATGCTATGTATAAACTTTAATGCTGATTAGTTTAAAGCTCTTTAAAACTAATCAGCTTTAAATAGCTGAATTTTACTCCTATGTGAAAGCGGGGATAGTTGCTGTTTCATACAACACTAAATGTTTACCCTCATCCAAATCAGACGTTCACTCATACAACATTCTTATTACCGGTATTATTCTTGGACTTTCAACCTCAATGAAATCTGTAAATATTGTGGTGCTTATTTACTCTGCACTCTGGAACATGCACTTTTCGTGTAATAATATTTTGATATACACTCAAGAGTGTTTACACATAGACCCGGCTAGCGTATGACTCGGAATCAACTTTCCCCTGTAGAGCCAAGTCTGCCCCGCCAATCGTAAACCAACTTTTTGTATACCAAATTTTTGTGTTGTTTTGTCTGCTATCGCTAGCCTGATCACCAAAGCGTTGTGACCAATTGTGAGAAATTGTGGGTTTTTACTGAATTCGCCTCGCGATGCGCAGCCTGACCCGTGACCCGGAGCTGCGCGTGTAACCGTGGAACTCCCTGTTCTGCGAGTTGGGTCCACTTGTAAACATGAGGACTGTGGTTCTTGGATCATATAGTCTCACCTCATTTAATTATCTCTTAACCCTTTCATGACAGGAATTATTTAAGGGCTAAATTAATCACATTTTCTTCTTCAAATTGGCAACAATAATATTTTTACATGTATGTGGTTCTAAAAACTTGAAATGTATTTGAAAACAATATATATAGTTAGGGATTTTGGCGAAAATTGAAAATTGCCAATTTTGAGTAAAAACAAAGAGGATTTGAACCTCTCAATGTGTTGCCAATTTAAGGATTTTAAAGCATAATCTTGTTTAAAAAATTCTTAGCATCAAACGCAATATGGTCATGCAACAAAAATGGACATAGTGTGTGCAGAAATTTGTGCTCTTTCTACTCGTACTCGTGCATCTGGTATACTCTTTAGAGCTCTGAATCAAAAGTTATTGAGCCAAACCACAAACTTTGGTCAGTTGTCTCGAAAGGGTTAAATAATGTTGTGTTCATAATACTGGAGACAGGTGCATGTATCATGATAGGTGAGCCAACATCTGCTCTGGGGATACTTGCTCCATGAGAAATCCATTGCCTCCGGGAACCGGTTCATCCATGTATTAAGCTTATTGGAATTAAATAATGGAGTAGTCAACAGGTTAATTATATGTTGTCAAACATGGGGTTAGGGCTATAGTCTTCCAGCACAGACTCCATTTTGACTCTTTACTAGAATATATGGTGTCTTGAATGAAAGGCTAATGCAGGTTCTTAGCTCCTACAGTATGGGGTATATGGGCCGTAGTATTCATAGTCTTACAGTTCAGATGCTAAATGGTTGTTTTTATCTTTTATATTTTATTATAGGGCTCAGCTAATCAGGTGACTCTGGGGCCTATGAGACTTTCTCATCCGACCATGCAAGTAAGTACAAAGAGTGATTTATTCATCTTCCACATAAGATACTTCACTAGACACATTATTTTTATTTAATAATGTTTAATTCCTTTTTTTTTTACATTAAAATCAAAATGGGAATTAGATGATCTTTAGGAATATAAATGTCTGTGTTCTTTTTGAAAGGAACAATAATACGATCTAGAAATCATTTAAGATATTTTAGATAGAGAAATATGAAGCTTCAAGTTTATTGTGTACTACATTTCTAGGGAGGTAAGGTTTCCATAGAAATGGCATAATCATCAAGTGATTTGGCTGCAAAGAGAAGACTGAAAATGATATACAAGGGTGGAAGAAATATAATTTTGGGCATATACACATCAGTGCATGCCCAAATAACAGAGCTTCATATTGTTGATCATCATTTCAAGATTCATAAAATCTAGTGCCATTAGACAATTTCACTTTTTGCTTATTTTGAATATTTACCCGTAGCTGCTTATTGAAGGGGGAGGGTGGTGGTTTACATGTACGCAACTTAATACCGGTATTAAAGCATCTGTGATTGGCTTGTCACAATTAGTATCATTAAAGGGCAATGCAACCTTCGTAATATGATGATTTGTGTGAAAGCAGAAAAAAAAAGAAAAACAGGATGGTGAAAGTTTGAAAGAAATCGGACAAGGAATAAGAAAGTTATGGATGTTTGAAAAATGAGATTACTACATACATGCGAATCTCCAATTGGCAATTTGGTGAGTCGATTGTGACATACTTGTCACACACAAAAATTCCTGATTGTCATACACAAAAATATCATCAATTTGCGGTTTTCTCAAAAGCGTCTTTATCCTTGGGGCAGCACTCAAAATATATTTGAGATAGCATATTGTTATAAGTCCTCATGAAAGAAAAAAAATTCTACTGAGTATAATACATTTTGAAAAAAATAACATTTTAGTCATTATGTGGGTTAGAGCGAACAGGGGAGTTGTCCACAACTACACCACAGTGACATTACCTGTTCGGCCAATTTGAAATTCCCATATGTATAGTGATTACAACTTTCAAAAATTCATAACTTTCCTATTGCTTGTCCGATTTCGTTCAAACTTTCACGAATCTGCTTCTCTGATTTTTCCTATTTCTTTCTTTTTCTTTTTTCCTCGGGCAGCACTCAAAATATATTCGAGATAGCATATTGTTATAAATCCTCATGAATGAAAAAAATCCCACTGAGTATGCATTTTGCAAAAAATAACATTTTAGTCATTTTGTGGATTGGAGCGAACGGTAGAGTTGTCCACAACTACATCACAGTGACATTACCTGTTCGGCCAATTTGAAATTCCCATATGTTTCGTGATTACAACTTTCAAAAATTCATAACTTTCCTATTGCCTGTCCGATTTCGTTCAAACTTTCACCAATCTGCTTCTCTGATTTTTCCTCTTTCTTTCAGAGCAACTTGCTATTAAGGTTGGATTTCCCTTTAAAGTGCACTGCATGATTACAAAATGTCTGGAGTTCATTTTGGTCAAGCATGTATGAAATTAGCTAAAATTTATAGATGTCTTTCTTCCATCTCTGGAGCAGAACAAATAGGCTGTTACAACTGTAAACGACAATTACCTTTTCCTGATTTAGTTGATGTGAAAGTGCCTATTCTAATCCCATTATAAGTCGGGTTAAACAAGCCAAGTGGTATTGTTACGGTTTAAAGTGCTTTATCATGTACAGTCAGTGCACCTTCTATGTTTTTTAAAGGCCAAGTCCACCCTAACAAAAAGTTGATTTGAATAAATAGAGAAAAATCCAACAAGCATAACACTGAAAATTTCATCAAAATAGGATGTAAAATAAGAAAGCTATGGTATTTTATATGCACATCCTGCTCAGTATGGAAATGAGGGAACCAGTGACATCACCCACTCACTACTATTTCTTTTGTATTTTATTATGTGAAATATAGAATATTTTAATTTCTGCAGATTTCACAATTAGGAAGCTCTCATTGAATTGTGTAGGTTGCAACAATGGCAATTACACATGTTCAGCGAGGAATCAAACCTTGTTTCACATTATAACAAGGAAAAATTAAAATATTTCGTATTTCATGTAATAAAATACAAAAGAAATAGTGAGTGGGTGACGTCACTGGTTCCCTCATTTGCATACTGAGCAGGATGTGCATATAACTGTTCTGCGAAATTAAGCGAAACTTTAAAATACCATAACTTTCTTATTTTTTCATCCTATTTTGATGAAATTTTCAGTGTTATGATTGTTGGATTTTTCTCTATTTATCCAAATCAACTTTTTGTTAGGGTGGACTTGGCCTTTAAGATGTGATAAATGATTTAAAGTAAAAATAAAATCATGATAGCATTCTTATCATAATGTGGACTACAAATGTGTGCATTTTGATGGCAGTAATTTAGAGTCAATCTTTTTTTAGAGTAAAATTACTGCATAATCTACAATGTACATGTGCATGCATATTGTACAAATAGGACCCAAAATCCAGTTTGCCAATAATTAATTAATTTTGTCTCCTCATTGTTATCAACGAATCTAGGAATAAAGTACATGGCTTTTTCTTTTCTTGTTAGTCCTGGATATTAATTATCCAGAACCAGAAACATATTGATTCTATTTAAAGTACATATGAAAGATCATTTCAAGTATGATATTGAAACCTTACCTAACGGATAATGCTCTAATGATTCAAATGAATGACTTAAGAGTTTTCAAATAATATATTTTGCAGTTTTGATCATCTTTCAAATCAATGTGGTGAATATTGAAATGTTTACAGGTGCATAAAGACAAGAAGAAGATTACGCTTGTCAAAAAGGGAATCACAGCAGCATGTGTGTGTACAAGAGTACACACAGATCTACTGTACAGCAGTACTATGCTGTGCTCTGCTGCATGCAATTTGGGAAAACAACCAAGATTTGTCTGTATGTGTCAGTGGCACGCAATGGGCATGATAAATCAGAGATAGAGAGATTGATCTGTGCATGCTGTATTAAATGCTGAGTGTCATGGATTCTCAAAGACCTCCGTTATATCTTGAGAGAGTTGATATGGGTTGCAGTGAATGATAAGAGTGATGTCCAAATCACAACCAGAAACTTTTGCATGCATGAATTGTTTGTTGATTACTACTGACATGGCACTTAATTATTGCAATTTTCAAAAGTTTCTTGCCGGGTGGAAATGGCCTTCGTTTTCAATTTGTGCATTTTTCATATCACAAAATTTATTATAGTGTCTTATAGTGTCCATGAATAAAAGTTATAGTCTTGAGGGTTTTTTTGTTAAAGGGCAATCCAGCTTTGTAAAATGCTGAAACAGATTTGTATGAAAGGAGAAAAGAGAAACAGGATGGTGAAAGTTTGGAAGAAATCGGACAAAGAATAAGAAAGTTATGAATGTTTGAAAAATGAGTTGACTACACCTATGTGAATCTCAAATTGGCAATTTGGTGACGTATTTGTGGTCAACTCTCCCTTTTGTCGTACACCAAAATATAAAATTCTGGTTTTCTCCGAGTGCCTTTTCCCTTGGGGCAGTACTCAGAATATATTGTAGATAACATATTGTTGTAGGCCCTCCAAAAAGAAAAACATCCCACTGAGTTATACATTTGGAAAAATTGATATTTTAGTCATTTTGTGTGTTGGAGAGAATGGGAAAGTTGACCGCTGCTACATCACAGTGACTGTACCTATTCGGCCAATTTGAAATTCCCATAAATATAGTGATTACAACTGTTTTAAAATCTCAACTTTCTTTTTGCTTGTTTGATTTTGCTCACCCTTTCACCAGTCTGCTTATCTGTTTTCTTCTTCTTTGACACAAATCACATTACAAAGGTTGGATTGCCCTTAATTGATTAAGATTTTGATTTTATGTAGCTGAGTAATGAGCATAGACCAGTACGTTTGATGCGACTGGTTGCCATGTTTGGCTTGCAGATAAACCATGCCACTGTACTGTTTCAATACAATTTTATGCATTTGTAGAATCAAATAATTGAGCACTGTGAAATCTTTTCCCGAAATTAACTGCACATACAGGCAAAACAAGTGTATCCTTACAACTTCTAAAGGCGATTTAATTTGACAATCAGTAAAATGTCTCTTTAAAATAAAAAATCAAGACACATATATTTTGCATAGGAGTGCACTGGAACAGTACGCAGTAGACGATGTCCCACATACTGCGTTTGAGTGTATATAGGGCTCTTAATTAGGTTGTTTGGCCGCATCAACTGCTTGCATAGAGCCGTGCATACGATGCTATATCCACGTGGTAGAGATCAATAGCATAGACCAATAAAGAAATCAAGGAAGTTGTCCCAATCAAAAGAACAGGCCACATACAAGGATTTTCAGTGAATGTGACTTCCAGCAAGTTTTCTGCTACTTTACTTTATTAAACAGTTTACTGATCCAAACAACCAATCTAATCTATTCTATGATTAACTATTCAGAAATACTTTGAGAAAGTTCAGTTCTGCCACCAAAAGTGAAGACTAGCTTTTAAGTTTTCAGCATCATACCATTTTCATTTACTATAAAAAGAAAGAATACCTTTGGATAGGTTGAGAAGCCATTTATTTTGCATATTTGATGCTGAAGATTTAAAGAGAAGGTTGAGTTCTGGGAAAGGTGAAAAATAATTTATGAGCTTTCTCATTCCTTTTATCAGTTTGGAAGGACATCATAGTAGAGATATCCCCTGAAATGGATTGCTCTTCAAAATTAATGCACTAATAATCAATGGCATAATTATATGACAAGACATAGCTGAAATGTTCGGGCGGAACATTCATGCCACGTGTGTGCTGTCCCATATACCCATTTCTGTGTGCAGACCATGTGCTTTATAGCAAGATTTTGGTCAATTTCTTGTCATGTTGATGATTCCAAAACATCACAGTATATATTCTTATGTAGACATGATCACCTTTCAAATTGCTTTGAGACAGTTTCTTTCACATTGTAATCACATGACCAGAACTCAACTTTATCTTTGATATAGTAATAGTTAGTAATACCTATTTGCCTATGTGACCAGGCACCACAAAACCACCAAAGAGACACCAGTTAAGGTCTGATTCTGAAAGAGCAGATTCTCAGCTTTAAAATGATATATAACTCATTAGCATTGGATGTTCCTAACTCACTGTACAAAGAGAAGAATGCAAAGTCTCTCATAATGCTACTTTTGAGAAATAAGGGTTTAAAGTTTGCAGTCTATTGAAGCACTCTGACTTGCAAGGCGTTGTGCTAAGGTGACAAAAGGAGGATTAGAACTCAATGAAAATTTCTATGAAGGGATTATCAGATTGTCCTCAAACTTGGCATACTAATTAGTCATATCCTGTTCATCATAATACACAAGGATCAATGCAAGAACTTACTCCATTTAAAATTTATGGGAGATCAAAATGAGACAAGTATTCAGGGTCATAAAAAAGAAAAGTAATACAACAAAATCCAGAGAAGACACAATAAAAAACTGTCAAAAATACCACTTTTAGATTGTTTGGTGCCTCCAAATTTTTAGATTACTTAGAAGAAAGTATACTCTTTCAGGAAATACCCAAAACTAAAATTTAACCATGCCAACCAAAAACACATTGATTGAGCTCTAACTGAAAATCACACAGTACGACTTTTTGGTGGTTTTGTGGTGCCTGGTCACCTATTATACTGTTTAACCTTTTAAAGGCATATTGGAAAATTAATCAAAATGTCAAAATGGTTATACTGGAAGAGATATTACATGTATACAGGGTATTGAATTTCTTAAAATTACTCATCTAGTCTTTATGACATCTATGATTGTAGGGCTATTCATTACATCATACAAGTGGAACACTCGATCTACGATTGAAATTAACATTGCTTTTACCTTTACTAGATTTTTAAATCTTTTTGAAAGACTTTCAGTGATGTTTTTTTCTTACATTCTGAGACAAGTAAAACTATTCAACTTCAACTTTGGAGTGTTTGGGAAAGATTTAGTCACACAGGAGTTTATACAGTTTCAGAAAAAAGCTTCTCCGTACAGACTGTTGGAAGAACTAAACCTCTTTACATTTCAAGAGCTAGTGACTATACTGTAAGACCAGACAATTTTCTGTGCATTAATAGTGTTCATGGATTTCGTGAGTGGTTTAGATTTGCGAAAGTTTCATGCCGCGAAATTATTTCATTACAACTGACACAATACAGCATTTTTTCAGTTACTGGTAGTGGAAGTTTCTTGATGTAAAAATGGCTTTCGTTTAGAAATCACAAAATTTTCATGTCGCGAACGTTTCTTTTTTTTTTACAGTATTTTTTTACAGTAATAAGTAATCATTATTTTCTCTCTCACCCAACCTCCTTACGTAAAAGGAAAAAAAAATCACTTAAATGTCTATGTTGATGTATTGCAAGATTAGTTATGCACAATGGTGGTTGCTATGCTTCTTTTCAGAGTGAATAAGCAAGTTAGAGGTAAAAATGATTATCAAATCTGCCATTTCCGAATTGCTAGCTTTCCATTATTTTAGGTTTTTTAATTGTATCTTGTTTTAGGAAGACGAAATTCTAAAAAATCAATTTTCAATAAGACTTAAATTTACTATTCATTTGTACCATCATTAATGTTTGACCCATTTCATGTCATGTCCAGTGTTTGCCAAAGAAGGTGCTTAGAACACCAGTTTGACCATCATCAATATTCCATCCCTTCACATCGCCTACATGTAAACTTCAGATCATGTAACTAGTGTTTGCGGCCAAAAGCAGATTTAATCCAGACATAGACCACGTTTACACAGAGTGAACTCGAGTTCAAATTCGACAGCGAATTCAATTGCGACCTTGGATTAGCATAAATTATTTTTCGGTGGGCTGTTTACACCAAGCGTTGGACGAACTCGAATTCAGAAGGAAAGTGAATTCGACTTGATTACGCCCTCGCTTGGTGGGAATATCGTGATTATCAACTTTCGGGTTAAATTTGTGAAAACCCGCGAGTGAGTTCAAAATGGCGGTGGCGAGCAGTCATTTTAATCTGGTTTCGTATGATTTTACGTCGGAATAGGAATATCCTGATCAATAATTATATGCGACAGCAACGTGTCAGATCTGCTCGTCGAGCAGACCGTTTAAGAAGATGGCGGGAAGATTTTCAATCCAGCCGCTTCTGTTTTTTTTTGGGGGGGGGAGGGGGGCGAAAGACTGCAAAAGGTAGAATTTACAAGATACTTCAGTGATTTACTGGTTAAATATTGTTTAAACATTAAAACAGTTTGAGCTACATGTATGCAACACAATGCTTCATTCATAGTGTAATTTTCCAATATCTTTGCCTGAATAAACCTATAAACTTGACAACTCTGTTAAGCCTCCATGTCAGTTTTTCACACATTTACCTTTTGTACATGGGTCAGAATCGATATGTGACCCGCTCCCACAAACCTGCCGTAATGGATAAAATTTTATTTTAAAGATTTGCTTGTAGCTAAATTGCTCAAAAGGCCAGCTTTTTCTATTGATTTGGATGTATTGTCTGAATTGTCCTGGTGACTTCGGCGGGTTTTGTAGGATCGTTCGTGCGTTGTGGTTCACTTGTTGGATGACGCTTATTTACTGACGCGTTGCTTAGCAATACCGGAAGTGACGTATGACGGGGTCACTGGCTGGATATTTGCTAGTCGACTTTCAATTACGTGTCCGTTCACACAGCAAATAGCGAATTTAAATTCGATAAAAGTCGAGTTTGAATTCGATAAATGTTGCTCTGGGTCGTCATTCGAATTCGAGTTTGAACTCGAGTTCTAATTGCGACTACCCTGTTTACACACAAATGAACTCGAGTTCAAATTCGACTAAAGTCGACTTCAGTCTCTGCATCGAGTAGTGCGGATAGCGTTTATATTACGAGTAAATCCACTTTCGGTCAGGACTAAGTCCGAACTCAAACCAGCTCGAGAAGTGGATCGAGGAGGAGCCTGGACTAAGTCCGGACTAAGAGCAGATTTGTGCGGTGTTGCAAGAAAGTTGCGATTGCTTGCAAGTTGCAACTGATCGGTACTGACCAATCAAAATCATTGTTGCAAGCGCATCTACTTGAATGGGCAGACCCTGAACCATTCAGAATGGTGGTTCTAATTTGCTTTACAATTTGCAGTTGATTGCAACTTTCTTGCAACACCCCATAAGTGATGTTGGTATCGTTCATATTAGCCTTTGGATCCCGACTAAGTCCCGACTAAGTCCCCTCCCCCATTTTTTTTTGCTTGTCAGAGAATATTGGAGTAAAACTACACCCCAAAAAACAACCGCTGATGACCATTTATTTGTTTTTGCTTGTCAGACAATTTTCAGATTATTGTGCCCATTCCCTCACAAATTCTTGAATCCACCACCTGCTTCTAGCTCTAATATGAAAAGGGTATTGATGCTCAAATCTTAATCTCATCCTTCATTAACAGTGGACCCTTTCACATTGCTCATTTCAGATCATGTTGGTGTTTGCCAAAGAAGACGCCCAGAGTGACGGGTTCTGGTGGGCAGCGGACAAGGGGGGCTACAAGTGCAACATCGTGAGGAACCCCACTGACGCCCTGGAGTGTTTTCTGGAGAAGCAGCATGACGTTGTCATTATCGACAACAGGACATCTAAAGGCTTCAATGCTGTAGCCCTCTGCAGGTTAATGAACCTCCTTCTTATATTTTCATTAAAAAAAAATGAAAAAGAGGAAAATTATAGAGAGAAATGAGAAACGCATGTTTGTGGCTTATGCACCCAACCGCACTGCACAAAATTATTTTGTGGTATTGTCATTTTCAAAATCTACATGTGCATTTAGAAGTGACATATAACAAGAGAACAAGAGAAAAAGAGAAAATTATAGAGACTTTAATAGAGAGAAATGGAAAAACATGTTCGTGGCTTATGCACCAAACCGCAAGATACCATCACCACACAAAAATTATCGTGCATTATTCGTCATTTTTAAAATCTACATGTACATAAGTGTTAGTTGTCCTATAGCAATATTACAATCAGTTTGAATTGATGGCAAATTGCAAACTGGTAAACCACATTTTATGCCATGTTTTTCCATTTCAACATTATCTATTGCTTTTTTAATTTGTTATTGAGCTTCTGCTATTGACCTCTTTTCATCTTATTGCTGGTTTCATCACGTCCTAGAATCCATTAAGCAAATTGACATCTACCATGCTGTAACCAGAGAAATTGAAGCTGCGATGACAGGATAAACGTTTCATTTCTGTTTTCCTGTCTTTGCACTAAAGTTATCCTTGTATTAATGGGCTTGTCCCCCCCCCCACCCCCATCCCCACCCCCATCCCCATCCTGAAGATGGATTGATGCCTCTGACATTTATGCATTAAATCTATTATCAAAATTATTTGCTTTCTGCACTCACATTGTCTTCTTCTATCTCATAAGAAAAAAAGAAAGTGTTACATTTTTTATGTTCACCGTACAATATCACATTTTCAACCATTCTGCTGGCTCACATTGTCATTTCGAGAATACTGCAAATAGATTGTCAGATACTTCAGGGCCCTGTTTCATAAAACTTGTCATCAATGACAAGTTGCAATAACTGTTATAAGCTACTGAAATCCTTGCATCTGATTGGCTGAGAGCAAATTTGTCAGTAAAAATCACAGACAAGACACTTGATGAAACGCCCCCCAGGTGTCTTGTTTTATTGATTTAATCTTGCATACATCAGCCTCGGCTACATTTCAAAATGACATCCGTATAATGGTTGACAGTGCGAGGTATTTTGTGAACATGTACTTGTCTCATGAGATATATGGCATTGTTTGCATGCAAGAAGCTTGTACCATTTATCGTAGAATGCATATATCTACAAAGATTGATTCAACATTCGCTCACCCGACAGTTTTGGGCTACATTTCTTCAAAGATATTGATTTAGGATTTAGGGTTGTGATTGGGTTTTAAGTTAGATTAAATCCTGGGGTAAGCAGACAAAAAACAGTAACGATCAGTGAAGGTTTGAGCAAAATACAATAAGAAATAAGAAAGTTATGAATTTTTGAAGTTGTAATCAATCAAACCTGAATTTGGTAACTCCATGAGCTTGTGCGCTTCTCTCCCATTTGCACTTTACCCCCCAAAATCTTTCATTTCTGTTTTCTTTAAAGAAAATATTCAACCATAAATGCACCTTGGATATAATCATTGCTCATACCTTGGATATAATCATTGCTCAGGTTTTACACAAAACCTGTATGAAACAAATCTTTTCCTTCATCAAAAACTGAGAAAATGATAATTTATGAGATTTTCTGTACTGAGCAAATGGGAGAGGAGCTTGCAAGGTACTTGACAGAGTTGCCAATTTGTGTTTGATTGATTACAACTTCAGATATTCATAACTTTCTTATTTCTTATTGGATTGTGCTCACACAATCTGTTTCTCTCATTTTTTTCTTCTTTTTATTCAATCAACTTTATACTTGGGTGGACTTTCCCTTAGAGTTCAGCATAGTGTTGTTTGGTCCAGGGTTGAAGTCGTAGTAGGTCCATGATTTGGTTTAGTGTAGGAAGTTGACCACCAAGCAGTTGTCGGCTGGAGCACGAGTCGTAGAACCGTCCAAAGTTGAATGTTAATAAAACCTTTTACATTGTGGTAACCAGGTATCAATTTGTGCCAAGGCTGAAACGTGCATGTCATGAACACGCTGTCTGACGTGAAAGTAAATAACGACCATTATTGGGTTGTTAGAAGCTTTCACCTAAAGCGAGCAGCTCTTAAAGCTGGGCTTCAATAATGATTGTGCAATTTTCCTGATTCTCAACGGGAGAGCGTGTTTGAGTATACTTTCAGACAAATCATTATTTGCAGCTTTGTTTGGTTATGAGAGTGGATAAACTAATGAAACTGATGTTGCCTTTTTCCCAAATCAATAGAATTATAGATGTTTTGCCCGTGATACAATATGGTTTCCATGGATGTCCACTTTGTTTTCCCTGTTGCCATTGGCAACTAGGTCTTAAACATGCATTTGTAATAATTAAATGGGGATAATGCATTAGGGATTGGAGATTTACGCAGCTGCCATATGACTTCACAGATTACTATGGAATAATAATTTTTTTGTTGGAGGTGTGTAGAAAATTTAGGAATTTTATATTTCTCTCATAATTGTAGATGTAGTCATGAGCAGATTTTGATCACGTCATACACATGCATGTAAATGATGCTGTACAGGCTTATAGGGAATCTTTATGTCTTTGAGAGGTTTATTTGGCAAAATTTTTAATATAAAAGTATTTCAATCAGAGAGAATTAAGGCAGAAAGAGAGGGGGAGGAGAGAGATAGAGAGAAAGAGAGAGAGAAAAAAAAGAAAGAGAAAGTTATCCTTGTATTATATATTTCCTAGTAAGAACATGAAAGAAGATTTGACTTCATACACATTTGAGCAGGCACACACACACACCCCCACACTCCCACACCCACCCCCACACTCCCACACCCACACCCACACCCACACCCACCAAGGCTGCATGGATGAAGATTGCTCTGCAGATTTAACGATACTGCACGGCAGAAAATTGATTAGCATGATCTCCTTCCTTTCTGCCGTTAGATCCTGTATTGCATAAATTCTCTAGACATGCATGCTCACACACCATGTACGTGTAGGAACGGTTATTTTGTGTGCATATTGAAAATGCCATCACTGGAATTGATGGTTTTGTTAGGCAGGATGCTCTGCAGTGAACTCTGTGCGCATCAAGTTGCTATCGATTCCCAAGCTGTCAAGGATCTAGATTTAATGCCACTAAATGGATGCTCGAGTTAAACAAATGCACAGTTCGCTACACAGCAGAGTATTATTGCAAGGCCTAGTGTCCTGTAAAAAGAAGGTGCTCTCAGTACTATGCTGATTGTGTGTGTCTGCTTGAGAGCCTGAATGGCGTTATAACCCCGGTTGTGAGTCACAACTTTCTGGCTCTCAGGAGATGATACATGTATATATCGTGTGTTGAGAGCCAGAAGGGCGTTAACTCTGTGTTAAAACATATGAGTTAACGCCCTTCTGGCTCTCAACACACGATATGTTCTTGACTGTGGAATAATTATTTTCCTTCAGAAGTAAAGTTCAAGTTCAGTCAGTTGCTTTGCTTTAATTCAATATCTCAAAGTGCATTATATCCAGGCCCCACAGCTCAAATAACATTGAAAGACATCGAGTGATTTTAAAGAGATCTTGAAATTATTTAACAGGAAGAGTATTAACTATAATCTAACCTGTTGAATATTAACCTGGAGATAAATTGGACTGGGATCTACAGAGATTATGTTATGTATCACCATCAAATCTATCCAACAGGTTAAAATTATCTTTAACTGTTTATTTAGGATTATACATGCAGTCACTGTTAGTCTGCCAATTTGTAAAGTAAGATCATAGTGTTCTTTTAATGGGGGAGTAACACCATCTGCAGATTTCTTCATCTGGTGAAATCCAATATACATGTAACTCTGGTTTTATGACTGATAAATCTTATGTAATGCTGTTAACACGCAAAGACTTCATAAGATCAATCCCTGGAAGGGCACTTTATCAAAATGAATTCTCTCCAAAAAAAACTGAATGCTCTCTGAACTCTGATAGGATGTGCTCCAAGTAAATTTGAATGGATGATGTCCCCCAATGTGAGTGATTTTTGTTGTTGTTGTTGTTACTGCACGTGAGATTTGTAAGTGCATCAATTTTGGAATTCTACCAAGGTTGATGTGAGTAGGGATCCATTGCACATAGAAACTCCTGAAGTTGGCACTTTGATTTTCCTTCCATTCCATGATGTCTGTCCTTTTACCAGTGCAGAATTGGCCTGAGCTTCCTATATCAGGGGGCTGGAAATTTGGGATTATTGATTTTCCGAGGTCCTACAAATCTCATTTGAAAGCTCTCAGATGATATGGAAAGGTCATGCTCTGCCATCCTTGGTCCCACATCGAAAAACAAAGCTTAGGAGTTTTGTTTTTAGGGAGAACAAGGATGAGTGATTTTGTAGAGCCTTGTCAATAAACATTGCCCTGTCAGTGTCATTGTGTAAGTAATGTGAAATGATTAGATTGGACCTTCTCAACTGGTCTGGGTAGAAACTTGTGGAAATCTGCCATGCCCCCATTATTAATTGACTGGTCAATAAGGAAATCTGAGGGTCAGAGCAACAAGAAGATCTGAACGTCATAGCAACCTTGCCATCACTTGATTGTACCCTCATTATCATTAACTGACTAGTCAAGTTAATTCAATGTTCTCGCAATCTCCTTCCCAATGTCTTTAATGGACTCGTTGATAAGGAAAATTTGTAGTCTGCTCAACCCCCCCCTCCAACCTGAAGTTACTGAACACTCGTTAATTATCCTTAATTGACTAGTCAATAAGGAAAGTTGAAAGACCTCACAACCCTCTCCCACAAATTTACCATGCCCTCATTATCATTTATTGGCTGGTCAGTACAAAAATCAATCTGAAGAACGTTGCATACCCAACCCATCCCCATGTCCTGAATGAGGATAAGATAGGAGAGAGAGAGATGGGGGGAGAGAGAGAGATGGGGAGAGAGAGAGATGGGAAGAGAGAGAGATGGGGAGGGAGGGATATGATACAAACAAGAGACAGTCCTGAATGAGGATAAGATAGGAGAGAGAGAGAGAGAGATAGGGGAGGGAGGGATATGATACAAAAAAGAGACAGTAAAAGGAAGCAAGTAGTAGTAAATGGTTGAATTTTAAGGAGAATAAGAGAATTATACATGCTTTTGTAGAAAAACCCATGACCTACTGGAACTGGGTGGTCTATGAATTGAGATTAGACAATTAAGTAAGTCATCACTCATCAGGTTAAAAGATGTAGATATTGTCATAACCTTCTGTGAAAATTTATCAACATATGGACAATGCATCTATGGAAACAAGATGGCATCATCAAGATCAAATAGAGTGAAAGAGAGAGAGAGCCAGATTCTGTGAGAACTTGGGGAAGCCAGGGTTCAAAACTGATTTGCGGAATGAGCAGAAAGGGCAGGCATCGATTCTTCTTCATTAGCGATGATTGCACCATTTATCACATTCCAAATACTCCTGTGCCAAAAGAGAGAGCAGTGCATCCCATGTAATTCCAGTGCGGAGAATATTAGGCCACATTAGAGCTCCCCGGCCCATGTCTTTAGGTCATTTCCTGCAAATGGCTGCTGCATAATAAATCTGGTGCTGCGGTGTAATCGCAAATGTGTTTTGGAATGATCGCGATCTAATAAATCTCCCAAAGGAAAATCAATTTTCTGTTTTTATGCAGGAGATGTTGTGGCGATTACTCTATGTGTCTTCAATGTACTTGAAAAATGAAATATTGTCTGCAAAGAGCCAGCAGGGTGCTCTTAGCAGATGCTGTTTTGTATCCAAGAGAAGTTCTTTGAGTGCAGTCATTCACAATGAACGTGTGGCATGTATAACCCAAGAGATCTCTCTTGCTTTCTTTCTTCCTGTGTCTTTATATGTGTTTGTCAGCCATTCTCGGTTATGTCAGGTTCTTTAATGCTATCTTCATTAAATATTTCTCTGCATTTTGTCGTAACAATTGACTAGAACTCCAAGCAAATTTATTGTGTGCTAGGAAAAAAGGTGCAGTAGATATGCATGGCCAGCAATTGTATTTTTCTTCAAACTGGAAAGTTGATATTCTGGCAAAAGCCCCTCCCCCCCCCCCCCACCCCATCTCGAAAATGTACCTGTAAACCTACATGTATAGGATTGTCACCTTATTATATTATTAAGTGAGAAGGGAAAAATAATTTACATTTAATATGATTTGTAAAAAGAAGTTAAAATTACTTTCACCCAAATATTTGTTCATATATGTACCCTTCTGTTGGGTACATGAAGAATGCATTACAAAGGCTGCTGTCATTTTCACAGTGTAAAAGCTGCTGCATATAACTATCTATGTTAGATGTGAAAAGTAATTTCACATTAAATTTCATGTGACTTTTAAAAACACTGACCCAAATTTATGATGCTCTGCTGTTGATGCCATGGCAAAAGAAATGGCACGTTCATGTGTCGTAAGCTGCTGCCATGTTTAGTTTGAAAGTCAACAGGATAGCTATCTAAATGAGATGTGAAACTCTTGAAGATAGCTTGATTAGCATCGCAGGCATGCCTGACAGAGAGAATTCATGTGACCTTTACTTCAAAAAGGCTGTGTAAACATCAAGGCATGATACCACTTTGTCTGATAATCCCCTTTTTCTGATAATCCCCTTTTTCTGATAATCCCCTTTTTTTGGTGTCAAACAGCATAAAATGTTCATTTTGTGTATGGGTATGATGAGCAACATTTTTTTTGGTTTAATTATGTCTTTTATTGTTTCATAATCAAATAGAATCACAAAATTTACAAATGATAAGCAGTTATTGTAAAATGGGAAGAAAAAAAAGTGACATGTACATTTCATAAAAAGACATATTATAAGCAAAATGTTGTATTTAACCCAACAAGTAGCAGATTAAGTTTATTGATTGATTGATTGATTGATTTTATTTTTCCATGCATCAAATACAAAATAACATATCAACAAAATAATAAAACAGTCATAGCATGGGAGGGGTTAATCATAAGCCTAAGGCTTGAAAGTAACACAATTAAGTTTATTGCCGGTACTCATAGAAGTCCATTGATTTAGCATGTGCATGGTTTCTGCATCTTTATTCTGTACCATTTATTGTAAATGATTAAACAAAATTATTCAAATCTTGAAATAAATTGAGTTTTGATTCCACAATGAACGGATGATTTTTAGAATTGATGAAAGGGAAATCCAATCATAATGGCAAGTTGTTCTGAAAGAAAGTGGAAAAATCAGAGAAGCAGATTAGTGAAAGTTTTGCACGAAATCGGACAAGCAATAAGAAAGTTATGACTTTTTGAAAATTGTAATCACTATCCATATATGGGAATTTCATATTGGCCGAATAGGTAATGTCATTGTGATGTAGTGGCGGACAAGTACCCCATTTGCTCCAACACACAAAATGACTAGATTGTCATTTTTTTCTGAAAATGTATTACTCAGTCGGATCTTTTTCTTTCATGAGGGCCAATATGCTATCTACAATATATTCTGAATACTGCACCGAGGGTAAACGTGCTTCTGAGAAAATTGCAAATTCCAAACGGGAGAGTTGTCGCCAGTATGACGCAATCGACTCACCAAATTGCCAATTTGAGTTTCGCATCGATGTAGTAATCTCATTTGTCAAACATCCATAACTTTCTTATTCCTTTGTCCGATTTCTTTCAAATTTTCACCATCCTGTTTTTCTTATTGTTCTGCCTTCACACAAATCATCTTATTACCAGGTTGGATTGCCCTTTAAGGAACCGAAGTATGATTAATTCTACAGGGTGAAGAGGTTGACAGTATGGTGCTCTATAATAAACCTGACTTACTCTACCCATATTGTCTTATGTGAATACTAGTCCTAGTAACTACTTTTTAGGTTAAAATCAATGGGATGAATTTATCTAAATGACCTATTCTTAATATTTATTGTTTGTTTGTTTTTCAGGTCGATACAAGCAACTAAGCCAAGCGAGCATACAATCATCGTTGCAGTTACAAAACAGAAGTAAGTTATCATACACAAGGTGTTAGGTACACACCGTTACATGTAGTCCCTTTGTGTGGTGGATATAAATGTATACACATTGAATGCATTTATAGTGTTGCATCACTTCTTTATTGTTGAATATTCTTTCAGGATGCCTTTCTTCAGAAGTCCATCACATTCATCTTTAATTTGAAAATCTTAATTGTACATGTATGTAACACCCAAACCAAAATACATACTTATAATATAATGTTAGGATCTATGGTCTCTTGTTGGAGGGAGGGAGGGGGCAGCAGAGGGGAATTTATTTCCAGGAGTGTTAGAATTAACTCTATATTCTGTACAGTGAAAAATGCAGATTAATGGGCTCCCCCCCCCATCCTGAAGATGGATTGATGCCTCTGACATTTATGCAATAAATCTATTATCAAAATTATTTGCTTTCTGCACTCACATTGTTTTCTTCTATTTTATCAAAAATTAGGAAAGTGTTACATTTTTTATGTTCTCCATACAATAATCACATATTCAACCATTCTGCTGGCTCACATTATCATTTTGAGAATACTGCAAATAGATTGTCAGATACTTCAGGGCCCTGTTTCATAAAACTTGTCATCAATGACAACTTGCAATAACTGTTATAAGCTACTGAAATCATTGCGTCCGATTGGCTGAAAGTAATTTTGTTAGTAAAAATCACTGACAGGACACTTGATGAAACGCCCCCCAGGTGCCTTGTTTTATTGATTTATTCTAGCATACATCAGCCTTGGCTACATATCAAAATGACATCCATATAATTGGTTGACAGTGTGAGATATATGGCATTGTTTGCATGCAAGAAGCTTGTTACCATTTATCGTAGAATGCATATATCTGCAAAGATTGATTCGACATTCGCTCACCCAACAGGTTTGGGCTACATTTATTCAAAGTCAATGTTATTGATTGAGGATTAGGGTTGTGATTGGGTTTTAAGTTCGATTAAGGGTTGGGGTAAGCAGAAAAATTACAGTAACAAATCAGTGAAGGTTTGAGCAAAATATAAGAAATAAGAAAGTTATGAATTTTTGAAATTGTAATCAGTCAAACCCAAATTGGCAACTCCGTGACGTATCCTGTGAGCTTCTCTCCCATTTGCACTTTAACCCCCAAAATATTTCATTTCTGTTTTCTTTCCAGAAAAAATATTCAACCATATATATGCACCTTGGATATAATCATTGCTCATACCTTGGATATAATCATTGCTCAGGTTTTACACAACACCTGTATGAAACAAATCTATTCCTTCATTTGAGAAAATGATAATTTAATGAGATTTTAAGGAGCTCGCAAGATACGTGACAGAGTTGCCAATTTGTGTTCAATTGATTACAATTTCAAATATTCTTATTTCTTATTTCTTATTGGATTGTGCTCACACAATTTGTTTCATTTTTTCTTCTTTTTATTCAAATCAACTTTATACTTGGGTGGACTTTCCCTTAGAGTTCAGCATAGTGTTGTTTGGCCCAGGATTAAAGTCGTAGTAGGTCCATGATTGGGTTGCGTGTAGGAAGTTGACCACCAAGCAGTTGTCGGCTGGAGCACGAGTCGTAGAACCGTCCAAAGTTGAATGTTAATAAAACCTTTTACATTGTGGTAACCAGGTATCAATTTGTGCCAAGGCTGAAACGTGCATGTCATGAACACGCTGTCTGACGTGAAAGTAAATAACGACCATTATTGGGTTGTTAGAAGCTTTCACCTAAAGCGAGCAGCTCTTAAAGCTGGGCTTCAATAATGATTGTGCAATTTTCCTGATTCTCAACGGGAGAGCGTGTTTGAGTATACTTTCAGACAAATCATTATTTGCAGCTTTGTTTGGTTATGAGAGTGGATAAACTAATGAAACTGATGTTGCCTTTTTCCCAAATCAATAGAATTATAGATGTTTTGCCCGTGATACAATATGGTTTCCATGGATGTCCACTTTGTTTTCCCTGTTGCCATTGGCAACTAGGTCTTAAACATGCATTTGTAATAATTAAATGGGGATAATGCATTAGGGAATGGAGATTTACGCAGCTGCCACATATTACTATTGGAGAAATGGAATAATTTTTTTTTTTGTTGGATGTGTCTAGAAAATTTTGGAATTTTATATTTCTCTTATAATTATAGATGTAGTCATGAGAAGATTTTGATCACGCCATACACATGCATGTAAATGATGCTGTACAGGCTTATAAGAAATCTTTATGTTTTTGAGAGGTTTATTTGGCAAAATTTTTAATATAAAAGTATTCCCAATCAGAGAGAATTAAGGCAGAAAGAGAGGGGGAGGAGAGAGAGAGAAAGAGAGAGAAAAAAAGAAAGAGAGTGAGAAAGAGAGAGAGAGAGGGAGAAAGGGAGGGGGTGAGGGAAAAAGAGAGAAAGGGAGAAAGATAGAGAGGGAGGGGAGGGAAGACAGGGAAATACAGTTTGATTTAATAAGGGAGTGAGATTGAATTATATTTAATGGAATAGAAAGCATGTGTGCAATATATGTAGAGCACTAAGAACAATCAAATTAAGGACAATCAAATTAATAGAATAAAAAAGAGAAAACAAATGAAGTTGAAATGAAAAAAAAAAGAATATTCTATAATGCCTGTAATCAGGCCTTAGGCTGGAGAAGGGCTTTGCTGAAAAAAAAACAGCCTTCAGACTAGATCATTGGAAAAGAAAAGGCGAAGGACAATATGTATTTTTTCAGTCTCTTTTCCCCGCCTACTCCCATTTGAATCTTTCTTCCTTTTTCACTTGGTAATAATTTAGTAAACTGGGATATTTCCTCACCAAACAAAGTAATTAGAAAAAGAGGGGAAAAAAAAGAATATTAATAGCATTTGTACTGAAACATACAATTCCTGTACAGTGAATAACTTAAATTATATATTGATATAATGTCAAAATGTTCTTAAAAATGCTAGTCATGATATTCTGAAGAAAAAAACAACCCAGCCTGATTAATTACAAAAGGTTGTCATCAGAAGAAATTATTATTTATTAAGAGATGATATTTCTTGAGTGATTAAAAAAGGTTAAATGATTGCAAAAGGTTTTCTTGAGATGAAAATTATTACTTTTTTTTATAGAGATGATGGGTCTTAAAAAGTGTCAAATGTAACAAAAGCTATGTCATAATTTGATAAGAGAACATCCAATTAAACTGTCAATCTTTGTCGAGTGATTTGCTAGTACGATCAAAACCGATCAATAAGTGATAGTAGGGGGCAGGTGAAAAAAATGATAGATCTTCACACGCAAGGCCTCCTTTCACATGTCAATTTTCACAGCTCATTTCCCAATATTGATGCAGGTTTGCATTATAGATGGTCTGACACCTGCAAAAATCGTGTTCTATGTCTCTCTCGCTCTATGCTGAAGTATTGTTGGATAGAATCGCAGTTGGGATATTTGCTTATATTGCTGGTGGCATTTCAAAAAAAGATGACAAAATTAGTATCCGTGGCGTACTGTTCAAGCTCATCATTATAAAGCTCATCTGATTGATACATGTGAAACATTTCTTTTGAATTATCATTGATATTAGTTGATATCAATTTCTACTCTTTATTGTGTCTGATGTCTCTCCTGCTCGACATTGAACTGTTGTTGGATAGAATCAAAGTTGGGATGTTTCCTTATATTACTGGTTTTTATTAAAAAAGAATGACATAATTCATATCTATGGCATATTGTTCAAGACCATCATTATCAAGCTTGTCTTTAATATTGGAACATCTGACACGGTTCTTTTTATATTCCATTGATATTAGGTTGATATCAATTGCTGGTGTCAAAAAATTGTTTCTTGATGGTTCAGAATTAAAATAATTACCCCATACTTGTTCAAAGTATTGGTATAGTGGTTCAAGATGGTTTGATATAAATACCATCTTCTGCACTCATCCAAATGAATAAATGCATGCAAGGGTTAATCATTATGTATCGTATACATCTATATTGATAAAGAGCAAGAGGACAGTTGAATCGTTCTAATGTATTCAACCTTATCCCTCAGTAAACAAACTCGTTAGTGGCAGTTTTATACTTCGCCTGGAAGCCTGATCATTATTTTCCAATCTTTATCCAATATAGCCTGTGTTTGGGTGTCGCCATAATAAAGACAGAGTGTACTATATGTAAGGTTCTCTCATCTAGAGATACAGAGAGAGAGAGAGACAGACAGACAGACAGGGACGGAGGGAGAGAGAGGCAATGTCGTAGTAGTGGATATCTGATAATTATTATTTTATTAATGAATATTGTCCTTGGAGTCGATATGGCTTCTACAGCTCCCTTGCAGCATGCATCTCATTACTCATATCTCTGGTATATTGAAGGGCAATCCAACCTTGATTTGTGTGAAAGGAGAAAAATAAGGGAAATAGGATGGTGAAAGTTTGAAAGAAATCGGACAAAGAGTAAGAGAGTTATGAATGTTTGAAAAATGAGATCACTACATCTATGCGAATCTCAAATTGGCAATTTGGTGAATCGATTGTGACGTTCGCATTTATCATTATCATTAAATTCCGGTTTTCTCCTGAGTGCCTTTTCCCTCAGGGCAGTACTCAATATACACTAAAGGGAAAAAGAAACTTATAAAAGTTCAAGAGATCACCAAATTAAATTCTCTGCATGGAAATGTACCAAATTTGGATATAATGTTGATTCAATGCATGGCTTTAAATGACAGTCAATAACAAAAAGTTTTCTTCAATGCCACAAAAGAAATGTGCACTGAAACAAAGGACTCTCTAATCCCAAAGTCACAAAGACAAACTGCAGCCTTGTACACCATATGCATGTCAATGAATGAAACAAAAGAATTTCAAAAGGGATTTGCAAGTTCATATCCAAACAGATTAATAGCCAGTATGTCCACCTCTAGCTTGCTGGCAAGCTGTACACCGTCTTCGCATGCTTCCGATCAGATTCGCGATGGTAGCCTGGGGAACATTGTTCCATTCCTCTTGCAGTGCTGCAATGAGCGTCTCCCTATTGATGGGTTGATTGTCACGCCTTGACACACGTCGACCAAGCTCTTCCCAGAGATGTTCAATTGGGGAAAGGTCTGGTGAACGGGCGAACCATGGCAGAACATCAATATCCTCTTGCTCGAGGGGTGCAAATCCCTTTTGAAATTCTTTTGTTTCATTCATTGACATGCATATGGTGTACAAGACTGCAGTTTATCTTTGTGACTTTGGGATTAGAGAGTCCTTTGTTTCAGTGCACATTTCTTTTGTGGCATTGAAGAAAACTTTTTGTTATTGACTGTCATTTAAAGCCATGCATTGAATCAACATTATATCCAAATTTGGTACATTTCCATGCAGAGAATTTAATTTGGTGATCTCTTGAACTTTTATAAGTTTCTTTTTTCCTTTAGTGTATATTGTAGATAGCATATTGTTATAGGTTCACCAAAAAGAAAGAGATCCTACTGCATTAAATATATTTTGAAAAAAATTGACTTTTTAGTCATTTTGTTTGTTAGAGCGAATTGGAAAGTTGACCGGCGCTACATCACATGTCCTTTTCACTATTCTGTATTTCTTGTATACAAGTTGCTTTTCTTTGAATCTATCCATCTTTTCATGGAAAATTGATGGGGTACTTTTTCTCAACTTCTCAAGTGCTTTGTGCTTTCTTTTTTTTTTTTCTGTTCTTTTTCCCCTCTTATGTCCTGTTTCTCTTCATTTCCTTCTCTCTCTTGCTTCTTCTTCCATCTCGTACTCATCTCCTCTCCCTTTGAATGTTCTTCCTATTTCCCTTCTCTTTTCCCTCTTCTCTATTTCTCTTCTCTTTTCCCTCTTCTCTATTTCCCTTCTCTTTTCCCTCTTCTTTATTTCCCTTCTCTTTTCCCTCTTCTCTATTTCTCTTCTCTTTTCCCTCTTCTCTATTTCTCTTCTCTTTTCCCTCTTCTCTATTTCTCTTCTCTTTTCCCTCTTCTCTATTTCCTCTTCTCTATTTCTCTTCTCTTTTCCCTCTTCTCCATTTCTCTCCCCATTTCTCCACTTTTCTTGTGACTTTCCTCTTCTTCTTTATCTTGTATTTTATTTTGACTTTTCTCACATTTTCTCTTCCCTTTTTCTTTCTTTCACTTCTGTTTTCTCTTCTCTTTTTGACCCCTTCCTCTTGTCCCCGTCCTCTTGTCCTTATGTTTGCTCTTTTCTCTTCTCCTCTTTTACCCTGTCTTTCCTTTTCTCTTGCCCAATTGTCTTCTCTTTCTTTTCTATCTCTTCCCATCTACACGTACCTTGCTTCTCTTCTCATTTTGTGTTTTTCTTTTCCTTTCCCCTCTTTTCTCTCCCCTCTTTTCTCTCCCCGCTTTTCTCCTTCCCCTCTTTCCTGTTTTCCGTTCTCTTTTCCCCATTTTCTTCTTCTCTTTTTGTATCTCATCCAATTTTACACGTTCTTATTTCCCCCTTCAGTCCATTGGACAAGGATGAGCCCTCCATCATGCCCCTCATTAATGCAGGATTCAACAGGAGATACGAGGAGAACGCAAACACGGGCGCGTGTCTCAACGAACTCTTACAGATCGAGTTTGGGGAATTCAGGTCACAGTTTAAACTCAAGTAAGTAATGCATCATTGTTTATTAAAGTTGCCTCTCAAAACTACTGCATAATCAGAACGAGGTTTGCATGAAGTCATGCATTGATGTTTTAACACCTAATTTAATAAGTTACCATCTCAAATCACTGTAAAACCGGAAACTTTTGCACGCATGGAATGTTCATGAATTTTGCTAAATTTCATGCCCGAAATAATTAAATCACAACTGGGAGAATTCTACATGTTTGCAATTCATGAATGTTTTTTTTCCATGGAAATTGCTGTAATTTACGATTTGCAAAATTTTCTGCTTTATTGGTAATGATTTTACATGTTGCAATCGATGACTACATATTGGCTTGTTGGTAAGGGTGCCCAGCAAATTAGAGAGTGTGGGTACTATGCTGTCTTGGGCAGATGACTTAAGTCTGCAGAGTGACCCTATATGTTCTAAAGACACACATATATATTAGTAAACAATGGAAATACACCATCCCTCTGACAGGATGTTAAATGGATATCTTCTTGTGTATAGGAGATCCATGCAGGTCAAAATCCAATGCACTTCTTGTAGAGTAATGTAAAACCGGAAACTTTTGCTTGCATGAAATCATGTCTGCAAACTTTTCAAATGGTTCAAATTTGTGAAAGTATCATGCCTGGAAGTAATGAAATCAATCGATGCAACCCTGAATATTTGCAACTTGGCAAAGTTTCTTGAAGCAGAAATGATAGTCGTTTTACAATTCATGAAAATTTTCTGGTTTTACAATAAGAAGAATACCCAGTGCAATGATGCACTTGCATATCTCAATAATTTATCATAAGGAGAGAAGAGACTGGAGGTTCATAGCAATTAAACTGCACTTTTCCCTCTGTCACCCCACAAGACTGGGGGGTAATAATTTGTGAAAAATTTGAAAGAGGAAAATGTGAAGTGATAGTGGCAGTGCAGAGACTGCAGCTTATTCAAGATGTCTTTAATGGGAAAATTCAACACAAACACAGCAGTTACATAATTATAAAAATGTCAGCCATATTGATCGCATATCAAATATTTCCTTTAGCAAAGAGGAAGATGCATGGTGTAGTATTGAAAACATTCCATTTTATTGAAGATATGATTTATCCATTGATCTATAAAAACCCATCTTTTGTGAAATATTAATTAAGCATGAATGTAGCCATTATTTTGAGGAAAAAAAAGTCTTGTGGAACTCTTCCTGCTTGTAAAACTGTCAGAACAATAGTCAGAAACTAATTACTCCATCATGTATTAAAAGCATGATAGGTGTTCATTAGTGTGTAGAGCATTTGGCTATGTCATTGTTGACATCACCGTTGCCATGGTTTCCTGTCGCCGATAAGGCGATAAGGAGGGAGGCCGAGTCATTCTGCACCTGAAACGGATGCTTATTAAACACTTTGAAAATGAGTGGCAATTAATCTGCATATGAGCTGTGTTAGCCTACATGTTAACTTGGTTTGTGTATATTTTAGATTGCACGATTCACACGTAGGGATGTACATAATTTACCTTTTTGATTCTTTAAATCACCTTTCGTTGAATTAAGAATTTTGATTATATGTCACATGTCGCCATGATAGTTGGACACAGTCTCAGTTCGCGAATATGGGGAGAAAATGGCAAAAATGATGTGTGGTGTTGGAAATCTGATTTTTAAGGTCATGCCGATAACTAATCTATCCTCTAACTAATTTTTGGATTCAGATTCATAGCAGAAATAGCTGAAATAATCAAGTTTATAGAACTATCTTTTTCACACCAAATGGAAATCATGACTTGATTCTTGCTCATTTGATCAACAGAGTCTTGATTATTGTAGCTGACCAAGTTTGCTGGGTCACAAGGGCTGGTCGCATTTGTCCGATAACGATAACGTAATGTATACGCATATAAATTGTACCTATAACGATGACAATAAAAGTGGTTACAACTGACCGATAAAATAGTTGGGGTTCTGTCACTGCCCCGCATAATTCTTCTGAACTGACATCACCTCGGAGGAGCATAATCCATTGTCTCTCAGAAGATATACCTCTGAGCTCTAGCTGTCCTGGAAAAATCGGTGGCCGAGCGATTCCACCGAGACAATAAAATCGGAGAGGGAGGCTCATTACCATATATCAGAGAAATCCGACCTACCGCAAAGAATTTGTATTCATTTTCCACATAAACAACGCTTGAGCGATTTGGCAACAATTTATCTTTATCTTTATCGTTATTGTTCTCGGACAAGTATGACTAGCCTTTTACCCACCCCCTCCGCTGTAGCTATGCCATTGCAATCACTTGTCTGGAAGGATGTTTCACACCCCTACTCACCTAAAGATATCCAGACACTTATTTCATAAAGTAGATTGTTTTCATTGTACAGTTGTTCTGGAATCACATAAGACATGAATGTATCAGGCGAAAAATCAAGCACAATTCCTAAATCAATCCGAGAGTTATCGAAAGATGTACATGTATAGCAGGTGTATCTTACGTTTGGTATTATTTCTTTAAATTTTTTTTGTGAGGATGCTTTTATGAATAGCTCAAATTGCATTATTCCACTGAATGAACTCATGAAATTGGCACTTTGATTTCAAATGCAATTATCTTTGCCCCAGTTTTCTGTATGCTATATTTCATGCCCTTTGTTGACACTGCAGTGAGACGAGAATGCTTATACTTGAATATGGTTCCTGTAGAAATAAGGGATCATATAAGAACTTCAAAGACCTTTTCCGAACTTTGGTGATATCTGTAATGCGATTAATTGTGGCCTAATACTATTCTTTCCATCTTCAGATTTTGAATTTCTCTGTCTTTCATGATTTTCTTGTACCGGTAATATACATGTATATAGGAGAGTGAAGAAGGAATGTTCTCAGGTTTCTCACTAGTGAGGACACTTTAACCCGTTGACTACTGCATTCTCTCATTCGCATAGGCTTAGTACAGGGACCACTCGGTTCCCGTAGCCAATGGGTTAAATTAAATATGTTGTTGATTCAAAACAAAGTTTTCTTAATGAAAATTTGATATTTAGAGAGTTCAAAAGGAATTTTCTCCTTTCCCTAATCTTTGAGACATAGATAGATAGATAGATAGAAAGACCACCTGTCTATAAAGACATTATTTTTTTTCTCATTGAAACATTCGTTAAAGGAACCTGTATATAAAGCTTAGAGAGACCTCTTTTCTTGTCTATCTTGAGTGGTCTTTTTATACAGGATTCACTGTATTTGATTTGAAGCAAAATGTTCTCTTCATGAAAATAGGTCTCAAACATGTGAATTTGTAATTATGCATGTGTCCCAACATCTAGGGTGTATTTCCGAGTCTTTGACTATTTGGAAGTTCTTGCAACCAATTAAAGCTCATTCAAATATGAAATGGTAAACAGTCTCAAGAAAGCTCGCGGGGTTTTTTAAGCATATGCGCTATAATTCACATATATGTACTTTATAACATGCAAGGAAATGAGTATGCATGAAACCTTTATTGCGTCATGCATCCCTATTTGCCATTCGTTTAATACACACAAAAAACAGCGTTTTTATTTTGAGGCAGTTTAATTACTATATAAATTCTTAAAAATCAGCAAAGAGTGTATAAAAAAAAATATCTGATGGTGGATAATTGTACAAAATTTAACCAGTTTCTTCTATCTTTCTTCATTCCATGATTTTAGGGCCACCAATTCGTTATTTGCAGCGTTAGAGAACAGCTCCGAAGCTATTCAGATCACGAGTGAGAACAGAACAGTTCAGTATGTCAACCCGGCGTACGAGAAGATTTCAGGATATACCAATGATGAGGTCATCGGTCAGGAGATGGAGGACCTGCCGAGATGCGATAAGAATAAAGTGGAGCTCATCGATGGCATCTATTCACAACTCAAAAAGGCAAAGGTGAGTCCATAAATTGTTTTGTGTAATAATTGTGTACTATTTCATGTTATTAAGTCTGAATTTTCAGTTCAATTTATTTTTTAGGCAAATCATTCAAAAATACAAACAATTCATTCTCAGTGATATAAATCAAATACATAATGCAAGAACAAAATACATTAGAGACAAGTCCTGTGATTTATATTCTATGTAGTAGAGAGGCCTAAAGTGAAGCAAAGAATGTTGAGGATAGGCCTCCGTGATACGGACGGGTAGAAGGAGAAAATTTTGAATATTTTAAGTTCACAAATTGTCTGCTCTGAGCCAAAAGGATGCCCAGTCATCATTTTACCTATGGTTAATGCCTTTCTCGCTCTCAACAGATAAAAAGTTTGTGACTCACAACTTTCCTCATGAATCTCATGTGCAACATTACTATGGAAGTCTTCATCAGAAACAAAATTTGAATGATTTTAATCATTTTGAAATTTTCAATAATTTAAAGATTTGTGATTCAAATGCTAATAAGACCCAATTTCGTTTTAAAAACCCCAGATTATACAAATGTATATGTATATATAAATTCTGTAGCGCTTAGCGACATCGTAGATGTACTACATGCTATGTAAATCCAGAATGTTATGAAAAACTCTCATTTTCTCCAAATATCTGACCATGGATTGTCGACATAGTAGTTTACCATGCTTGGTTCAAAGTGCCCCTCAACAATTGATTATTGGTTCAGTATTCATTAGAAGCCCATTAGTGATATTGATTGATATGTAGAAGAAGGATACATGACAAGCATGGTGTGTAATTTTCTCCTACACTCATCACTTGTCAATAATCTAGTTCTAAAAAGTGTATTACTAGCTCGCTCAGTAGTACTTTTATTGTATTCGGTTGCCTTGGAAACAAATGACCTCACTACTCATTGTGGATTGAACTGTATCATAAAACTAATTTCATTTCATTGCCCAAAGCCGAAGGATGCTTAAATGAAAAAAAAAGCAGTTACTTTGTTGGTGGCTTGAAGTTAACTGCGGCAGTAATCATTTTGTCCATCCTCGGGGCCTACGCAATGAAATTAATTTGAAAATGAAATTTTGCAGGAAATCGTGATATGAGTAATGATGAATATGTCATAAAGTGGGAAAAGACTTGGGTGATAGGTGTACTCTTGGTTGAAGGGCATTCTCCTACTAATGTTTTTAATCAATGTGGGTGGTATTTCCACATCAGGGGAGCGTTTCATCAAGTGTTTTGTCAGTGATTTTTACTGACAAATTTGCTCTCAGCCAATCAGATGCAAGGATTTCAGTAGCTTATAACAGTTGTCGGTAAAAATCACTGACAGAACGCTTGATGAAACGCTCCCCAGGACAAGATGTTAGAAGTAGAATTCAGAGATGAATTGCTAAGTGTATAGTTTTATTTACCTCCATGTATCTTTCCTGACCTTGATTTTTAAGTCATGTATATGTTGGCATTAATGAATTAATGAATGAGACTTGCAGGAATAGCAGAGGAAATTAGAAAATAACGGAGTATTGCTTTCTTATGTCCTTTCCCTTTGCTTATGATGAAGCATACACAAGAGTTGCCTGTACTTGTATTTGTTAAATTTCCTACAATAAACAATTAATTTTTGTTACTTTTCTGTATGATATTGATATGGAGAATGATCCAGTATGTTTGGATTTCCATTCATATATTGTATTTGAATTTGGATTTCAACTTCAATTATGATTTTGATTTTGATATTGATTATGAATTTGAATTTGAATTTGAACTTGGTCTTGAATTTAACTTCAAACATAAATTTGATTTTGATTTTGATATTGATTATGAATTTGAATTTGAATTTGAACTTGGTCTTGAATTTAACTTCAAACATAAATTTGAATTTGAAAACTTTGAATTGAATTGAATTATACTTTGGATTTCAACTTCAATTATGATTTTGATTTTGATTTTGATATTGATTTGATTTTGAAATTGAATTTGAATTCTAGTTTGAAGTTGAATTTGAATATGAACTTGGTCATGAATTTAACTGAAACATAAATTTGATTTTGAAAATTTTGAATTGAATTTGAATTATTTTTTGCTGATACAGTCATGGGAAGGTATGCTCTATTCAAAGAAGAGGAACGGAGAGAGTATTCCTCAAGTCGTCCGTATCACTCCAGTCATTGGCTATGGAAGGTGAGTAACATATCATCATCTCATTAGCGTAAAAAACAGAAAACTTGGCACGCACAAAATGTTCTTGAAACTCATGAGGGGTTCACATTCGCAAATGTTTCATGCCGACATGTCACTTCAATTTTTTCTGATTCTTGCTGTGAAAATGGTCGTCATTTACACATCATGAAAGTTTCATGGGGTTTCTCATTAGCAGAAGTTTCATGCTGCTCAATAATTGATTTCGCAACCGACATAAAATTGCAATATTTTTGCAACTGACAAAAATTTCTTGCTGTGAAAATGGCTGTCATTTACAAATCATGAAAATTTCATGAGGGGTTCACATTCGCAAAATTTTCACACTGCTCAATAATTGATTTCGCAACCGACATAAAATTTCATTATTTTTTTGCAATTTGCAAAATTTTCTTGCTGTGAATATGGCTGTCATTTGCAAATCATTAAGTTTCATGAGGGGTTCACATTAGCAGAAGTTTCATCCTTTTAAATAATTTGATTTGTCAACTGACATAACACTTCACTTTTTCAAATAGACCGGTTCTGTAATGTATTCATATTTTATACATGCCTTTCAAACAAATGTTGTTCTTGACATCCTAGAAAGCTTGCCAGACATAGCAACAAATAACGTATGCAAACTGGATTCCAAGCATTGAGGCTCATTTATAGAAGGCAGGTTAATGGAACAGCTCGTCACGAGATGCTCAGAGAAGAAATGTGTATAAATTTGAATGTACATTACCAAAACCGGTCTATTGGCAAAAATTTCTTGCTCTCTGAAAATGGCGGTTGTTTACAAATCCTGAAAGTTGCATGTCGCAAAAGTTTCTGGCTTTAGGTACTCAAGTTAAGCTAGCTTCAGTATGTCTCTCTTCAACGCCATTTTTAAGTTAATTTCTATGTACATGTATTTGCATTTATTACTTTCATTTGTCATTTTTAACATTATTGAGGCTTTTTCTTTATTTCGGTATTCTTTATTTTGATTGGCTATGAGGCAATTTAATCCAAAATATAGGAGATAGTAAGATAACCAACAAAAGGAAACATTTTTCTTGAAAAAAATATTTATAGCTAACAATGGTAACTTTAAAGAGCATTTTGTATTCATCATTTTGCTCTAAGTCAGCTGAGAAAAACAAATAGTCAATTTTCCTTTGAACACTATAAGTTACTCGGAGCTCGTTTTACTTTAATAGAATTGAAGTATTTTTCAATGCATTTTAAGATAGATTTGGGTATATCTTTTTTTTTCATTTTTCATTTGAAAATGTTGAATAGTACCTCTGATAACAAGGGCAATCCATACACATACTAGTATATAGATACTCCTTTATCCATATGCATGTTTTGTCTGGTATTATACATCTCATTGCATTTGTGTAGTAACTCACTGCTTGATCAGGTGGTTTATGTGTAAATGAGTGTGTTTTAATAGTTCAGTGTCATGTATGATTTGTGGTTGGTTGCATAACGCTAATAATATTACAGCAGGGAGCTGTGCCAGAGTTGCAGGGCATTTACACTAGAGAAAACTTATACAAAATTCATATGAAGGAAAAGAGTCCTTCATCATATGTTATTTATGATGTAATAGCTTTAGGGATTTGTGGTTGCATAACGTCAAGAATATTTCAGCAGAAAGCTGTTTGAGAGTCATAGGTCAATTCACAATGGAGGAAATTTATACAAAATTTGTATGAAGAATTTTTTTTTTATAAAGGATCATCATATAGCAAAAGGTGCATACTCACCAGGATAGGAATATGGTATAAAGGAACATGATGTAAAGAAACCAGTTTGGGGAGGTTGGTTCACACCAAATGTTTAGTGGCAGCTATTGTCAGGGCATTGCTCCATCATAACAATCATAAGTCAAGGTCATATGAAGGGAGTTGGAACTTTATCTTTCACTTCTAGTTTCAAAACTTTAAGTTATCTGTAGTTTCAGACCGTATGAACGGACTCTTACTATTAAAGTTTAGCAAATTCATTGTCGATGACCTCTCTGTTCATGTTCAACAACGATCGCTCGACTTGTGATCTCAGAACAACAAGCGTCATTGTTTTGGGCCCGTGTGAAACCTTGTCGTTGTTAATGAGTTGTAACTTAAAGTTACGAAATCACATGTTTTCATACAATATGATGTTCACATGGGCAATGGACCCTAATTCTTTGTTGGGTGAAATGATGCTCACTTCTCTTGTTTCCCTTTAGGATTTTCATTATACTGCGTTCAGACTAGAAAAATAATCCATTGCTTATTGTACCACTGTGTGGCTTTGGTATAGCTATACGATAAGTTTTGCCAATGTGAATGGGAATAGAATGCAGGGAATGCTGGAAGCGTGTTGTATTCAGAGCCTCATGAATTAGTATGTAGTTACCACAAGAATTGATAGGCGTAATTGATTTTTGTTTAAAAAAAGTACTGAACTAGAAATGTGTAATGTCCATGCAGCATTGCAGACAGTGGTTTAATGTAAAAATTTGATTTCTTCAGAACCACAAGAATTGTAAGGAAATTAAATGATTTGTGAACATGTTTCATGCTTCACCACAAAAAATGCAATGTCTATAAGAACTTACATAATATTGGTAGACCACATTTCTTCTATTATTTTGTTGTGAAAACTGTGACATAATTTTGCTGAAGTCATGCATTGTTTGATAAGATATACTGCAAGAAGGAAAGTTTAATGTTCTTGACAGGAATGACGTAAATGAGTGAACATTTCTGTATTGATTGACTAGCTGATCATGTGTTTTTGCTCTGGGTTGATTTTGGAATCGTTATGAAAGAAAGGAATTTAGGCTTGTTGCCATAAAATAGAAACGTGTCAACCCTCTAATATATTTAAAGATCTCTCATGATATGTAATTCTATATATTTATCTATTTTTTAAAATTATCTCCCTACCTCTCCTTTTCTGATGCTCCTTTCTCCTGCTTCTCCATCTCTCTTTTCCTGGCACATATGTCTTACCTTGTCTTCTTATTGTCTACTACCATAATTGGAAAATTCCAGGAAAGTGCGCCATCACGTCTTCAATAAGCGCTTTCCCCCGCAGCCCACTAATGGTCCCACTGTATTCAGTCAAGAACTCCAGCACAACATCGATAAGATGGGCCAAGACTTCACCAATGGTAAGACAAGAAGGAATTGCTCTAATGATCAAATCAAATCTGGGTGGATGACGTCCGCCATATGTAATTTTTGCCTCGGGACATGGGTAGGAGAATGTCGGATGTGGTAGTTCCCTTGCCTCCTTTTATTCAATAAACTGAAATTTGGAAATATCACTGATCAAGATATAGTAAGTAATAATTGATAGTTCTAATCAAAATTTTGATTCCTGTAGTGTGTTATGTCCAACCTCCCCCCCCCCCAAAAAAAAAAATGGATGTGTTTTATGTGATATGAGCTCATCAACTTGTTTACACTTTAATGACTCCTTCATGTTTATATTGATAAGTGTTGGTCAGTTGAATTTTAAAACATCTATTAAAGCTTATTTTTTCTGTCATATTCTGTCATATCATTTTCTCAGTAATCATTTAATGTTATGTTTGTGTTTGTATGCGTACTGTAAACTTTCTGCTCGCATTTCCTTTTGTCTCTTTCTGTACTCTCTTGATTTTGTTTCCCTTCTCGCTTTCTTCTTTATTTCTTACACTTGTTATATATCTCTCTCTTTCACTTTATTTATGTATCTCATCTCCCTCATCTTTTCCCTTTTTTCTTCCCTTCTTTCTCAACCCTTCTTTCTCAACCCTGCTCAACCCTCTGTATCTTTCACTCACTCGCTATGTATCTTTTACTCTCAATCTCTCCTCTCTGTCTCTCTTGCTTATTCCTTTACTCTTCCAATTTCACGCATCGCATAATACCTGTACGTATATAACACACACCTTTATCACGCATTCTCCATCCTTACACTCTCCCTCTCTCCCCCCCCCCCCTCTCTCCTCCCTCTCTCCTCCCTCTCTCTCTCACTCTCTCTCACTCTCTCTCTTACTCTCTCTCTCTTACTCTCTCTCTCTCCTATCTTTTCCTACCACCTAGATCATCAAGGCCTCAATAGGAGACATTCGGTTGCTAGGATACACTCTATGACAATAGAAGCTCCTATCACAAAGGTGAGATTGCTATCTGGCCCATCAAGTTTCTAATTACTTGTTACAATAATGATAATGGGGCCAGATATTAGCCTCCATTGTTTAACAAAGGAATGCTGTACGATTACGCCGTCATGTGAAAGTGGTGATGGTGTGGGTTGGGAACAATGGATAGAGGTTAAGAGCAAAATGTGAAAGGCATATTTAGAGATATTGATGATGATGATGATGATGATGATGATGATGATGATGAAAACAACATCTAGGATGATGGATTATGATGATGATAATGGTGAGGTAGAAGAAGATAATGATGATGATGGTGGTGGTTGGGGTGATGGTGATGATGAAGAAGGAGAAGAAGATGGGGATGATGATGATGAAGATGATGATGGTAATGACAATAATTGTAATGATGACAATACTTTTCATGATAATGTTCTTTCTGTTTATTTCCACTCTTTCAACACACGATTAAAAAAGTTATGAAGTTTAATATTCTATGAATTTCATTTATATTTTCAGGTCATAAACATCATCAACACAGCTCAGGAGAACAGCCCCAGCACTGTGGTCCAGGCCCTCGACCGGGTCCTGGACATCCTGAGGTCATCGGAACTCTACAACCCTGCCCAGGTCAAGGAAGATGACCAGATCACCACGGACCTTGTGGGTGGACTCATGGCTGTAAGTAATCAAAAGATAATTCTCATATGTTGTCATGTATTAATCAGAGAGAGAAAAGTAATTGAAATTGGTGTCTCGGATTACACTCTAAAAATGAAAGTGTTAAATCAGCATTGAAAAGAGCAGAGGAGTGTCTGCATTTTGATACTGTAAATTTAATAAATGGGACCAATCACCTGAAAATATAATTTGTGTACAATTAAAATGTATAAAACCAACCCCCAAGATCTTTACCTTGCATTCTTTGGGTTAACAATTAAGGAGTACAAATAAAAATATCCAATAACATAAAAAAAAAACCCTTCACACAGAACGCAAGTCTAAATTGGGTTCATGCACGCCCTTTTCTATGCAAGTGCATACAAAGGCCTCAATCAGTCTCTTGACAAATTGCTTTTGTATTTATTAGGAGTGCATTAAAACCTGGGGAGCGTTTCATCAAGTGTTTAAAGTCAGTGATTTTTACCAACAACTGTTATAAGCTACTGAAATCCTTGCATCTGATTGGCTGAGAGCAAATTTGTCAGTAAAAATCACTGACAAAACACTTGATGAAACACTCCCCTGCACTATCACTTTGCAGAAGTAATAATTTGAATATGGTACAGTAGCATGGATCTCATAACGTACAGAGCACAATTTTTTTTTGTGTGTGTGATCGGTCTCCTTTAACACTTGTAATATGCTAGATGCAAACTTAAAGGCTCTTTTATCATATGCAGCGGTGAAAAAAAAAATGTTGCACTTTTTATGTATCAAATGAATGGCAAGTGGAGATGCATTCATGATGTAACAAAGGTCCTACGCATACTCACTTACCTGTGTGTCGTAAGATATGAAAAATGTGAAGCACAGTACACTTAAAATGTAAGCGGTTTATCTCTTCATATTTGAATGAGTCTTCACTGTGTTTGATCCAGCGAGTGAGATAAGAGTAAGATAAAACATTTTGAAAACGCTGTCACTCCTCAGCCTTTGTCAGTGGTGATTTAGCATTTTCAAATATAGGCCAAGTGCAATGAATATTCTGTTTCTTGTACCTTCCAACTCTCTTTTTGATACCCACCTCTTTGTTATTATTATCATGTACTGTTTTCACTTTTATGAGTGAAAAAAAAAAAAGATTTAAAAAACCCCCACTGTTTTTCATTTAATGTGTGAATTACAAAAATGAACGACAGAAAGGTAATACAACTGTTTTCAATTCTATGTATAAGTAAAAAGAAATTAAATTGAAAGGAGTTAAACTAATGTTTCACTTTTATGTGTAAAATGAAAAGAAATAGAATTTTAACAATAGTGAAACAACTGATACAGCTTCTTTCAAATTTTATGTAATAAATCTATTGTTATCGCAAAACCTGGTTATGAAACTTGATATTTATTTTTACGTGGCCTTGTAGGCTCACAATTTTTATTATGTCATGTTATCATGCTGGTACTTGTTATGCACTTGGTATGTTTTGCAGCCATACATGTAACACTCACATGCGGCTCAAGGATTTTGTAAAAGGGGGGGGGGGGAGTGGTCCAATTCCCCCCAAATTCCCCCCCCCTTCCTCCCTTTGTTGGATCTGCCTCTGACCCATGCGTAAAACACGCAAGAACACTTCGTACCTTTGAGCAGAATTAACCTATAAAAAGAAATGTGTAGTTCACGCAACTTAATGCTAATGGAGCTGGTAGGCTTTTTCATGCTAACGGTACTCAACTCAAAGCTTCATTAGGTTAATAGTTTGTGCACTTATAAAGCAAGTAAGCAGTAGATACATGCATATTGGAAAATTAAAAAGACAAACACAAAAGTATAGTACTCTCATCATCTCTTCTGCTCTGCATGGTCACTTATGTTGTGTATTAAAATTGCAGCTGCCTTAAAAAAGCATGTTTTACTGAAAATATTAGGTAATTTCTTTCAGTAATAACACACAAAATGATCAATAAAAATACCTTTTCTTTCCTTAATGTCAAAGAAGTTCAATAAATGTTAGTCTGATGTTGATGGTTATTAAATTAGAATAATTCATAGAAAGAAAATCAATATTTTGAGGGAATATGAGCAAAAATATTGACTATTAAAGATATTGTTGTTCCTATGATTTGCAATAAAAAAAAATGCTGGATTAGTTGTCTGTCCTTGCCAAAAAAAATACATTTATGTAACAAGGAATTTTTCATACAAGGTAAAACATTACAGAATAATTTCTTTGCCTTGAAAATCTATTTTGGTTTTACTATATAATACAGGAACTTCCCGAAATGGCTTTTGAAAATAACATTTGTTATATGACTTCACGGTATACCACATATGTAAGGGCACATGACGCTGCAATATTTAAATAATTTGAGCTACTTTCACTACATGAAGCTCCATAAGTTATTAATATGAAGACATGATGAATCATGCAAAGCCAATAGTGATTAGGCACGTGCCTCCGTCACCCACTCTCAACCACTCTGCAGGATAGACATATCCATTATGGAATAGTACTACAGTGAAACCTGTCTATAAAGACCTTTAATACATGTTTCAATGGGAAACACTTTTCAAGGGAAACAAAAATTGTGGTCTTTATAGTCAGGTGGTCTTTCTATGCAGGTGCTAAAGTAGGTTTGACTGTATTATGAACTTGTACACTAGTTGTACTTAGACAGAGTGGAAATATTTACTGAATCAAATACTACATTTTCTTCCCGTCACCTTACTATCAGTATACATGTATGTGTACTTGGGATAAACTTATGAAATGTTGTATTATTTTGAAGAAGAGTTCATTATTGAAAGTGATTTCTACTCTTCAATATAAATTTCACTGTTTTTAGTACATTAAAAAAAAAATCATAATTCAATGAATAAAAGTTTGGAGGATGTCTTGTGATATCAAAGCAATAATGAACAGCACACAGAATAATGCATGAGTCGTCCCATATCACTGAGATGTATACGTATATATATGAATATGCTTTTTCATTAGTAAAAGTGCTTTTGAATGGAACGCACCCTTATATTAGATGGCCCACTGACTGAGAACTCATTTACTAAATTGCTTCATCACAATGTTTTGAACTATTTCTTTGATATAAATCAAGCACATATATGGCTCTTCTCCCCTTCAGGGAAAATGGATATTGAGGAACAGAGTACTAATAATAAGAGTCATTAATAATGCATATTAACCAATTGGGTGCGGAAAGCGGGTCGTCCCTGTAACAAGCCTATGGGAAAGAGAGAATTCAGGGGAGTGTTTCATCAAGCGTTTTGTCAGTGATTTTTACCGACAACTGTTATAAGCTACTGAAATCCTTGCATCTGATTGGCTGAGAGCAAATTTGTCAGTAAAGATCACTGACGAAACGCTTGATGAAACGCCCCCCAGTAGTCAACGGGTTAATCACCTGTATGGATTTGGGATGTGTTCGAAATCTTCTAATGCTGGCTGCCTTTGTCATTAGTAATGCTATAGGTATTAACTCTCTTATGAGTATTAATTACAAATGAAACAGTTGACCTCATTCATGGATATTGGAATGGATGTATTTCAATTCTACAAGGAGATCAAGATCCTGCTATCCCCACCATTCAAGTTAATTTGATTATTTGAAGTACTATACATGAAGGCTAATGGAAATGAGATAAACATAATTGATCTCCAGATCCTCCATCATTTATAATTACAAGCAGGATGTGTTCACACTGCAATAGACATGTTCACACTGCAATAGACCTGTTCACAAATATATTCCAATTTTATGCATACTTTTAAGACAAAGGTTGTTCTTGACAACCTGAAAGCTTGTCAGAGGCTTGTCAGACATAGCAATAAGTATGCAAACTGGATTCCAAGTATTGTAGTTAATTAATAACAGGTTAATGGAATGGAATACCTCGTTACTAGGTCCCCAGGAAAGAAACATCCATAAATTTGAATAAATTGTAAACAGATCTATTATTATGCTCATAATTCAGTATATTTATCTGTAGGCTACACATTTATACTCCCAAGGGGTCCAAAGCTGAATGAGGATGTAGACCGACCAATGAATAGATACATGTCAATTGAATTTGTATAAATTAAATTCAAGTGAGTGAAGATATGTACACCAATGACTTTATTATTATAAATTTATTTTTTGCTGCTATTGAGAAGTTGTGAATCACCGAGAAACATAAGAAAGACAAAACAGTTCTATGCAGAAATGTATTTTGTGTTTGTGGCTTATTTTAGTTTTGATCTCAGAAAGGCACTTCTTGTTGAAAGGCCTACATGTATGTCTTGAATTCATTTGAAGTATTTGTTATTGTTTGCTTCATGCATTTTCAGTGAATTTAGAAGAAGAACAAAAAAAATGATTGTGCTTATTTTGTTGTTTTGATGTTCATTGGTTTCATGGCTTATGCTTTCACCCCTTTCCCTGACCCCCTTCATCCACCCCAAACCACAATCACTTGAATCCCTTGTGCACCACCTCACTTGGCTTCCTGGCTGGATTCATCATCATCATC
The DNA here is from genome assembly GCA_025617745.1 of Heliocidaris erythrogramma. Classification (NCBI taxonomy): domain Eukaryota; kingdom Metazoa; phylum Echinodermata; class Echinoidea; order Camarodonta; family Echinometridae; genus Heliocidaris; species Heliocidaris erythrogramma. The sequence continues at coordinate 26,596,919 of CM046860.1, forward strand.
ACCCTCATCATTGTCATCTCAATCGCCATGGCAACACAGGGTCGTAATGCCAGCTTGACCTCACTAAAAGAGGTAGACTAACCATTCTCCTCAAAGCAATTATTCTTTGCATGCTAACTCTTTAGACAAGATGTGAACATATGCAATCTTTCATTTGAGTGCTGTTATTAGCATAGTAACTATCGTTTTTCATTCTTAATTAGCATTAATAGTTCAAGTACTGTACAAGCCGATATTTCCGTGTACAGATATTTTACCAAAGGGCAGGGACCCAGACATTTTGGGGAATTTCTTGATAATTACACAGGCTACTTTACAGCCATGGAAAAAATGATTAGACCAAGAATGGTTACTGATAGTGTTATTTTTGTGGTAAAAAGGAAATAAAATATCATAAAAGCAAGGTGTAATTGCTGGAAATTGGTATCCATTCAATGAAATACAAAGACAAATCAGTTTTATAATTTTGTATGCATATTATAGTACCCTTATTACAGAAGCTTGGTCTAATAATTTTTTCCGGGGCTGTATGTTTGCATGTATGCATTGCCAACTCATTTTTGTGAGTTCTTAAATGTGTGTCCCGACAACAATGAAACACTAGTACAAAAATAATGGTTTGTACAGTAGACTCTCTGTGTTGAACCCTTACGGTGCCACACAGTTTACAAAAGTTAATCATAAGCGCAATTTTGGTGATTGAGACAACATTCCGTCATTTTTTATCTCACAAGTCCTGAGAAAGCTTTTATCTTCTAGAAGAAAAAACACATGACAGACACAGTATGTAATGCTAGGTGGTTTAAACTGCCTGCGGCACCTAAAGGGTTAGTTTGCATGTCCTTGAAATATCTTCAGTCTGCATCTTTCTTTCTTTCTTTCTTTCTTTGAATTTAATATTAATGTTGCAGAACATGTTCTAGATATTAACCCATTGCCCACAGGAACCAGATGGTCCCTGTGTAAAACATATGGAAATAAGAAATTTCAGTAGTCAAAGGGTTAACCCTTTCATGACAGGAATTATATTAGGGCTAAATTTATCACATTTTGTTCTTCAAATTGGCAATAATAATATTTCTCTTTTAACGATACATGGTTCTAATCGTCATGTCTTTGAAAGCAACATACATGGTTAGGAACTTTGTCGAAAAGTTGAAAAAATTGCCAATTTTGATGAAAAATAATGATTTTGAACCACTCACTGTGTTACCAATTTAAGGATTTTAAAGCTTATACTCCTTTTTTAAATTCCTGGCATCAAACGCAATATGGTCATGCAATAAAAATGGACACAGTGTGTGCAGAAATTTTTGCTCTTTCTACTTGTGTATCTGGTATATTTTTTAGGGCTCTAAATCAAAAGTTATAGAGCCAAAGCACAAAATGTTGTCAATTGTCTCAAAAGGGTTAAAATTTCACAAGATCAATCACAGGATTCGTTAGAAGCGCCCAATTTAGAGCCGATCTCTCCAAGGCTCTTTAATCAATTGCAACATGGTCTAAACTTTCGATTAGTGGATATCACCTTGGCAGGAAATTAAAAAGGAAAATAATAATAATGTCACATTTCAGTCAGACATCAAATGAACAAGGATGTGGACTGTGAAAGAAATCTTTTCAGTACTCCCAACCCAAGTTAGAACTCCTTGAAATGTTTATATTTAGTCTGAAATAGGTTTCAATATAGAATGTTCTATAGCAACTCTACTATTTACCTGTCATAAACAGGACATTGCCATCAAAATATGCATCCTTTGTTTTGCAAGACTTCTCCTATTCATATCTATTTTGGTTGAAGCTGTTTATTGATTTTTATGGGGGAAATGCTGAGAATATCTCTTTAATCATATCTATTTTTATTCAGGGTTTTTGAGTTACTTGTCAGTTTCTCTGTGTGGTTGCTGTGCTTTAGCAACATGTTCTTTTTCTATGTAGATTTCATATGCATGTAGACATCTAATATTTGTGATCTTTCATAAGTTCTTTTGCCAGCATCTGCATAATTTTTTAAAGTCTCCACTATGCATTACTTATTAACAGCAAGCAACATATATTCAAGGTATTGCAGATATTTTTGGATAGTTGAAGCACTTGGAGTTCAAAGAGAGAGCAAGTTTGGTTCACAGGAAAGAATAAAATAAATATATATGTCAAATTCTAAATAAAGCAAGACTATAATCATTAATAACTACCTTCAAAATTCAAAAGTATGTCACAGTACTTTCTACTTTGCATTTCTTTGTGCTTGGAGTTGTTCCCAGACCAAAAAAAGAAAAAAAGAAAAATGTTTTCTTCAGTTAGCTTTGTAGGTTGTCTTTTGCATGATATTTGTCAAGGTCATCTGTCTTGCCAAGCAACTCTCTTTTTCTCTTCAATTAAAACCGTTTTCATATGGGAATTCCCTTTTTTGGGGTGTTTTTCTAAAACTAGTGTAGAACAGTTTATGTGAATCATTAGTGTAAAAAAAGAACTTCTTTAAGGAGCTGTTAAAGATTGAGCAAAGCAGGGTAAACACAAATGGTGATGGATATATCCTAAAATATCAACTCTGAATATTTGATGTCCCAAATATGCATGTGTTTCAGAATCACAAGCTTTTATTGGTATTGTTTGATTGTTTTGTTTTGAATTTACCAAAATTATGCATTACCTTTAAGGAATTATCAGCAAAACATGTGGGAAAGATCAGGATGTCGTAATTGCTGTAATTATGAGAAAAAAACATGATTTCAAAAACATCTTCAAATTCTTTGAAATGCCGGAGTTTCAGAGTCCAACTTTTTATTGGTTGTGTTTTTCCACAATCTGGAAAAAAACAATGGAATCTCCCATCGACCTCCCTGATTTCTACTAAAACTCTGCTTTATCTTTAAGAAAATATCAGCAAAACCTTTGGGCAATATAAGGATGTTGTAATTACCGTAATTATAAGAAAGAAACATAATTTTCAAAAACATCATCAAACTTTTAGGCCTCATTCACACATGAGGCAGTAAACCACTAAAAAGTTACTGCTGTGGCAAAATAAAAACATTTTCAGTGTAAATGAATGGAAAGTGAGGGTGAAAAAAGAAGGAGCTGCACGTAACAATTAAAGGCCTGCATGCAAACTCACTCATCCAAGCGTTACGAAATACAGATTTGTGAAGCACAATGCGCTTGTTCATTTTTGTCACACCTGTGTAGGCAAAAAGCAAGACATAGGCATCGCTTTTCCGATGCTGGCAGCGGCGGCAGCAGCGACAATTTTGGAAATGCTCTCATTTCAAAAGTATATGTTCAGTTTCCATGAAACTTGCACACAAGGGTTGTAGAGTATGACAAATAATGTGGAACAAATTTCAGGTCAAAAGTCAAGGTCAAAGGTCAATTAAGTTCAATTGAGTTCAATTGAGTTAAATTGTGTTCCAAAAACTTAATCTGAGGTTAATTTTTGAATTTTAAGTTTATTTCAAAAGTATTTGTTCAAATTTTTTGAAACTAGGCATCATTCTTGGTAGGAATTGTCTTTATGTTCTCTTCTTTCTAATGAATACCCAAATCTTATATTTTCATCACATGAAAGGTCTTTTACTGACAGTTAAACTCTGTTAAGTTTTTGGTAAAATTTAGTTTTGTCTCTAAATGTATGTAGTAATTAATGCAGATGAGACTGCTCTGGGCATTTCCCTTGTATTTTGTGGCAGCAATTGTTTTTAGCTCACCTGAGCCGAAGGCTCGAGTGAGCTATTGCGATGGAAATTTGTCCGTCGTGCGTCGTGCGTCGTGCGTCGTCCGTCGTCCGTTAACTTTTTACATTTTCATCTTCTTCTTCAAAACCCATGATCGGAATTCAACCAAACTTGGTAGGAATCATCCTTAGGGGTAGGGGACCCAAAGTTGCTAAAATGGTACATGTGGCCCCCAGGGGGGCCCAGGGGGAGGGCCCCCAATTGTAAAAGCTATGTAAATTTCAAACATCATCTTCTCCAGAACCAGGCATAGCTCAGACTTGGTATTGTGTATGGAGATACCTCTATAGATGAAGAATGAATGTTGTTCATGAAATTTCTCTGAGTGGCCCTATAGGGGCCCTGTGGGGGTAACATACTGGAGGGGGGGGGGGGGGGGGCGCTGCCAGGCAAAATGTACATTCTGATCTTCTCAAAAACACATGATCGGAATTCAACCAAACTTGGTATGAATCATCCTTACGGGTAGGGGACCCAGAGTTGCTAAAATGGTACATGTGGCCCCCAGGGGACCCAGGGGAGGGCCCCAATTGTAAAAGATATGTAAATTTCAAACATCTTCTCCAGAACCAGGCATAGCTCAGACTTACATGTAGTATTGTGTATGGAGATACCTCTATAGATGAAGAAAGAATGAATGTTCATGAAACACTGAGTGGCCCTATAGGGGCCCTGTGGGGGTAACATACTGGAAGGGGGGGGGGCGCTGCCAGGCAAAATGTACATTCTGATCTTCTCCAAAACCATGATCGGAATTCAACCAAACTTGGTAGGAATCATCCTTAGGGGTAGGGGACCCAAAGTTGCTAAAATGGTACATGTGGCCCCCAGGGGGGCCCAGGGGGAGGGCCCCCAATTGTAAAAGCTATGTAAATTTCAAACATCATCTTCTCCAGAACCAGGCATAGCTCAGACTTGGTATTGTGTATGGAGATACCTCTATAGATGAAGAATGAATGTTGTTCATGAAATTTCTCTGAGTGGCCCTATAGGGGCCCTGTGGGGGTAACATACTGGAGGGGGGGGGGGGGGGCGCTGCCAGGCAAAATGTACATTCTGATCTTCTTCTCCAAAACACATTATCGGAATTCAACCAAACTTGGTAGGAATCATCCTTAGGGGTAGGGGACCCAAAGTTGCTAAAATGGTACATGTGGCCCCCAGGGGGGCCCAGGGGGAAGGCCCCCAATTGTAAAAGCTATGTAAATTTCAAACATCTTCTTCTCCAGAACCAGGCAAAGCTCAGACTTGGTATTGTGTATGGAGATACCTCTATAGATGAAGAATGAATGTTGTTCATGAAATTTCTCTGAGTGGCCCTATAGGGGCCCTGTGGGGGTAACATACTGGAGGGGGGGGGGGGCGCTGCCAGGCAAAATGTACATTCTGATCTTCTCAAAAACACATGATCGGAATTCAACCAAACTTGGTATGAATCATCCTTAGGGGTAGGGGACCCAGAGTTGCTAAAATGGTACATGTGGCCCCAGGGGACCCAGGGGGAGGGCCCCCAATTGTAAAAGATATGTAAATTTCAAACATCTTCTCCAGAACCAGGCATAGCTCAGACTTACATGTAGTATTGTGTATGGAGATACCTCTATAGATGAAGAAAGAATGAATGTTCATGAAACACTGAGTGGCCCTATAGGGGCCCTGTGGGGGTAACATACTGGAAGGGGGGGGGGGGGCGCTGCCAGGCAAAATGTACATTCTGATCTTCTCCAAAACCCATGATCGGAATTCAACCAAACTTGGTAGGAATCATCCTTAGGGGTAGGGGACCCAAAGTTGCTAAAATGGTACATGTGGCCCCAGGGGGGCCCAGGGGGAGGGCCCCAATTGTAAAAGCTATGTAAATTTCAAACATCTTCTTCTCCAGAACCAGGCATAGCTCAGACTTGGTATTGTGTATGGAGATACCTCTATAGATGAAGAATGAATGTTGTTCATGAAATTTCTCTGAGTGGCCCTATAGGGGCCCTGTGGGGGTAACATACTGGAGGGGGGGGGGGGGCGCTGCCAGGCAAAATGTACATTCTGATCTTCTTCTCCAAAACACATTATCGGAATTCAACCAAACTTGGTAGGAATCATCCTTAGGGGTAGGGGACCCAAAGTTGCTAAAATGGTACATGTGGCCCCAGGGGGGCCCAGGGGGAAGGCCCCCAATTGTAAAAGCTATGTAAATTTCAAACATCTTCTTCTCCAGAACCAGGCAAAGCTCAGACTTGGTATTGTGTATGGAGATACCTCTATAGATGAAAAATGAATGTTGTTCAAGAAATTTCTCTGAGTGGCCCTATAGGGGCCCTGTGGGGGTAACATACTGGAGGGGGGGGGGGCGCTGCCAGGCAAAATGTACATTCTGATCTTCTCAAAAACACATGATCGGAATTCAACCAAACTTGGTATGAATCATCCTTACGGGTAGGGGACCCAGAGTTGCTAAAATGGTACATGTGGCCCCCAGGGGGGCCCAGGGGGAGGGCCCCCAATTGTAAAAGCTATGTAAATTTCAAACATCATCTTCTCCAGAACCAGGCATAGCTCAGACTTGGTATTGTGTATGGAGATACCTCTATAGATGAAGAATGAATGTTGTTCATGAAATTTCTCTGAGTGGCCCTATAGGGGCCCTGTGGGGGTAACATACTGGAGGGGGGGGGGGGGGGGGCGCTGCCAGGCAAAATGTACATTCTCATCTTCTTCTCCAAAACACATTATCGGAATTCAACCAAACTTGGTATGAATCATCCTTAGGGTAGGGGACCCAAAGTTGCTAAAATGGTACATGTGGCCCCCAGGGGGCCCAGGGGGAGGGCCCCCAATTGTAAAAGATATGTAAATTTCAAACATCTTCTCCAGAACCAGGCATAGCTCAGACTTAGTATTGTGTATGGAGATACCTCTATAGATGAAGAAAGAATGAATGTTCATGAAACACTGAGTGGCCCTATAGGGGCCCTGTGGGGGTAACATACTGGAAGGGGGGGGGGGGGGCGCTGCCAGGCAAAATGTACATTCTGATCTTCTCCAAAACCCATGATCGGAATTCAACCAAACTTGGTAGGAATCATCCTTAGGGGTAGGGGACCCAAAGTTGCTAAAATGGTACATGTGGCCCCAGGGGGGCCCAGGGGGAAGGCCCCCAATTGTAAAAGCTATGTAAATTTCAAACATCTTCTTCTCCAGAACCAGGCAAAGCTCAGACTTGGTATTGTGTATGGAGATACCTCTATAGATGAAGAATGAATGTTGTTCATGAAATTTCTCTGAGTGGCCCTATAGGGGCCCTGTGGGGGTAACATACTGGAGGGGGGGGGGGGGGGGCGCTGCCAGGCAAAATGTACATTCTGATCTTCTCAAAAACACATGATCGGAATTCAACCAAACTTGGTATGAATCATCCTTAGGGGTAGGGGACCCAGAGTTGCTAAAATGGTACATGTGGCCCCCAGGGGGGCCCAGGGGGAGGGCCCCCAATTGTAAAAGCTATGTAAATTTCAAACATCATCTTCTCCAGAACCAGGCATAGCTCAGACTTGGTATTGTGTATGGAGATACCTCTATAGATGAAGAATGAATGTTGTTCATGAAATTTCTCTGAGTGGCCCTATAGGGGCCCTGTGGGGGTAACATACTGGAGGGGGGGGGGGGGGCGCTGCCAGGCAAAATGTACATTCTCATCTTCTTCTCCAAAACACATTATCGGAATTCAACCAAACTTGGTATGAATCATCCTTACGGGTAGGGGACCCAAAGTTGCTAAAATGGTACATGTGGCCCCCAGGGGGCCCAGGGGGAGGGCCCCCAATTGTAAAAGATATGTAAATTTCAAACATCTTCTCCAGAACCAGGCATAGCTCAGACTTAGTATTGTGTATGGAGATACCTCTATAGATGAAGAAAGAATGAATGTTCATGAAACACTGAGTGGCCCTATAGGGGCCCTGTGGGGGTAACATACTGGAAGGGGGGGGGGCGCTGCCAGGCAAAATGTACATTCTGATCTTCTCCAAAACCCATGATCGGAATTCAACCAAACTTGGTAGGAATCATCCTTAGGGGTAGGGGACCCAAAGTTGCTAAAATGGTACATGTGGCCCCCAGGGGGGCCCAGGGGGAGGGCCCCAATTGTAAAAGCTATGTAAATTTCAAACATCATCTTCTCCAGAACCAGGCATAGCTCAGACTTGGTATTGTGTATGGAGATACCTCTATAGATGAAGAATGAATGTTGTTCATGAAATTTCTCTGAGTGGCCCTATAGGGGCCCTGTGGGGGTAACATACTGGAGGGGGGGGGGGGCGCTGCCAGGCAAAATGTACATTCTCATCTTCTTCTCCAAAACACATTATCGGAATTCAACCAAACTTGGTAGGAATCATCCTTAGGGGTAGGGGACCCAAAGTTGCTAAAATGGTACATGTGGCCCCCAGGGGGGCCCAGGGGGAAGGCCCCCAATTGTAAAAGCTATGTAAATTTCAAACATCTTCTTCTCCAGAACCAGGCAAAGCTCAGACTTGGTATTGTGTATGGAGATACCTCTATAGATGAAGAATGAATGTTGTTCAAGAAATTTCTCTGAGTGGCCCTATAGGGGCCCTGTGGGGGTAACATACTGGAGGGGGGGGGGGGGGGTGCTGCCAGGCAAAATGTACATTCTGATCTTCTCAAAAACACATGATCGGAATTCAACCAAACTTGGTATGAATCATCCTTACGGGTAGGGGACCCAGAGTTGCTAAAATGGTACATGTGGCCCCCAGGGGGCCCAGGGGGAGGGCCCCCAATTGTAAAAGATATGTAAATTTCAAACATCTTCTCCAGAACCAGGCATAGCTCAGACTTAGTATTGTGTATGGAGATACCTCTATAGATGAAGAAAGAATGAATGTTCATGAAACACTGAGTGGCCCTATAGGGGCCCTGTGGGGGTAACATACTGGAAGGGGGGGCGCTGCCAGGCAAAATGTACATTCTGATCTTCTCCAAAACCCATGATCGGAATTCAACCAAACTTGGTAGGAATCATCCTTAGGGGTAGGGGACCCAAAGTTGCTAAAATGGTACATGTGGCCCCCAGGGGGGCCCAGGGGGAGGGCCCCCAATTGTAAAAGCTATGTAAATTTCAAACATCATCTTCTCCAGAACCAGGCATAGTTCAGACTTGGTATTGTGTATGGAGATACCTCTATAGATGAAGAATGAATGTTGTTCATGAAATTTCTCTGAGTGGCCCTATAGGGGCCCTGTGGGGGTAACATACTGGAGGGGGGGGGGGGGGCGCTGCCAGGCAAAATGTACATTCTGATCTTCTCAAAAACACATGATCGGAATTCAACCAAACTTGGTATGAATCATCCTTACGGGTAGGGGACCCAGAGTTGCTAAAATGGTACATGTGGCCCCCAGGGGGCCCAGGGGGAGGGCCCCCAATTGTAAAAGATATGTAAATTTCAAACATCTTCTCCAGAACCAGGCATAGCTCAGACTTAGTATTGTGTATGGAGATACCTCTATAGATGAAGAAAGAATGAATGTTCATGAAACACTGAGTGGCCCTATAGGGGCCCTGTGGGGGTAACATACTGGAAGGGGGGGGGGGGCGCTGCCAGGCAAAATGTACATTCTGATCTTCTCCAAAACACATGATCGGAATTCAACCAAGCTTGGTAGGAATCATCCTTAGGGGTAGGGGATCCAAAGTAGACCATGGGGTGGGGGGAATTATGTTAATTTCTAACATCATCTCATGTACATTCTCCTAGTTGTTTCAATTTCTAACATATCTCCTGGTGGTGCTAGAGAGAACATGCACCAGATATGAATTGATCCACATCAGGTGAGGCTGGGGCTCTTGTTTTTAGGTGGATTACCGTGTAGTGTAAATGGGGCTTTTGGTAGCTACCAGCAAAATTGATGGGCAGTATTAGCATCTTAAAAATCATCATTAATTGACCACACAGTAGCTGGGGAAGAGACAATAAAATATTTCCTACACCCAACTATACTTATTTATTTATCTTTTTAGTGATATATTTATTAAATTGTGATATTTTGACAGGGTGGCTCATTGTCACTGATAATGGTGGCCTTCCGTGAGGCCCTGTTAGATAACAACAATATTCAAATAATAATTACATGTATATTATCAATGTCAGCTATTTTATGAGTGCTGCCTTTACATAATACCTTCATCATTTCTTGGAATAATATAGCTTTATTGCTCAATAGCAGGACAGCTTTTTATGAACCAGATAAAATTCTGTTTATCTCTACTTGCATAATCAAACATATTAGCCATGCTAGCCTTCTGCATACTCAGTCTTATGAATATATTTATGTATATTGAATTTATATTTCATATGATAATTAAGTGTATACATGTATAATAAGTTTCATTTGGAAAGAAGTTTATTATAGATGATAGAAGAATGTTATGTGTAAATTGATAGGCTTGGGTGAATCACCATCCAACACCAAGGATCTCATCGGAGACCCCCTCCCCCAAAAGATTTTGTTATATATTTGTTTTTATATCCTACATCATAAAATTCTTGTGCAAGGATTGGCCAGGAATGTCTTACGTGACATAAAATATGATCACCATGAAGAAAAAATGGATATCGTGTAACGTCAGACCTCCAAATATATTTTACTATACCGATATTTTGATTTTGTTTGATTTGTTATTCTGGATATTTCGAAGCTATCGATATCGCGACAATACATGTATATAGCGATAATGTTTGTGCGTAATCCTCTCGGTGTATGTACATTTAGTTTTAGTTTTTATCTATAAAGAAATAATAATAATGGCCACTTATATAGAGCTCATATCCGTCACGCAGTGACGCTCGTGGCGCTTAGACATTATTACCCCGGTTATAGCCTAGCCGCCAAAGTAACTAGTGCTCAAGCATATCAGGTACCCATTTACACCTGGGTGGAGAGTGGCAAATGTAGATCATTGTCTTGCCAAAGACATTAGTGCCGTGGTGGGAAAGGCTTACTCTTGTAGGATATATAAATAAGATATACCATACAATCTCTTTGAGACGCCACTTGAAATTATGGATTCTTCGGTGACTGGTATAGTTACTATTTTCTTCAGGGCTGCAACCCTCAGAAAATAGTGCTATACCAGTCACCTCAGAGAATCCATAATTTCAAAAGGAGCCTCTCAGTTCAAGGTATATTTGGTTAATATACCGGTAACGATGTACATGTACTTTTTTTATACCTTTATCGTGCGGTGGACAAAATATATAGGTGAAATGTCAGTTGTAATGAAAACAGTCTGTACTATTGCCAGTTGATGATTATGTTGCTGGCAAATATCATTATTTAGACTCTACAATCCACTCGCAAAAGACTATGTTTAAATTGCCGCAATAAGAGTGAAAAGTACTTCTGGCTGTGAATTAGTAACTAGAGATCGAGCAGTGGAAATATTGACCTTTTTTCTTCATTGGAGCTCATTTGGGATTTACTGTAAATTTAAAAGCGAAATAATCTCACAGTAATATTTATGTATTTTCAGCAGAGCTAAATCACTTTCTGCTCCTGCATATTATTTTACTGCTCAAAATTTCATGGATTTTACAGGGCTTTTAATTTAATTGCAGTAGCATCATATCCTTTTTTAAAATATAGATTGACTACCTTACTCCACTTTTCTTTTGTTCCTTTCATTCCTTTGTTATTCAGTTTGCAGTGCAGTGGTTATTCTGTTTTCATTTGTTAATTATATTCTTTCAGCTGTTTGGAGTAGGTTTTCTTAATATATTGTGCTCATTTTAGTTATTTCTCTGAATTTCTTTCTCTTTCCATTTTAGATATATTTTTTTACCCTGTCATGTACATTTCTTTTCTAGTTTGGATGCTTTTTCATATCAAAATTTTTTATTCAGTATGGCTTGGATGAAGAAGGCTCATTTTAGAGTTTAGAAATTACCTTGCTTTTTATTCTCAAATTTATTTATAGAAGGGTGTTTTTAGTTATAGGAATTCTCATTTGTGCTATTTGGTTTATTCCTTTGTGCTGCATTGTAGCTGATATACCACAAATAATATACCACAAATGATAGCAATCTTTTACTGGAAGAAAACAAGAAAAGAATTAAGAGGAGAAAAATAGAGACACAAAGACAAATATGCAGACAAATAGAGACTTAGATAACATGAGAGAGAGAGAGAAGGGGGGAGAGGGGGGGGGGGGGGGATATGGAAATCAATAGAAATAATTAACATCGAAATATGAGAAAGACAATAATTAGACAACAAATTTGCTCACGTGCTTACATCCTTATAACAAAAGTTTTGAAAGAGAGACGATAAAGAAAGTAAACATGAATTTCTAGTGGGAAATAATGAGTAATACATTATCACATATTATTTCTTTCACAATGATTGATTATGGCCTTGACCATCCTTTCATGAATTAACTTTGTATCGGATTACTGACTGCTAATCGTATTAAAGTGATGTTAACGAAGTAGAAGCCTTTCTGAAGACAGCTTAATATTGAATATAATCCGATCTTATTCTTTAGTTCATTCAAATCATGATTGTTTATAACATAATACTGAGAATGTTTCTATTCAATTTTCAGCACGGAACGTATGGAGGCAAGCGGAAGATGTCCGGATCCGAGGTGGCTCTATGCAAAAGTAAGCAACTCTTGTCAAATGATCCGTCATTTTTTTTTCCTTATGTAACACTTTTTGTAACATCACCCAGTTTCTGAATGTTTGGTTTAAGATGAATGAATCACTTGCAGAAAATTCAGAGAATGGAAATTAATTTTTTTTTAAAGAAAACCTTTAACATTTTACATTTTTCAGGATTTGCCAGGAAAGATCGAGGAGATAACTGACATGTCTCAATGTCATAGTACAGATAGATGTATTAAACTGCCATCAAATAATCTGTTCCATCAATCAAGGATACCAAAATAGTAATGATTCTTTTTTTTTCAGTAAGGTTTTTGAAAGTCCAAAGGAGATGAATATCACATGTTGATTGCTTTTTGATAAAAAAGTTTCCATGGGTAGAGTTTAGGATTAGACCTCATTTTTTCACATTTGTGATAAGATACTCCTTGCTCCTTTTCGACGCAATTTTCGACATCATGCATTAACTGTTTATTTGCCAAATGGCACAAATAATAGGCAGCCTTTAACAAAAGATTTAACAAATGAATTACAGATGCAACTTCTAATGTCCTATCACTGGTCTTATTTAGAACCCAAACTACTATTCAGATCACATTCTTGCAATATCTCTACCCAGAAAATCTTAAAATAAGAGTAAAATATTTCCTGGAACTGTACTATCAAAAAGATAATGTAGCAAATAAAGAGTTAAGCATTGTAGGAAATCAATTTATTTACATTATAAAAACCAAAATGTGAAAAATATTTAGTGGAGTTGTCGTGGTATAGTGGTTCATTCATTTCACTGTCAATCAAAAGGTTCGAATCCCAGCCCGGCACTAATGTCCTTTGGCAAGACATTAATCCACTTTTGCTGCTCTCCATCCAGGTATAAATGGGTACCCGATATGCTGGAGTGCTACATATGTGGCCGCTCGGCTGTGATTTGGGTAATAATGTTGGAGCGCCATAGTGTCTCGTCGTGATGGACCTGAGCGAAATAGATACAAGAAGCCACTATTATTATTATTATTATATATATTATACTGAAAATATTTGTACTTCCTCAAATGTTTTGAATTGATCTCCTTGATCACCTCTTTAATGATGTTTTTATTTCTTGGTCAGGTGCTGCATCCAATAACAGTTCATCGTCGCCCTTTAACCACCTCAGCCAAGCTCCAGTCGAGGTCCTCAAGCTCCTAGAAGAGGATGCTTCTTGGAACTACCAGATCCTGGAAGTAGAAAGAATAACACAACATCGGTAAGGCCCAAAGGATTCTCAGCAATTTTTTTTGTCCTGATTTTGTTACTATTTTCATAGAATTTAAATGGACATTGTTGAAAAGTTTACATTCTATTTCAAGGGGGAAAGTTATTTTGTGCCAGGCTAACAAGCAATGGCTTTCTCTCATCGAGGACAAATACTAAGATTCCCTTTCTATGGCAAATGTTGAATCATTTCATGATGCTCATCATTATGATCACTAACATCATGGTCATAATGATGATGATTACCATCACCACCACCATCACCATCACCATCACCATCACCATCACCATCACCAAGGTCACCCTCACCAGGGTCACCGTCGCCGTCGCCGTCGCCGTCGCCGTCGCCGTCGCCGTCGCCGTCGCCGTCGCCGTCGCCGTCGCCATCGCCATCGCCATCACCATCACCATCACCATCACCATCACCATCACCATCACCATCACCATCACCATCACCATCACCATCACCATCACCATCACCATCACCATCACCATCACCATCACCATCACCATCACCATCACCATCACCATCACCATCACCATCACCATCACCCTCTCCTCCTCCTCTTGATCTTCGTTCTCCTTGCTGCTTCTGCTCCTCCTCCTCCTCCTGCTCCTCCTGCTCCTCCTCCTGCTGTCATTCTCTTCCTCTGTCTGTTTCATGGTGATCTACTTCAATCTGGTCCATTCTCTCCCGCGCTCCAGGCCATTATTGTTCACTGGGCTCAAGGTCTTCTCAAGGTTTGGTGTATGTAACTTCCTCGGTATCTCCGAGACAGTACTCAGGAATTGGTTGCAGGTGATAGAGAGTAACTACCACAGTAGCAACCCCTACCACAACTCCTCACATGCTGCCGATGTGTTGCAAGCAACTTCTTATTTCCTTGGCAAGGAGAAAATGCAAGTAAGTGAGAGAAGCCTTAAGTTAGTTCCTTTTTTTTTACCCAAGACTTTCAATATTGTGCTGTGTGTTTTGAATAAGGACAGCTAGTTTATTCTTTCTGAAATAGAAACGTATAAAGGTACTTTGAAGTTTTTTCCGTTGAAGATATGTCATGCCCGTTCATAATGAAATATCATCAAAACGTAGTAGGTTCAAACCATTCAAGCTCAACATAACGAGCAGCTAGCCTCAGAAGTCGGATGAGGTATTTTTTCACATCTAAAAATTGTTTGAAGATTCATGTGAATCTCTATCTCATTGGTAAAAAGAGCAAATATTGAATCACCAGCATGTTTTTGACACTTCTTTTTTTGTCGTTGATAGCCATGCTTCAAGACAGTGAACTAGGTATACATGTAGTAGCTTTACTATTGGTAAAGATTAGTTAAGAGAAAGGCTCTGAATCTCTAGCATGTTTCTGAGATCCCCCTCCACCCTTTCTTTTTTTGACAGCCTTGCTTACATGTACCTTTGATAATGGTGCAAATTGAGAAAGAGAGATATTGCAAACCTCTAAAAAAAAATGTTTATCCATGTTCTTGTGTTCGGTAATCATGCTTCGAGACAGTAGATGAAATTACAAATTCGATAATGGTAAAGATTCAGACAGTACGAATCTAACTTTTTTCAACTTCATATTCTTTTCTTTGGTTGTCATGTTTGGAGACGGTAGATCAAGTATAGCAGCTTTGATAAATGAGCAAAATTGTGAATTTGTAGAATGTATTTTTGTATTGTTGCATCCTCTTCTTATATTTGATGGTCATTCCTAATAGGTGCAGTGGATCAAATAACCACTTCAGTGGAGGTAGAGATTGAAAAACAGAGAAATTCTAACAATTTTTTAAATCATGAACTCTTTCTTTGGCAGATCATGTGACAGCTTAATTCAAAAATCCAATTGGCGAATCTATAGCAAATTTTTACGATGTTCTTATATTTGAATGTCATTCTTAAGACACATTGCATCAAATAACACCTTTGATGGAGGCAAGGACTGAAAAAAGGAGAAATTCTAACATATTTTTACGTCATGCTCTTTTCTCCGGCAGTCGTGTTTTGAGACAGCGGATCATGTAGCAGCTTTGATAGCTGCAGCTGTTCATGATGTAGATCACCCAGGCAAGACAAACTCTTTCCTCTGTAATGCTGGAAGTGAGCTGGCTATTCTCTACAATGACACGTAAGTGTTTCTCAATCAGTATCCTTATGTCTCAATAAGAATAATATGAAATGGCAAGACATCTAATCTACTTTTACCTCTCCCCACCCAGGTGAAGTAAATGGGTACCAGGTAGGATGAAATTCCTTGAATGCTTTAGCAAACTATTATGGCAACTCAGCTACTCGACACAGTCGAGTACATTTGTATAAGAGCTGCACTATATTAATAGACATGGTACAATTTAACGGACAGGTCAAAGTACCTATAATGGCTATGATATGAAATAAAATATGCTTGTAATAGTATTTTTGAGATGCCATGATAAATACATATTTGGAATAATTTCTTGCTTTTATAATTTGACTGATTCCAAAATTTATTACCCCTGATCTAGTTAATAGACAATGCTAAAAAGTTTGCTGGTATAGAAAATTATTCTTTCTTTTTGTTGTTATACTATAGAGCGGTACTCGAGAGTCATCATTCAGCTCTAGCATTTCAACTCACAACAAAAGAGGACAGATGTAATATATTCAAAGAGCTGGACAGGTATATAAACAATAATTGTGGAAGAAGATAAATTTGGTGATGGAGGTGATGATGATGATGATGATGATGATGATGATGATGATGATGATGAGGATGAAGAAGATATTCATTGTGGTGATCATGATGATTTGTAGAAGAAGATAAATTTGGTGATGGAGGTGATGATGATGATGATGATGATGATGATGATGATGATGATGAAGAAGAAAAAGAAGATGATATTCATAGTGGTGATCCTGATGATTTGTAGAAGAAAATAAATTTGGTGATGGAGGTGATGATGATGATGATGGTGGTGATGATGATGATATTCATAGTGGTGATGATATTCATAGTGGTGATCATGATGATTTGGATGGTGATCGTCATAATAACTGTGATGAAGGTTTGAATGGTGATAATGGCAATTGTAAAGATGATGATAATGATAATAATGTTGATAGAACAAGAAATACAAATACAAAATACAAATGTTATGCAAAATCAAAAGATTGATAACTTTTGAATTGATATAATTGTACCTCTGTTGATAACTAGCAGTGAAAATGAAAGTGGTGTATTGCACAGCATTGGGGGAATCATAATCAGCGTCGTCACATGCCCTTTGATACTTTACTTGTAACATATTTGGCACTAGATGAAGAAGTGTTTTCACAATTGTTTTGTTTTATCAGGGATGATTTCAGAGCTCTACGTCATTCCATCATCGATATGATTCTGGCTACTGAGATGACCAAGCACTTCGAGCATCTCTCCAAGTTTGTCAACTGCATCAACAAACCAGGAGCTAGAGATGGGGATGACTCGTCATCTTTGGTATGACAACATACTTCACAATCAATCTTCTGTAGTATTTTTCGACTCTGAGGCCCATATTCTGAACGCCGTTTTAACTTGTACCGCATTCTAAGTATGGTTTAAACCCATTCTAAACCTGCCCTTTCGGCAGAATTTTTAGAAAATCACATTCTGAACTCAGTTTAACTATTAAGCTCCAGTCTCACTGTGGTTTAACTTTGTACAGAAATTTTCCTGATGTGAACATGCTTGTAGCTAATTCACGGTTATTTCATGGGATATAAATTTCCAATGAATTATTCAATTGTTCATACTACCATTTTATTGTTTTGTTCCTGATGTGAACGTGCTTGTAGTTAATTCAAGGTTGTTTCATGGGATATAAATTTCCAATGAATTATTCAATTTTTCATACTACCATTTTATTGTTTTGTTCCTGATGTGAACGTGCTTGTAGTTAATTCAAGGTTATTTCATGGGATATAAATTTCCAATGAATTATTCAATTGTTCATACTACCATTTTATTGTTTTGTTCCTGATGTGGTTAATTTGTAGTTAATTCAAGGTTGTTTCATGGGATATAAATTTCCAATGAATTATTCAATTTTTCATACTACCATTTTATTGTTTTGTTGCTGATGTGGTTAATTTGTAGTGAATTCAAGGTTATTTCATTGGATATACATTTCTAATGAATTCCTCTGCATTTTGTTGGCTATCTCAGCAGGGCAGGGTGGAGGTAGAATTATCCAAGACACGGTGACCCTCACAACCCCTGAAAACAGGGCCTTGTGGTTCTTCCAATATATGCTAGTATACTGAGGAGATATTTGACACATTTCCAAATGATCTCTATTGAAACATTTTCCGTTGAAACTTGGTGTTTGGTTAAGAATCAGTCCTGTAACACGTCCAAAGGTATTCACCCATGACAGTTTCAATTTCCATGGTTTGGACACCTTCCTCGGGCATGTACTGGCGAACTGGTGTTGCAGTCAGCTGCCAGTTTTACAATCACCAGAGGATGCTGTTTTGGTGATCGCCGCTTTGTAAATGTCGGACAACTGGTATGCACCCCTGTCCAGGGTTGATGACGCAGCGATCGCCAAAACAGCATCCTCTGGCAATCGTTAAACTGGTGGTTAACTTCAACACCAGTTCACCAGTACACATCTGTGGAAGGTACGTGAACTGAAGACATCGAAACTGTCATGGGTAAATACCTTTGGATGTATTATAGATTATAGTTCAAACCATCCTGATGGACTTATTCAGTAATTTGGTTTTTGGTTGTGTATCTTAGCAGAGTGGTGGGAGAAGTACCCCAGACACCATGACCCTCTCCACCCCAGAGAATCGGGCCTTGGTACGGCGGATGCTGATCAAGTGTGCTGATGTAGCGAATCCTACAAGACCCCTGGAGCTGTGTAGAGAGTGGGCAAGGAGGATATCTCAGGAATACTTCAATCAGGTGAGAACCACCAATTCAGTGTGCATGCACACACTTGCGTGCAAAGTCTATGGAATGGAAAGTAGACACTGGTGCGTTTGACGAAATGAAGCACTACCGTGTGGAACGATTGAGTGGTTTTCTGCATGTATTGCATGATAATGCCAACTCTTCAAATTTGAAAATATTTGAAATATTCTCTTTTCCAATTCACTTTCTGTTTATATTTTGTTTCTTATCTATCCCTGTTACTTACTATTTTGTCCTATGCATATTCTTCTTCTTTTCTCTCTCTTTACTTCTTATCCTATGTCTCTTTCCTCGTGTGCCATGCTTTCTTGCGTATTTTATCGGTTCTATCTTTATTTTTCTACTTCTGCCTTGTAGACTGATGAGGAAAAGAGGCGGGGTCTACCGGTTGTCATGCCGGTCTTCGACAGAACAGTGTGCAGCATCCCCAAATCACAGATCTCTTTCATTGACTACTTCATCATGGACATGTTTGAGGCTTGGGATTGTAAGTGATGTTGATATTGGTGAAGATGATGATGATGATATTGGTGAAGATGATGATGATGATGATGGCAGTGGTGGTGATGATGGTGATGGTTGTGGTGATGGTGGTGGTTGTGATGGTGGTGGTGTTGGTTGTGGAGGTGGTGGTAATATTGATGATATGATGATGATGGTGACACTGATGATGATGATGATGGTGATGATTGTTATGGTGATGGTTGTGGTGGTGGTAAAACTGATGATGATGATGGTGAGGGCAATTGTGAAGATGATGATAATGGTGATGATGATGGTAATATTGATGATGATAATCATAATAATAATAATGATGATGATGATGATGATGATGATGGTGATGGTTGTGGTGATGGTGGTGGTTGTGATGGTGGTGGTGTTGGTTGTGGAGGTGGTGGTAATATTGATGATATGATGATAATGATGATGGTGACACTGATGATGCTGGTGATGATTGTTATGGTGATGGTTGTGGTGGTGGTAAAACTGATGATGATGATGGTGAGGGCAAGATGATGATGATGATGATGATGGTAGTGGTGGTGGTGGTGGTAGTTGTGGTGTTGGTGGTGGTTGTGGTGGTGGTTGTGGTGTTGGTGGTGGTGGTGTTGGTTGTGGAGGTGGTGGTAATATTTATGATATGGTGATGATGGTGACACTGATGTTGATGGTGATGATTGTGGTGGTGATGGTGATGGTTGTGGTGGTGGTGGTAAAACTGATGATGATGGTGAGGGCAATTGTGAAGATGATAATGGTGATGATGATGGTAATATTGATAATGATAATGATAATGATAATGATAATGACGATGATGATGATGATGATGATAGTGGTGGTGGTGGTGGTGGTGGTGGTGATAATATTGATGATATGATGATGGTGACAATGATGATGATAATGATGGTGATGGTAGTGGTGGTGGTAGTGGTGGTGATGGTGGTGGTGGTGGTGGTGGTGGTGGTGGTGGTAATATTGATGATATGATGATGATGGTGACAATGATGATGATGGTGATGATGGTGACAATGATGATGATGGTGATGATGGTGACAATGATGATTATGATGATGGTGGTGGTGGTAAAACTGATGATGATTGTGATGATGACGGTGAGGGTAATGGTGAAGATGATGAGTGATGATGGTGGTATTATTGATGATGATGATTTAGATGGTGATGATGATATTGATGAAGAGGGTGATTGTGATGATGGTAGTGATGATTATGGTAATAATTAATGATGCAACATCATGAAATAATGTTTTCTAAAAACCTAATGACTCAGCTTTGTCCTCTTTTCCACCTTCTCAGCATTTGCAGACTGCCCTGAACTGATGGAGCATTTACAGATCAACTATGTTTTCTGGAAAGGAGAAGAAGAGAAGGAGAGAGAAAAGAAGATGAAAGAGAAGGAAAATGAAAAAGGAGATAACGAAAAAGAATGATCCATAATCCGGAGTGCTCTTATGCAGCCATCAAATGTCGACATTTATATTTAAAAGAAATGTTTGAATTCAGCTGCTCCAAGCTACTACTCTGAATCATTTGGATGATGCTTTATTTGATGATCAAGGTCTCTTCATGTCTGCTTTGAAAGCTTTCCGCTGTGCTTTTGTTTTTATTTATCATCTTCAACAAATCAGGAAGAGATTGAACAAGTCAGGAAGAGTTTGAACAAGTCAGGAAAAATTTGAACAAGTCAGGAAGAGATTGAACAAGTCGGGAAGAGTTGGAACAAGTCAAGTACTGTCTTTTACTTAAATACAAAAATGGACCTCATGTATTCACAACAGGGATAATGTGGTGCAGTAGGTCAATTCAAGGTGCTCAGTAAAGTAATTAAACTGTGATTAAAGATGCAATCTTTGAACTTGAATGGGGGTAAAACCTGAAGTTTGTTGTAGCCGAAGAAAAGGTGGTAGAAACATTTGTTAGCTTTCTATTTGCTTTAATATGAAGATATCCATGATGGTAGACGCTGAAGCTTTCTTTTTACTTGGATATTTGTTGGAACCCTGGGTAGCTATATAAAAATGTGTGATATGAAATCATGCTGCTGTAGTTTAACCCGTTGACTACTGAATTCTCTAATTTCCGTAGGCTTAACCCTTTCAGGACAGGAATTAATTAAGGGTTAAATTGATCACATTTTGTTCTTCAAATTGGCAACAATAATATTTTTCTTTTAGTGCTAAACGGTTCTAATGAGGTGTAATGTTTTTGAAAACAATATACATGGTTAACAATCTTGTCAAAGTTGAAAAAATTGCCAATTTTGAGAAAAAGCAATGATTTTGAACCTCTCAGTGTGTTGCCAAGTTAAGGATTTTAAAGCTTATTCTCATTTTTTAAATTCCTGGCATTAAACGCAGTATGGTCATGCAACAAAAATGGACATAGTGTGTGCAGAAATTTTTGCCCTTTCTACCATTGTATCTAGTATATTTTTTTAGAGCTCTGAATCAAAAGTTATTGAGGCAAACCACAAAATGTGGTAAATTGTCACGAAAAGGGTTAAAATGGACCATCCGGTTCCCATAGGCAATGGGTTAAATCATCTGTTCTATTTGGCAAAGAAAACAAAATCAGAAAACAGACTTTATATATGGTAAAATATTTTTGAGTGTATAAAAAAGAGTAATATACTATATATTTTTATCAAAAGTGCCATAGACAATATTCAGCTAAAAAAAATTCAAGCAACTCAAAATTATCCTTTCATACATCTCAAATTGGATCATTCAGGGGATATTAACATATTACAAGCTTTAAAAATATAATGGAAGGATGCTAAGTGAAGCCACATAATTGAAGCCACATAGGGATCATGAGTTGGTCTAGCGGTAATGTCTACGGCCAGCTCTTTGTATTCACCTACAAGCTGATTCTGATCAGACCCAAGTTCAAATCTCAGTCGTGTCTTTCGGATGGTGACGTTAAAGGTCGGTCCCAGACATGAATACTCATGTTTGATTGATACATGTCTGTCAAAACTCAGTTACTCACAACAACACACACTGTTTTGCAGGAAACTTATAGAATTATTGATTTTACATGTTTTTGTTAAAAAAGAGGAATCAAAGTTTTTCCCTGTATTTTATTTTTTTCTTTCAATATTAGATTGGTCTGGTCAGCTTGACTTAATAAAATTTAAAGCCAATAAAAATATTTACATTTTCAAAAGACAAAAATCACCTTGATGTCCAAATAGTATATTATTGTAAATAATAAGTACTAATTTTATGAAAAGATGCATATATATATATATATAACAGATATATAACATTGTGTTTTAGATAAGTTTAAAGTACTGTTCAATGTGATATATGCATATGAAAATGTGTGTGTACCTCTTCAGAAAAAAAAGGAGTATAGCTTTTTTTTTTTTTTTTTTGAGGAAAATATTTTATTAAACAGAAACTAACTTAGTATTTCTGCATTATCTCTAGCCTGAAATACTTGATCGTAGTCCTATTTGGAAAAGGTCTTGAGGTTTGTCTGCAGACTAGTAATCACATTTATTATACCCCCGCCAAACAAATTTTGAAGGGGTATATAGGAATCAGCGTATGGTCGGTCGGGCATTCGGTCCGTTGTAAATCTTGCGCATCAAACTTCTTCCTCATTTTTCGAGCAATGCTCATGAAATTTGGCACACACATTTGTTTTGGGGTGGAGATGTGCAAGACATATTTTTTTATTAATTATTATTTATGTGTCGGAACCGTGTTGCCATGGTAACTGCATATTATGGCAATAAATCAGGTTGAAATATTGCGGATCGAACTACTTTCTCATTTTTTGAGCAATCCTCATGAAATTCGGCACACACATTGGTCTTGTGGTGAAGATCTGCAAGACATATTTTGTGAATGTGCCAGAAAATGCATTGCCATGGTAACTGCATGTTATGGCAATAAATCAGGTTGAAATATTGCGGATCAAACTACTTTCTAATTTTTTGAGCAATCCTCATGGCATTCGGCACACACATTGGTCTTGTGGTGAAGATGTGCAAGACATTATTTCAATACGTGGCAAATTGCGTTGCCATAGTAATGACATATGGCAATAAAACGGAAAAATATTGCACATCAAACCACTTCCTCATTTTTGGAGCAATGCTCAGGAAATTTGGCACACACATTGGAGCAGGTGTATTAATCACCTTCAGTGATATTTTAATTTGTTGCTAAAATTGTTCTGGGAGCATGTTTGGTTGGAACTTATTACTGAATACATTCAAAGATGATTTTGTTATTTAAGATTTCTTGAAAAATGTTGTTCCTTTGCTCAATGAATATTTCAGGTTCCAATCTTAGTGTGGCAAAATACATCAATGTGCATGTAATATTATTATTATGTGTGCCTGTATAATGGGTGTACATTTAGTTATTCTTTTGTGAGTCAGTTACACATAATATATATACTTTTAAAAATTGTATACATGTACTTAGTACATAATACATGAGACCAATATACCAAAGAAATAGACTGGATTCTCATTTATATATAAACTGATGTGATTTTGTTTTTTAAAGCAGTATTAAACATAATGGCCCTTAAACATGGACACTATCCTTCAATAAAACGTTTGTTTTGGTTTCCATCCTGTCCACATTTACTTTTATATTGATGATTTTGTGTTACTAATATTTCTGTCAGATGTACATGTAGCATTATTATTTTTGCAAGTATCAGGAATTCTCTGGGATCTCCATTTTGTGTTTAAAATCTCTTGCCAAGTAGTGTAAGTTATTTTTGTTTTCTCTTTACAAAATCTTGTTTATATTTTAAAGATTCCATGGACAGGACTTTTATTCCAGTGCTAGTAAATGAATATTGATGCCACTTTCTGTATTATGCTGGTATTTAAAGATAAAGTTGAGTTCTGGTCATGCAATTGTATTGTGAAAGAAACTGTCTCAAAGCAATTGGGAAAGGTTGATCATGTCTACATAAGAATTAGTGTAAACTGTGAGGTTTTGGAATCATCAAAATGATGAAAAAATGGACCCAATTTTGCTGAAAAGCACAAGCACTGCACAAAGAAATGGGTATATGGGACTGCACACACATGTGACATGAATGTTTGGCCCGAACACTTCAGCTATTTCTCGTCATATTTTGAATATAAGGGAATTTGAAGAGAAATCCTTTTCAGGGGACATTTCATATATAATGTTCTTCCAAACTGACATAAAAAGAATGAGAAAGCTTACAAATTATTTCTCACCTTTCCGAGAACTCAACCATATCTTTATAAACTGAACATGTTATATTTTTGTTATATTCTTGTATTTTAGTAATGATGTATGCAGCTTTGAAAAGATAGTCAAAAGATGCAAAACAAAATGGACTGTTCAGAGGTAACCATGCTTTTTTTTCTTGTCATATTTGCTTCATATACATTCTTCTGCCCGTTTTTTTTTAAATCATTAGTAATGTTTTGACATGTATTGATTGCTATGGGAAAGAATAGTACTTTTGCCCTTTTTGGTTGGTAGAACATGTTTCTATTTAATTGATTACTTGTGTGAATAGTTTGAGTTTTATAACATTTATTAGCCCAATAAAGGAAAATTGTACAAATCGGGGATAAGTAGATCAGTCTCTCAACTTTCAAATTGGCAGTCATTTTTTTTTTTCTTCTTCAAATTGCGACTGCAAATAATCTTACATTTAGGAATCAAAACTTTAACTTACAGCAGTGATACTTGTTCAGTAGACTTTTAGATACGAGTATTGAGAACACAGACTATCAACAGGCCTCTATCGATCAAAACAAATTCTCCTACAGATCTAACTCTTTATCAACATCAAAAGAAATTAAATTAGGAGTCATTTTTCATTTTTTATTTTTTCTACTGTAGGTTATTTTTTGTGCTTTAAAGTTAAATTTAATTTAAAGATAGATATACATGTAACTAAGTTGTCAATTTGGTGAAAGATATGTGTACGTGGTTGATTATAACTCATTGTTGGAGTTATGAATTCTTTAAAAAACAATAGAAGGGCATTATGCTTCTTTCATGTAATGCTCGCCATATGATCGTTGTTCCAAATTGAATATTACTTTTTACCAATGTTATCATGGTACTGATAGGTTCATGTATTATTGATTTACTAGGGTGTGAATATCTCCATGGGTTTCTTCTGATGTTGAAGCAGTGGACAAAACTTGTAAATATTGTACAGAGACCATGCATTCCTAAGGGAGAAGAGAAGAGAAATATTTATATATATTTATAGTGGATTAAGAATGAATTATTATCAGTATATTTCACCTGCCAGCTAGCTTTTTTAGATCAAAATATTTTTAAAAATTCAAATCATGTTTAAGCAAATAATGTTGTTTTAATAGTAGCCTTTCATTGCCAAATCTGGTCATGTGCAGAAAGGAGCTAGTATTTTTTTATGTTTGTTTTAAAAGGAGGGGGGGAGACTCCCCTTTTCCCCCCACGGAAACGCAACAATTAATGCAATTAATGCAATTGAATGTAGTGTGAATGCAATCATCTTTGTCACCATAATGATCTTAGAAATCATGAACAAATTGCACAAACATCATGGGAGGAAATAAGCCATGGTGCTTTAACAGTAGTATTCATGTGTATAAGAGCATAAAGGTATTACATTACTGCCTGTATGAAAATGAGAAATTGTCTGCTTGGAGCCAGAAGGGCATTAACTCATATCATTTTACACGGAGTTAACGCCCTTCTGGCTCCAAACAGTTGAAATATCTATTCAGATTTAATTACATGCATATTTCAAGCTTGCTCCTTCCTAAATACTATTGGGAAGTAATAAAGATTTATGAATATATTATGTAATGAAGAAATGAATACATATGGGGGATAAGATTACTTGATTGTTGTAGATTACCTTGAACAATCAATAAAGGTATGTTCAGGCAACCTAGAAAATTGACTTTTGCTCAGAACTTTGCATTTGCATTTGGTACAGGTATATGTATGGTTACGATACATGTATGTTCAAGCGTGTGTCCATGCAACCTAATTGTGTTTCTACTAATTCGTCAGGTTTGAGAGCCTGAGTTGTGTAGTTCTTTGTTGGGCAATTTATTTTGCCAAATTGATGCGATACAAATTGTCGGTCATATCTTGAAAAAGTACAGATGAAATCATTGATGGATTGACTGCAAAAGGACTTCAAAAGACTATGATTACAAAGTTGATGTATCATTCATTTTTCTGTACATTTTAAAATTCAAATGCATATATCTCACAAGTTTTTACATGACTATTTTTTTTTTAAATTTTATGTTAACAAAAATTAGCATATTTCTTTTTCCATGATTTGTTAAGTTTCTGGTGCTATCCTTTAAATGTTTGTGTAAAAATTTTAGTTTTTATCGTAAAGAATAGAAAAATGTTTTACCACTACCTCACTGTATAGAGGGCAAAACTCGTATAAAATTAAGTAAAGCATAACCATCGATTACTATACATGTAATTCTAGCAGTAGAATATGCTATGCAGTGATCCTTGGTCTGGTAGTAGCTGTGAAAACTCTCAATTTCATATGATATTTCTTATTTTTGAGCGAAGCATCATGAAAATTAAATTGCAAGTCTCAAAATCGTATGTGCTCAATCATAAATTCCTTTATCTATCGCACCTGCTCAGTTTTGCATTGGAAACCGTGCAAATGTACTTGCTCTCTGAAAAGAGTGCAAATTACCTTGAATTTTGCAGTGATATAATATATACAATGTGTATCGATTTAGCATACATGTATATTAGGTGTCCATACCACTGCACATTAGAGTTTATGCTACCCCACATTTTGAACAACAGAATAATATCAGGTATTTACTAGTAAGTTGCTGTCGAGCTTTTATTTTCACGATTTAGTGTGTGGCAGTTTAACAGATTCTTCTGTCGGATATTTTGAGACATGTCTGTAGACAGTCCTTATCTTAATCAGCAACTCATAGTGGTTCTGTTGTTACACGAGAATAATGTGTTCATATTGCAAAATTTGTATTTTTTAAAATAACTATAATTTACTTTGTGATTATAAAGCCACGATTTGAAGCGAACTCGGAGAGGTTTCTTTTTCTTTCGCTGCATCAGAAATTGGTTTACAGAATCGCAGTATTAGCTAGCACAAAAGAGTTTACTACCTAGCACAATTGTGTATAGAGATGTGTGATAAAGAACAAACGGACAAAAGTACTTTATGAGCCTTGCATCAGACATTCCATTTAGTGTACTGCTTTATACATACATGTACGTGTATCATACAACCGTGTATATAAAGGCATATAGTAATGTATCATTTACAGGCATCATTATGGTTCGGTGTTCTATTTATAGGTGGAAATGTTCTGATAGATCTCAACAATTTATACTGGCTTACCAGTATATCCGGGGGGGGGGGGGGGGGGGGGGGGTTTCAACATTTATGTCTATGTACATGGATTTGTAAACTCCTCAATTGGGTCCATGTTTTAGTGGGTTTAAATGACAGGTAGCAAACATTTATTGATCAGGAAAATCATATAGTTAAAGAAAATGGTGAATATGATAATGGTTGCAGTCTAAATTACAATTTGTTTTCCTGTGTATTCCCTTAAAAACCTTTACAAAGTGGATTTCAATCAAACAGCTTTTTCAAAGTAGTTTATTCAAATTTGAATACGATTGTTGCAAAATGACAGTTATGGCCAACTGTGTTTCCTTTATATTACTTGGACCCTTGCAGTTGTAGTACATTGACTTTGGAGGATAAGAAAAACTATCTAGTATCGACCTATATTCTTGAATATTCTATTTTAAGCTCCTGAAACAAAACAAAATTTCCAGGTCAAGATTTATTTCCCAGCTCTCATTTATGTACAATCATGTATAGCAGTATGCAGTAAAAACTGAATTTACGGATACTGCATAATTTTTGAATTATATGATGATCTTTCATGATGGTCATGCAAGTAATGTTCGTTAGTTTTAAAACAAAAATATTAGTCATATTTATTGAAATCTACCTATTGTACAATCCACATGCCTGTATGTTTTGTGGTATTTAATATTGGTATGTACAACCATGCTGATGTTGTCTATAAAGGGTATAGATGAACTGTTTCGTGTGTAAATTTATATCTAGGCTGTTGTTAAACCTTAAGCTTAGATTCATCTTTGTAAATGAATTCACTTTACCTGTTATAATTATACAAAGAACAAACGATCTAGCTTGAAAGTACAATGTCTATTGTAAATAAAAATTAATATGTTTATCTGTACCTCAACTTTCTGGAGTCCTTTTTGTTTTTGGAAATTGTTTCTGTTGTCAGTTTCCTTTCACTCTCTCTCTCTCTCTCTCTCTCATTTTCGCTGTCACCTTTTTGTGTAATTCTGTATCAATCCTTTTGTTTTTTTTTTGTTTTTTTTGTTCCAGTTTTCTGTGCCTCTTTCTTTTTGCTCCTTGTGCTCCCTTTGAATGTAACTTTGGAATTGAATTGAATTGAATTTATTGATTATCTGTCACTAAGAAAAATTATACCCTTTTCTCTCTCTCTCTCTGCATGGCTTATCTCTTTCCAGTTGTGTCCCTTCTTAATGTAATTTACCTGGTCTCTGTTACATCCCTTTCTTGGTCTCATCCTCTCTCTCTCTCAATATCTCCTACAAAAATAATGATATAACTACAAGATTTCTTGCATGAAATTGGAACGCAATACTTTAATAATTTCAATATCTTTATCGAACATAGTATTCTGGAATGACAAATAATAGTACTGCTGTCCATATAAAATTATGTCTTATTTTCATCATAATTCACTCCTGATTTGTCTATGCAACGTATGACTTACCAGAATATAAAAACATATATTATTCAAATACAAATTTAATACAAAGGGCAAACCCCAACAGTGACGTAAAGACTAATCAAATTTCAAAGTGCCATCCCTCTAAAGCAGCAGCTTTATGGTAACTAGTTAATATTGTCGATGGTGTGATAAAATTTTGTAACTTAAAAAATGTTTCATTTTCAGACGGGTGAAAAAAACACTTTCAATTTTGGTATAACAGAGCACTGATGACCTCCCAATACAGGTCGCTTGTCTTCAAAGGAGATTTTGTTAGTAGAAGTTTAAGTTATTCAAAAGCACATAATACATCCAATAATTTCTAAAACAAGAGTCATAACTCCACATGTTTCATTGTATCTTCATACAGGTAGAAACTACGAGTCCCTATAATACCTTGACCCTCTTATGAATAAAAAAGTTTATTTATTAGAATACTGTTAAGGATTCCTATGCAAGGAGAGGGACTTGGTTGCTTGGCTTCTAGACAACAAGTTCTATTTCCATTCAAGCAATGCACACACACACACACACATTATTAACTAATTGATACACAAGAGTATGAAGACTCCTATCAAACATACCATGGACAACAGACACTAAAACATTTGAATAATTACGTCTGTGAGGAAACAAATACTTGTACATTCGAAACCCACTTTTTAAGGATACATGACATGGACAAAATAACACCATGATTGCACACATTATATCAAGAATAGCAACTTGTCAGCATATAAAAATAAATTTTTCTGTCCTACAATTTTCACAGAAGCAAAATATATTCAGCAAATTAGCATTATGAGATGTGCGTTAATCTTAGATGCATTCATTAATGCACAATTACAAAAATAAAAATAAAAACTCAGAAAGTTACAACTTCAGTCTTACTCAAGTGTATTTCCCTTCGGGTGCAGGAAAGTTAAGTGGTCTTGGAAACACGGAACATGGAGATTGACAATAATTGGCGATTCGTGTCAAACAATTCCGAGATCAGGGCCCCATAACATTAAAGAGTTACAACTGATTGTATCTCAACTAAAAATAATTGTTTTTCTTTAGATCAATCACATCTTAACAAAAAAATTGTAACTTACAATCAATTTTATTTTACAGGAAGATACAATTCATTGTTCGCTACAGAAAATGCTAGCAAGACTGGAACCGAAACACAAAAGAAGTTCACAATTGATTGTAAGTTAATTCTATGTTACATGGCCCAGGCAGGCATGATAAACAGGATGTGATGAACAAAAAAAATAATGCTCAAAGACTTCACATACATCCAGTCTTCCATCTACCACATCCTGCAATGCAAGTTAATAGATTCTCATTGATACTACTCAATTCATTCTCAGCTATGATACAAAATCTATCTTGGCCAGCAAGACGAACAACAACAAAAAAACTGCCATATGCAATTTTTCTTCCACCTGAAAAAAGTTAGATGATTATGGTCTATTCTTTTTTTTACTACATTCATTTGCCAAACAAATGCAAAATAAGAGGCAAATTTCCTTTTGAATATACAAACACATAATTATTTTGCTTAAAATTTTACAATATATATTCTTTGCAGGCAACTCAAGATGGTGCAGCAAGCCAATGTGAATGGCCATAAAAATGGAACTCTCTTTACATGGCCTGCTGGCATGACCAGGGGAGCGTTTCATCAAGTGTTTTGTCAGTGATTTTTACCGACAACTGTTATAAGCTACTGAAATCCTTGCATCTGATTGGCTGAGAGCAAATTTGTCAGTAAAAATCACTGACAAAACGCTTGATGAAACACTCCCCAGTTGTCCACAGACTTTTGTTGATACATGAAGCGACTATTGTTGGCATTTGCACAATATTTATCACCGAAACAACAATAAAACAAACAAATAGGTACTTGATTACAGGTCAATCTAACCATGTATACTCTCATTTGAAAAAAGTACATTTTCATGAAAAGGTCTTTATTAGGTCTATTATCATTTCAACAGAAGAATCGCAAGATGGAATGAAGAACTTTGTGAAAATAGTCTAAGGAATACCACATTTTACAATGGATTTGATGGCAATGACAGAGAAAAAAGAGGAATGTTGCATCTAAAATAGAATGTCAGAAGACTTACAAATCTCTCTCTTTATAATTTATCCGTCAACAATTTTAGGAAGCATGGGAATGTGAAACAGAAAATATTATGTACTTTCTTTGATGAAAATATATGACATAAATGTAATTTGATTTCCATATCATAACGTGTAAAGCAGGGCTCGACTCTAACATAGGCCCAGTGCACATGGGCCCACAGATTTGAGCTCTTGATCCTTAAAATGTTTAAGTTTAAAGATAAAGATGAGATTGAACTGTGAAAGAAACTGTCTCAAATCAATTGGGAGAGGTTGATTATATAGCACATAACAATTAGTGTATGCTGTAAGGTTTTTAAATCACCAAAATATAAGAAATTGACTCAATCCTGCTGAGAGTCACATGCACTGCACACAGAAATGAGTACTATGTGGGACTACACACAGATGTTCGGCCCAATATGTCAGCTATTTCTTGTCATATTTTGAATGTGAGGGCATTTGAAAAGGAATTCTTTTTCAGGGGACCTTTATACTATGATAATCTTCCAAACTAACATAAAAAGAACAAGAAATCATCGTCCGAAGGGTTTGAGTTACAAGACTAGTTAAGACTGAGTTACAGACAAATAACTTTTCCCTAAAATCATCTTGAAACAGTGAAAATGAAAAATATATTATAAAAAGACATTATAATGGGGGAATCCTGAAGAGAGATGACATACATGAATAAAAAATACTCTTTCTGAAGAATTTGGTGATCTCAATGAAACGCAAATAAAGATATAACTAACAACAAGATGCTCTGCAGGTCATTCAAGTCATTCAGAAGGATGTTAACTCTATACTTTAACACAGAGTTAACGCCCTTCTGGCTCCAAACAGACAATATGCAATATATTTAGATCATTCATTTGACATTATGAATGATCAAAAAGAAAATGTTATACCCACTGTACATGATCTGTCTCCCAAATATTCAAATAGTGGATTAGGTAAATATGATTATTGAGATACAAGCAATAACAGAAATGTCATTTGACCTAAAAATCCCTGCAAAAAGAATTCTAAATTTAGGACTGGTTTGGTCAATACTGAACAAAGAATAGTCAAAATGTTAGTTTATATTGACACCATCATGTCTGGAAATCTCAACATTAATAATACTATTTCAAGCAAGTACTTGGCTATGTTGACAAAATGAATTGTGTGGTGATCCAACGAGCATTCGTTCCTTTGGCATAACACCTCAGTCACACTAAACACACTGACGACAAAGCGACCACTTCTTGGCCATTCACCGTAATGTAATTTTTTGTTTGGCCTGTCGTCAATCTGGTGTCGTCTGTCTTGCTGGTGTAACTGGGGTATTCGTGTACAATGTGATCCTGGAGACATTGTATTTCTGAGCTGACTTCTATTGTCATCATCTAATCAGCAGCATCACAAATTGGCAACAATTCCTCAGACACGGGATGAATTTGTTCACCTGTTGCAGATGTCCTCAGCATAAAGATGATGCTATAAAGCTGCTAGGTGTTCTAGCATTTGTGAAGACAACATTGTGACCAGAGCCTTGAAGAACAAACCTCTTGTGTAACTGATAGAGTACTCTCAATGGTGTTTCAGCGGATCTGTTTAGAGGAGTCCATTCTTGGCCTGAAGCATCTCTCTGATGAGATCACTTCTCTTGGCATTCTCTAGCTCACCATCCTGAGAGAGAGAGAGAGAGAGAAGGATAGAGAGAGAGAAAGAGAGAGAAGGAGGGGGAGAGGGAGAGAGAAAGGGTGAGAGAGAGAGAGAGAGAGAGAGAGAGAGAGGGGGAGAGGAGAGAAAGGGATAAAGGAGAAGTAGAGTGAGAACAACAGTGAGAGTGAGAGTGAGAGGAATGATGGATAGAGGGAAAGGTAGAGACAAAGAAAGTGGAGAGTGGTAAATGGTAGATTAATGTTTTTGCCAAAACATGTGTGAACTGCGTAGGGATTCAAACCAATACCTAGTGATATATATAGTCCAGGGACATATCCACTAGACCACAACACCTATACACGCCTGGGCTGAATATAGCTGCTGGTTAGCCGTTCGTTGGAACAAAAACAGTTTCATAATTATTGTTCCTGTGAAGCCCATTTTGAAAAAGAAATGAACAATCAAAACCTAATATTTTACAAATGAAAGTTCCTTTTTAATTACTCTTAGTTCATTTAGTTCCAAAGAGAGCAACTATGCTTGTAAGTCATGGACATTTTGTTAATTTTCTCAACCATCTTGTCCATGCTTCTTACCTTCCAGAGAATGACCAGTCCATCCACACCGCATGAAGCCATCCCATCATGCCTAAAGTCCAGGATCATCTGGACTGCCCCAGAGTGCGCCACACACTCCCCCTGGAGACATAGGATAGGGGGCTTGGATTCCTCTCTTCTAAACAACCTCCTAACCTCCTTAGGATGCCTCTGATGACTGTATGATATATATAGAAAGAGATAACCTTTGAACAGATATCATACACAATATCACACATGTACATTCATGTATTACACAATATACAGCTTACAACAAAATTAGTCATACCTTTACCAAGTTTTTAATTTTTTTAAATTTTACTTTTATTTAAAAATTGGTTTTCCTGGTTTATATTACTTGAACATGCAACAAGCAATTGTCAGAAAGAATAATTACACAAAACAATTTACAAAATTTGATGGTTCAGGTGTATTGAATTCACATTTTTTTAAATGAAAGACTGCTTGTCCAAAACTATTCATACCCTTTTCTAGAATAGTTGCAACACATGTACAGAATCTTAGGAATGTCTGAAACAAGTGAAAAACACAAAAGACTTCAAAATTACAAGGGGTCTGAATAATTTTGTTTTAAAAGAACATGCCATGTCGGGACTAGGGTATGTATACTTATAAAATGCATGAAAAGACATGAATATATAAGCATTTTTGTTGTTATGCAAATGAGGTGAAACCACAATCATTGTTTAACTGCAACTGACAATTTAAAGTAATCAACCAATGCCCAAATTCCACTAGTCCACCTTTCATTCTTAAGAAAAAAACAAAAGACTTCAAAATTAAAAGGGGCATGAATAATTTTGTTCTTACCTGTGGTAGTAAACTTCTTCTACAGATGACTAAAATCTTTCCCACTAACTTATATTCATTACAGGACCAAGTTCTTGGTGACAGTTTTTTTTTTTCTATGTTTGAACATACATATATGCCAATTTCACATTCATAAAACTACAAAAATAACATTGAAGCATTATGTATAAATCATAGAGCATTCACAATGAAAAACAGCCGTTTAACATTGGAAGTGATTTGTCGTTGTTGTTGTTGGTTTAATGGCGATTTCCATCAGAGATTTATGATTTTCACCAGGCAGTATGAGAGGACGTTGTTTTCGTCTCCTCTTTTTTAACATCAATGTCACAGACAACCCCATCGTATTCTTGCTCTGTTGGATCGACAATGCCCTTGGGGGTATTGTGAACTTGAAGACTTTTACTACAAAGTCTTTAAAGAGTTGTGGTCTAGTGGATAAGTCCCCGGACTGTGAACCACACGGTACGGAGTTCGAATCCCTAGCCCCGCACTAGTTTCTTTTGGCAAAACATTAATCTACATTTGCCACACACGACCCAGGTGAGGTAAATGGGTACCTGGCAGGAATCAATTCCTTGAAATACGCGAGCGTCGTAAGAGCAGCCATGCTAAAGCCAGGGTAATAATAATTGTTGAGCGCCAGGAGTGTCAAGTCTGACAGACATGTGCGCTATAAAAGAACCCACTATTCTTATTAATTAATTAGATTTACAAAAATCTAAGCAATTTATATGTTGAAATGACATATTTATAGAATCTGAGACAATCTACAATAGAAAGTAATATACTAGTTTACTGATAATCCTTGCATTCACTACAAAATATATAACTGTTTCCAAAGGATCAAGAAAGATTTGTAAAAGATAACTCACCCTGCTTGTACTATGTCTGTGAATTTATACATAGAGAGGTCTTTGACCAAGGTGTCTCCATCTTCATTCCCTCCACGGATCCTCGGTTCCACACCCCAGAGTCGAATGGTACCATCCTCCGAGCACGTGGCAAGAAATTTCCTACACAAGATCATGAGTAAAGGCAGGATGAATTATTGTTTAATCAGGATTGTCAATGAAATGCAGTCATGTGTTATCATTTTATAAAGTTAATAATTTTCTTGTTCATTTGCTCAGTCCCCCCCCCTCCCCTTTAAAAAAAAAACACTCCACTGTCCCTGTTGCAAAATGGGTGAAAAGGAAAGGAGCAAAGAATGGAGTAACCTTGGGTTGTTGTTGTTTTTGTTCTTAGAGTCCCTGTAATACAAAAAAAATGTGATATACCTCAACAATGAATAATGGATGAAGTTTGTTTCCAATAAATCTTGCAGCCTTCACACACTGTGTGCTAGATGTCTGTACAGATAGACAGGTGGTTTCATTTTAAGTTTCTGTACAAATAATGTCATTGATGGTTTTTTGTTGTTTAAATGACTCTATTCTTATTACTCCCTTCCCCTCTGATAAGTACAGTCAAACCTGTCTTAGCGGCCACCTGTCTATAGCGGCCACCTGCTTATAGCGGCCACCAAAAAATCCCCCGCAGGATATTACTGTGTTGTAGACCCTGCATATAGCGGTCACCTGCCTAACGCGGCCAGCGGCCACCGGCCACCCATTATGTATCCCTCGGTCAATATCTGACCGCGTATAGGGGCCACCAATATCGAGTCGAGCCGTAGCTTCATGCACAAAAAGTAGTTTTTGCCATAAAAAGTTAGGCATAATAAAGCCGCGATGTGTTTACCGAGTCCTAGCTCAGTCACACTCTCGCACAAACGTCCTGAATAGATTCTACAATGGCCAAGAAGATCTAAAAGTTTTACCACATTGCCGACTAATTAGAGATTAAAAGTCTTTTTAGTAAGAATTAAGCACTAGTATTGTTCGTTTACGTAATCTTCGCACCATCCAGCTGCGATCTCCTGCACCTGTATTGTTCTCAAGCTATCACGCACGGTCGGCATTGATAGCAATCGCCATTGCGCAATAGCACAGGCTCGTACACTTCAATATTAATTTTTATTTTTTTAAAGATTTATAAAAAAAAATTAAAGGGTTAAAGCTATCGACAAAAATTATAAAAGAGTGATTTTTTTTTAGAAAGTGAAAATAATAAAATACTACCCAGCTATTATTTTTTTAAGGATCAATAATAACGATTTCATGTACGAAATTGTCCTGCTGAAAAACAGCAGGAAAACTCATCCACGTCCACAGCGATCCATTGCATTGTCGACGTTCGCACTTTCGACGAATCAAGCGAGCACCTTCTATCGCCTGTTCTCAAAAACAGTTAAAACTTCTTTTAAACCATTCAAAAGGCAAATATTTATTGAATGAAAATTGATTGCATGATTTTATTCAAAAGATAAACTTATTATTGTAATTTTTTGACAAGAAGCAAAAGCATGATTAGACATCGTTTTTAGACTATAAAAATCAAGAACAGCACTGCAGTCTACCGTGGGCGACTACGTATGTGGTAATTTGAGGGAATTTGAGGGAAAATTCATTTTACAGAGATTGCTCGTATATCTATTGTTTTTCTCATTTATTGACAACAAAGCACATTATTTTGGCATTTTATATATCACATGACATGTTATAACTTATACGTCAAATCTGTAGATCTATAGGAGTATAGCTTGTTTTCCTAAGTGATATGGATACAATGTTGCGTGTATGTGCAAAAATTAAAAATGGCCGCCGACCTGTCTATAGCGGCCACCTGTCTATAGCGGCCACTTTTTCCGTTTCCCTTTGGTGGCCGCTATAGACAGGTTTGACTGTACCAAGAAAATTAGAAGGGTTAGGATGTTTTTTTTTTGGCTTACCCATCATTGATGATGCTAATAAATGTAATCTTTGAGAAATGAGCATGTGCTATCTTCCACATACAATCACCAGTTACAACATCAAATATTGCCAAGCCAGATCCGATGGTGACGCATAGGTGTTTCTGTAGAGAAAAATCCAGTCCATTTTAATGTACAGAAAAGGCAATGTGTGAGATGTTCCCTGTAATATTATTTCCAAAGCAGCAAAATACATATTGGTCTTGTCACTGAGTATTAGACTGTAAGAAATAAAATTATAATTTTTAAGACTATGTTAAAGGCAAAATGGATTTAGATATAAAGTTGAGTGAATCCATTGACAGTAAATATTAAGTAAATAACTACTATAAAAGGTTGACTCTAAGCTAGGGTCCCAAAATAATAACAATGCAACATAGTTTATGAGATGATCCTGTGAAATTGGTCAAAGCCCATAAATATAACAATATATTCAACAAGGTTTGTACTAGTTTCTTTTTTGCCATCAGTACTAAACATTACATGTATCATTAACAATAAGAAAAAAATTCGATAAAAAACTGATTAACCCCCTGACTATTGTGGAGCGTTTCATCAAGCGTTTTGTCAGTGCTTTTTACCGACAACTGTTATAAGCTACTGAAATCCTTGCAGCTGATTGGCTGAGAGTAAATTTGTCCATAAATATCATTGACAAAACGCTTCATGAAACGCTCCCCTGGACTCTCTTATTCCAATAGGCTTTATTCAGGGGAGCGTTTCATCAAGTGGTTTGTCAGTGATTTTTACAGACAACTGTTATAAGCTACTGAAATCCTTGCATCTGATTGGCTGAGAGTAAATTTGTTGGTAAAAATCACTGACGAAACGCTTGAGGAAACACTCCCCTGGACTCTCTTATTCCCATAGGCTTAATTGACCAATGTCTTACCGTGTCTAAGGGAATCATGTGTTGAACACACCAAGGGAAGCCATTCTTCTCATACTCATTGATATGATTGAGTTGTCTGGAGGTGGAGAGTGTGTGAGAGTTCCACACCTTGACCGTTCCATCCAGAGATGCTGATGCAAAATATGATTCTGCGGACAAATTAAGAGGAATGCAGGGTTTTTAGTTATAGCCCTAAATGTTGCTCCCATAGAAATGAAACATATTATTTTGGTAGATATAAAAACTCTCACTTGGATGAATGTTTTAGCCCCAAAATGAAAAACAAACAATGATTTTTTTTTTTGTCGCATCAACAAAATCAACAAAATTATTCATGTTTGTTTATTTAAATCAGTGATTAAAAAAATTAAGGTGATTTATATCATGTCAACCCTGGAGGAATGTGGTTTGATGATGTGAGCCCACAGATATTATTGAAGGAAAATATGGGATGCACGGTATGGTTGCTGATACTACTACAGCCATTATTGGCAATAATTGCTGTAAGAAATGTGAAATGCCATGGAATCTGATTCTACTTCTACCACTTCATTTACCAGTACTACAATTTTAAGCTCCACTAAAACTTCTGCTACTACAACAAATTCTTAATAATGAATACCATTACTACTAATGCTATTATCACCACTATTACTAATTCTACTAACCCTAATGAAACTAATTTTATTGTTACTAATTCTAAGTGCTTTTCAACATATTACCACTACTGAACTAATATCATTATAACAAGCAGATAAAAGGGGAAACAACAAGCCATTTTAAATGCCCCACCCCCTTAAAATCAAATCTGGCATTCCTAAAGAACAAAAATTTGCTTATCAGAGATTTTGAATTGTGCCCCCCCCCTTTTTTTTTTAACAGAATCCTGGATCTGCTATCACTGTTTGTACTAATCAAACACCAAGTACTTCCACTACTGTTGGCATTCATTCCTGCATCTGATATAAAATAAGTTGAGTTCTGGTCATGCGATTACGTTATGAAAGAAACTGTCTGGAAGCAATTGGGAAAGGTTGATCATGTCTGAATAAGGATTGGTGTATACTGCGAAGTTTTGGAATCATCAAAATGATAAGAAATCAACCCAAACTCGCTCAAAAATACATGCACTGCACACAGAAATGCAGACTTACCAGTCTCACGCATTAGGCATGACAGTCACGCATTAGGGCTCTTACTCATGCCCCAAAATGTCTTTCTCACGCCTGGCCTCACACCCTATCTCCATATACATTATACATACCGTGTGGCAAGCGCACGGTTCCTTCCCTACCTGGCGCTGATGTACAGAAAATCTCACGCATTGCTAGTCTTTGATCTTGGCGTCTCTGGAAATGGGTATATGGGACTGCACACAGATGTGGCATGAAAGTTCGGCCTGAACACTTCAGCTATTTTTCGTCATATTTCGAGTATAAGGGCATTTGAAGAGAAATCATTTTTTGAGGGGACATTTCTTCTGTGATGTTCTTCCAAACTGACATAAAAGGAATGAATGAGAAAGCTCACAAATTATTTTTCACCTTTCCCAGAACTCAAGCTTCTCTTTAAATTAAATGTGTTAATGCCATTTTTTCTCTCCGCAGACAATACAGTAGTATACCTGATATTCTAGTGAGACACATGATG
Source organism: Heliocidaris erythrogramma (assembly GCA_025617745.1). Taxonomy (NCBI): domain Eukaryota; kingdom Metazoa; phylum Echinodermata; class Echinoidea; order Camarodonta; family Echinometridae; genus Heliocidaris; species Heliocidaris erythrogramma. The sequence goes on from CM046860.1 coordinate 26,636,455, forward strand.
GCCTCCCTATGCTGAGGGACGAGTTTCTTGACCCTTCTCATCTGGAATGAAGTGACCCCTAGTTGACCTATCTGTGCCTCTATCCCGTACACCTCCAACGCAGAGCCGGCCGCTACCACAAACCTATCCTCACATACAGCCAGCATGTGCTTGATATCAGCTAGAGGGCATTCACTCACAGCTAAACAAAGAGAAAAATACAGAGATCATATTCTGTAAACTATGTTATCTTTTATGTTGAGGCAAATGATGCAGTGAAAAACACTTCTTTAAAATAGTCTCTTTTAACTGTGAAAATACAAAGCCAGCTTTGTCTCGATATTAACCAATGGACTTGTTTTAATTTTTGATGACAATCAACATTATTTTTACGAACATAAAAGTTAAAATTGTTTTCAGAAAACCACACCAGTATGTTAATTGATTAAACACTGCCTCCATGTATCTTATAGGAAAAGAGTATTATGCTTTTTCTGCCAAATAGGTATCATGAATTAATGTCAAATACATTGTTATTTTTCTAAATTATTTTGATAAAATTTCAGTGCTAGGCCTAGATGAATGACCTTTTTGTGTATAAATGTAGTTTAACTGTAGTTTGTAGATTACCCAAGTTGAAAACCTTGGGTATCACAGTCACATGGTACTGAAAGTGCTATGTGTGGGACTGTTTCTGTCCTCAACTCTGAAGTTTAAAAAAGCAAGAAGGGTTCATCCTTCTCATTGCAGTCTGACTTATCAAGAAATGAAACTAAACAGATTTCTGGAAATTACAGGTGCATGTGCAATTATCAAAATAAGTTAATACTTACGGAAACTTGCCCTACTGACTTTCAACTGTGTTTTAAGGAAGAAATTAAACATACCTTCAGCTTCTTGTTTAATGCTATGTAGTAAACGACCTTCTGGATTCCAGAGGAAGAGATCTTGGCCTCCAGTACAAAACAGACCATTGTTAGGGAAGCTTAGAATAGCCTGATATACAAGAGAATTAGACAAAACACATTTTAAACTTTGATCCAATACATGAAAAAAAATGTGAAAAATCCACTAACAAAATGGTTACTTAATCAAAGAGTGGATGGCATTTTGTACCTAAGAAAGCATGATTTCTATATGTAGGTTGCATCATTAAAAAGATTGGTTAGGCAAGTACTACAAAATAAATCTTTCTAAATTTTTTTTTTACAGATTTCCAAAGGTATGACATTACAAAAATTGCATTATATTGCAGTGATGAAAACTTCCTCAAATAGCTGAGCACACAACAGAAATAATTTTATCCCTAGAATAGCTTTTGCCACCTCATATTGTAAGTATATATACGCCTGTACATATCCATAATTTAATAAACTTTCATCATATACATAAAACAAGGTCAATACACCAAAACTAATTGTTTCATGTATATAATTATCTGATAATGATCACACAAAATCCAAAATTTGGTGACAAATTAACAGTACTGCATATTGATAAACTCATAAGCACATAGACAGCAAGTAATAGCATATTAATCTGAATTTTCATGGTAATTCCAAAAATTACAAGAGTGAGGTTAATAACACAAATGTTAACAAGGGCAATGCAAAGCGTAGCATCCCCTTGCCGGGTACAAATGGCCTATATACATGTACGTCAGAACAAGTTAACTCCATTAGACTATACTTGGATCATCGAGATCAGACAAGGCTCAGGAAAGCAGTCCCAGTTAACACCGCATATTGTGTAAGGCAACTCTGACCGAGTTGTTTAATTATTCAATTCTTTGGGCGATATTAACTGGCACATTGCCACAAAACTATGGGATTTTCATCCCCACAAATCCAACAGGACTTTTCCGATTGTCAGAAAATCAGCCGCAAAGTATATTGGGAATTTGATGGTGTCTTTGAAACAAACCTGTTTCACTGAAACAATACTATTATATTACTAGGCAAGGAAGTTACTAATACCTAGGGATTGGATGTACAGAAAGTTTACTACTTTATGGAATGACCCATGAGAAGATCTGAAAATAAACTTTCTCATGTACATAATTAGCAATTTTTGCGTATTTAATGAAATGTGACCTTTGACCTTTGACTTTTGACTTACATACTCAACAACATTACGTAAACCACATTTTTGCATATATAATCACCTATTTTCACATATTTAATGAACTGTCAACTTTGACCTTTGACCTACATACTCGAAGATCGAACTTAGGCTGTATATTGATACCATGTACCTTCATATCATATTTCATTAAAATCAGTCAAACATTACTAAAGTTATCGAATGAACACCGATTTGTTACGGATGGACTGATGGACGGAAGGAAGGAAGGATGGACGGACGGACGGACGGACGGACGGCAGCGTTGCTATGTCCCCTCCGATAGTTATATCTCATACCTTTGTTGTAGCATTATGCTCTGTGATGATCTGCAGACACGCCCCATTCTCTGTGCTCCAGACACGAATCGTTCGGTCAGAGGAACCCGTCAGGAGAAGATAGTGGGACATCTCCACCTCCCTAGACTCATCGTCTACTGGTGGTCTCATGAGAGAGGCACAGGAGATGGGACGGGTATGGCCCACGATGGTGCACAGCTTCCGGCCGGTGGTCACATCCCAGATGATACCGGTATTATCATCCGATACGGACAGGAATCTAATCGCAACAAAGCTTAACACTGTCAGGATTATTCAAGATTACGGGGGACAGTATTGCTAATCAGAACAGTTTCTCACCAGAGATTATACCAAGCATGAGGGAACTTTAGAACAAACAGAAAAATACCAAAGGTGAATTCTCCCTGACATGGGTATCAACAATAGGTAATAAATACGTCAATACTTTCAGCCTGCACAAATACTTGTTCCTTCTAAAAGACCCCCCCCCCCCCCCCCCCCAATGCTAAAAGGCCATATTTCACTCCATTTGGACAATAGGTAAACACATTTCTGCCCAAGGAGTACATGAGCTCGAATATAAAAGTGATACAAGGTAAAAAAAACAAAAACTTTTTACCAAACAATATACTGAACGGATCCTTTCAAAAGGCAACAGACTCATGTTGAAAATAGAAGTGCCACTACTAGTTATATCACTAAGAAAATCTACCCTTTATCATGAAAGCATAAACTTAATCAACCAATGAATATCTAAAGGGAACAATAATAATAATAATCCATTCCTTCTGTTTCACTTTTCCATGACTTTCTGTATAATTCAATCAAAGCTCTTCACTATTGATTTTGATTTACAAGGTTCTTCATCTTTCATCCCAATTTCAGATACATTTGGCAACATGCATGCTTCACACTTGATGCATTGTTCGATACTTTACTTGTTTTCACTGATGGGCAACAGGAATTTGATCAGATCTGTATGGTCATGTAGGATCTGGATTTCTGTATAGGGATTCATGGGTTGGTCATCCTGAAGAACTTCCACCTGGTTCTGAGAAGAAAACAAATAATAGATTAAAAAATCATAAGCTTTGAAATCGGTTAATTTTTCGTTAATTATGGATAACATTCGAATTGCATGCTCATGGTCTCATGGAGGTGTTGTGGATCAGTGGATAAGTCCCTGGACTGTGAACCACGAGGTCCGGGGTTCGAATCCCACCGCAGCACTAGCGTCCTTTGGCAAGACGTTAATCTACATTTGCCACTCTCCACCCAGGTGTTAAATGGGTACCCGGTAGGATGCGAAAGTTAATGTCGTTTGCTTAGCATGTGGCGCTTTACAGCGACTGGCTGGAATACTCCCCAGGGAGCGGATAAAGTGCACACATTGTGTGCGGGCATGTCAGAATCCAATGACCGGGGTAATAATATATCTGTAAAGCGCTTAGAAACACAACCATGTATTAGGCGCTATATAAAAGCGGAATATTATTATTATAATATTGGAAGTTATATAGATCTAACTAGAAGGATAGATCTTTGTTTAACAAATAGGCCTTTGCCCATTGCATTTGAAATTTCAAATATGGGAGTAGGGCTTTTGTTTTGTAAAATAATCAATCCAAATTTATTATTAAGACTAGAAAGATTTCTTTAAAAAAATTAAATGCTATATCTATTCTAACAGATTGGTACTACAAAACTTAAAGATAACATTTAACAAATTCATAGTGACGAAGCTTTTCGACCTGCACTCATCGGGTCACAACGTCCGGATCATATCTGGGACGCTGTGCTAGGGGTGGGAGTTTCAGGTATTTTTTCAATTCGGGAACCCGACGATTTTTCGGGCGGGTTCCCGGTTACCCGAAAATCATATAACACAAATTACAAGCTTATATTTACCCTTAAGAAGCTATTAACACTGGGAAAAACTCGAAAGCGCATCACTGCAGTGGGGCGCTACATGGATATTTACATGTAGATATTGAATGGCTGGTCGACGTTATCTACCGCCTTGTCATGTTACATACATGAGTAATCATTAAATACTTATTTTCGGGAAACGGGCATGTAATATTTTGACCCGGGATCCGATGCTCTCGAGCGGGACCCGGGTACCCGGTTTTTAGTCCCAGCACTACGCTGTACACACACATCCTTGACTTTTGTATTTTCTTGTATTCTCTCATTCCTGTGTTGTGACCCGATGAGTGCAGGTCGAAAAGCTTCGTCACTATGAATTTGTTAAATGTTATCTCTATATCTATTCTAGCTAAAAAAAGAGATTCACATAAAAAAAGGGATAGTCATGCTATAAACTACAGTTGTTATTTTGGTCAATGTTATTAATATGGATAGGCTTCTTCATTATGATTAGTTTAAAAAACAAGTACTGGTATGATTTTCTGCCTATATGATAGAAGACATATTTGGCCTTGGAATTAAAAAAAAATTGCTTTAAGTTTAGATGAAAATTACGCTTGAAAGGGCCTCCAGATGTTTATTTTCTGGCATAAACTTTTCTGGTTCACTCGATCACTTCCTGGTTATAATTTATTCTGAACGCTTGTGTATGCATTCTTTCTGCCCCAGTCGGGTTTTGTTGTCTTTGGATCTTATGAATTTAATCAATGCACTCCACAGGGTATTTAGTCTTGTTGCAATGCATATAGGAAAATGGGGTCTTGTCTTAGTAACTCGGCAGTAGGACGAACCAGGGGCACACTCGGCGATTAGGTTTCAAGAGTTGTAGTGCAAAGCTATACACAGAGATTCTCTCTAAAATAGCCCTAGATTTCATGTTTTGTAGAATTTCATCACTTTACATTTTCAGAATTATCTATTTAGGGTCTATTGTTTTACACATTCATACCAAAAATAATGATGTCATGAGCAAGAGGGTGTTGAAAACACAGGACTTCAAAGCATTTTTGATCAGGGGTAGAGACCACCCAGCCTTTCCCCTCATGTCAGTATTCTCTCCCTGGGGTGGTGCCAAATGTGATTTGGGAAACCCTTGATAATTGACGAGATGTCGGTGTCAAAAGTATGTCATTAACATATCAGCATTTTCTAGCACATTTTCTAGCTGCCAACATGAGTTATCAAAAACTTTTGAGGGGGAGAGAGAGTGATAGCTAGAAAGATTTTTTATGAGGGGTGTCGCCCATTCAACACATGCTCCGTTTATCAACAGTGTGTTTGGATGTTGTTGTGACCACGTGGCTGCCTTGTTTATGTTTATGTGAGTCTGTGCAAAGTATGTCATGGAAACAGAGTGTAAATGTATTTCTGTTTGTATGTCTTTGACAGAAGGGTGGGAGATTGAAACAGTATGTGTGGTATTGGAGAGAGAGAGATCTATCAAGAGAGGACCCGCCTGTGATGAAATGAAAACAAGAACACGTCAAAGTCCGATATATATAACAGATGATAATTATTTTGAAAAGGTCCATAATATTTAACATTCAGAAAGAGAATATTTTTTTCTTTTTATTCAAAGAATGGTCTCTTCTCATCTTTATCTTCTATAATTGTTTCTTCTTTCTAAAATTTGAAATTTCATTCAATTTTCTACATTTTTATCTCGTGAATGATCCTTCTTTCCGATTTCATCTTCATCAGATCAGACCCCATTTCCCACTGCATGTTTGCCCATCACATTGATCCACTTAACTGTTATTTCTTTTATACACCCTCCGTCTCACATCAGCAAGCAATGGTCATATTGACCATTAGGATCATATACATGTGTGTATACTGGGTATTGGGGATACAGATGTAATTTTGTTTGAAATGGAGGTTTTTGTGGGCAAACTGATACTTAAGTATCACTCTTTAGATTTTACGTTATAAGTTTGTTAAGATACAAAATGTAGAAAGTTATAAAAACTTACATTTACAGCCTTGTTTTTCGTACTTGTTACCCACACCTCCATACGGATGACGACTGCTCTCAATATGTTGCACACTAGTGAGGCCACTCTACATGGTTACGCACCTTAGATACGTACGCAGAATGTTACGCACACAAGCTATTCTACGAAGACCTGGAAGGGCCAAACTGACGACGTAAAAAAATAAAAAATATTACGTACGTACGTAGTAATTATTACGTACGTACGTAATATTTTTAATTTTTTTACGTCGTCAGTTTGGCCCTTCCAGGTCTTCGTAGGAGATCGACGAACCGATCGCGCCGGTACCACTACGAGCGCTGAGGGCTCCCTTCATCATAATCGTGAAAAATACAAAGTGGATGCTGACGGGACAGTCTCGATAGGAGTTATCGACAAAAAGTACCCAAAATTTCAGGAAACCCTCTTCAAAGGTCACAAAACAAACTAGTTTTAATCATCTATTATTCAACATAAGTATTTGGATTTAAGTAAACTGTGGTCCACACCACGAATAGTGGTCATATTGACCACTACGAATACAATATGCAAAAATAGTTGGTATTTTCTGTCGCGTGTAGTAAAGGTATGGGGGGAAAAATAAGATAAATATTTTAAATACTTGCTTTCAAATTCAGCCCTTAAAAATCTCACTCCTACCTCAAATGGCCGTTAGGAAGAACTTTTGATATTTTCAGCAAAATCCAAAGTCAAAATCTTGTCCAAAACCGGAGAAATCCCCGCCGATTTGTTTCGCGATCGCGTGTTGTTTACAAACTGCCGATGTCTTAGACTAAAATCGGCCAATACAATTTTTGTCCACGAAGAAACTCGGGATCGCAAGCGCACATCGATCTTTACGATCGCGCACACAGAAAATCGGAACTTTTCCGTGTACGCCATAGGGACCGAATTTTTGAGGACAAAACTCTTTTGGGGAGATGTCAGCGCCCGCGGCGACCAGGAAATGTACACAATGACTCCGATAGCTCGTTTCGCGAGAATCAACAGTAAATTACGGATTTGATTTTTGGAAATATCTTTTCCAACATCGGTGAGTTGAATTTATTGTATTTCTTGGATATTTTGTTGTCGGTTTTTGTAAACTAAATGCCGATTTTGAGTGAATGTTTGTGACTTTTGTGCAGTGGTGTTTTAAAAAGTTGAGGTGTATGACTGCCTAAATTTAATATACACACGCAGTATAGGAATGTAGCTATGAGTGGTCCATGTCGGAACTTAGCCGACCACGTCATCCATGTCATCCGGCTGTTAATGTCATCCAGGGCCCCTTTTTACAAGCTGTGCTTCTTTTGGGGTCCCAAACCATTCATTATTCTTATTACATATATCTTATTGTAAAATGTCTATGTTTACTTTAATGAATTGGTTAAATAAACTTGAACTTCAGTTCCGTCGAGAGGCAGAGGGCCGATTACCTAAAGTCTAAACACGAAATCAGGTAGGTGGGACTGCAAATCATTTTAGCAACAAAATACAAAACAACGGAGCTTCAAGTTACAGCAGTAATATAAGAATATAGTAGCGCAAATCCGTTAAGAGATTGTTTACCTGCATTATGACTGTTCACCCATACGCTAAATGGAATAGAACCAGGTCCTATTGTACTTGTAGATTAGTCTTTTGATCTGAAAAATTGAAGGAATTTGAAGGGAAGGTAGCTTGGAGTAGACAAGTCATAATGGAAAAATGAACCTACAAACAATACTATACTCCCACTAAACTCCTTACTACCCCCCATGTTTGCGGGTTGAGGGAGGTGGTGTTTTATTGTGATTACTGTATTATTATGCCAATCATTTATTATGCCTAAGGTATAACTTGTAAATATTTGTTTGCATTTCTGTTGATGAGAAAATCTATCATAATTTTTGTATGAAATATGAAAATATTATACTTGCAGCTATGTTTAAATGTGAAGATTTATTTGCACTTATGTATGTATGAAATGTGAATCTTTACTTGTAATTTTGTTTATGTCAAAAATTTATTTGTAATTTTGTATGAAATGTTAACCTTCATTTGTAATTTTGTTTGAGAGAAAAGATTAAAAAAAAAAACACATTGTAAAAACAACAAAAAAGCAGGGCCGTCACTAGATCTTTTTGATGGGGGGGGGGGGGGGGGGGGGGGGGGTGACACCCAAATTTGCCTACAAATTTTTAGGGTGTGACTCCCAAATTTGCCGACAAAAATGCAGTGCACCCTAATCTCCCCCGGCCTCTGAATAATAATTAATAATAGTAAAAGAAATCGCAGATGTACAGATCTTGATCACACCGGCTCAATTTCACAAGGGGGCTAGGCTGACGCCTTTTGCACGAATATCAACATTTCTTTATATTTTTTTTAATTTCTCGAAGTGATAATATACAGAAGTTTCATGAATTTTATCCCGGAACCTCCTTACCCAAAATATGTGGATATTCTGGCACCAGCATTGCCCGAATATCGGTTCTTTTCCTCTATTCTTTCCTTCTCTTTTCATTTCCTTCTTTTCTTTTTCTTTCCGTTTTCTTTTTCCCTTCTCCTTTGTCTATTTACTTTATCTTTTAATTTTCCCTTATTCCTTCTTCTTCCCTCCCCCCCATCTTTTTTTTTTCTTCTTCGCCGACAGAGGTGGCGCATTTTCCGACAGCATACATATGCTTCCATATTGTAGGCAATGTAAAAAAAATAATAAATGAATAAAAATCTTTGAAAAGAGTATCTTTCTTTACCTTTCTTTTCTCGTCGGCTCTATGCCTATATAGGTCTTGTAAACTGTAGCCAAATAGCTACAAAACCCATACACAAAATAAATTTGACAGGCCTTTGCTTGCGAGAAATCGTTTTAATTGTGTATAATTATTACATTGAAATATTAATAAGGAGACTGTGTCGTTGAATGAAACGTATATGGAACTTGACGAAGAATTTCGGAAATAAATGATATTGACAATCATGTTTAATGAATTATGTTTCACAAAGTTTAGAAAATTATGTTAATTAGTAATATTTAAATTTCTCACTCTAGGCCTATTCTAAATTAAGCGATGGACTAAATAGTGTAAGGTTTTTCCTCGTGATTTTGTATGACAAAAGACTTCTTGTTCCGCTTCTTATTTTTAAAATTTATTGGTATTTAATCCCAATGAATTAATACCAATCAAAATTGGTATTAATTATAATTATGTAGATTATGTACATTTCATGTGTATTTTTTTAATATACTTGTATATGTACGGTATATTAAAACAAGATTTTGTACTGAACTTGTACAGAAGAGTTTTCTTTTAAAAAGTGAATTATAGCTATGTAGGCCATATCTTATACAATGTACATGTATACTCTTCCTTAATTAATCAGAAAAATAATCTTATCTTAAGGTATATCATCACTATAAATATTAATGAATTACAATACTTACATATTTCCTGATGTAAGATACCGTAACTGTTAGTTTTAGGAGGCATGTATTGAGACTTTGGGTTCCTTAATGACCTTACATCCTCTAATTTTATTTATTACACTGAATTTGAAGGAATTTCCTCGAATTTCCTTTTCCTTTTAAAAGATGATAACCTTGGCGTCAATCCAGTTTTATTGATAATGTAATTACTACAAAAGGTCCACAATATTTCCATGCACTAAGAGAACGCAGAAGAGGTTAATGGTTTTGGCATGATTAAATTTTCTCTAAGCGCCATGCCCAGACAAAACTTTAACCACGGTATCTCGGATATTTTTCTCTCTACCAAGAACCTCATAGCTTCTTGACAGTCTATACGTGTTCTTCTTTGTATAATTTTATTGATTGAAAACGGTTTTAGTATTATTCATAATAAACCGTGTTATGGAATTGTAGCCTGCGCATACTCTGTATAATTATTATATTGAATACTTTGAAAATGTGAAAACAAAATTAATTAAAGGAAGAAAATAAATGTTACTTTAAAAGGAAACATAGGAAACATATAGAGAGACAGAAATTGTATATGCTGCTAAAGTCATTAGTATTATACCAGCGAGTCATAGCAACATATAATTTCTTAGAAAATATTGGCTGGAAATCTCACAAAATGACTTGCAATTAAATCCGGATGAAATAATTTTAGGTATTTGGCATCACCAAAATACAAATATACATGTATTCTCAATATTCTTTAGAGGGAAAAGGAGATGGAGAGGGAGAGAGAGAGAGATAAGGAGAGAGAGAGAGAGAGAGAGAGAGAGAGAGAGAGAGAGAGAGAGAGAGAGAGAGAGGGAGGGAGGGAGAAAGAGTGAGAGACAGATGGGATTATAAAAGTGAGAAATTGAGTCGGTTTAGGTAAAAAAAGAGTAAAGTGGTTTTGGAGGAGAGAGAAAGAAGAGGGAAAAGAAGGTATAACAAATGAGAGAATGGGATGGTTCAGGAGATGAAAACAGAGAGAGAGAGAGAGAGAGGGGGAGAGCATGGAAGGTAGATTGGGAAATGTTTTGAAGAAGGATTGGATGGGCAGGTAAAGCAATAATACCTGAGAATATGAAAACGAAAGAGAAGGTAGTAAATAGATGAGGAAAAGATTTAATTTAGTCCACATAAAAGACAGCTGATAAGGTAAAGTGACAAAAAATTGGAGTATTAAAAATAAAGTTTAATGAACAAAAGTATAATCACACATGGTTCGATCTCCATCTATTAGAAAGAGGTATTGTCAAAAGAAGCTATGACATGAGAAGAATAATAGTAAATAATTTTAGATTAATAGAACTTGGCAGCAATTTGCTCTACAAATACTGTCTATATTGCAATCTTTGTTATAAATTATATACAAGACAAGATAACCCAGGTAGCAAGCCCATATGGGGCTCATGTGGGCCCCATATGGGTTTGCATATGGGGCCCACATGGGTATGCCCATATGGGCCCCAAAAGATTTTGCACCCAAGACCCATGTGGGTCCCATATGGGCCATCCCAGATGGCCAATTTGGGTTTGGCCTGGGGCCCATGTGGGTATAAATGTGGGAAATAAGTGGGTAAAACATGGGCTATCCCATATGGGTCGCACACGGGAATGCCCATATGAGCCCCAAAAGATTTTACACCAAAGACCCATGTGGGTCCCATATGGGCCATCCCAGATGGCCAATATGGGTTCGGCCTGGGGCCCATCTGGGTATAAATGTGGGAAATAAGTGGGTAAAATATGCTATCCCATATATGGGTAATGGGCCCCATCTGTGGGTTCCCATATGGGTCCCACATGGGAATGCCAGTAATAATGGGCCCCATAAGATTTTGCACCCAAGGCCCATGTGGGACCCATATGGGCCTTCCCAGATGACCAATATGGGTTCAGCCTGGGGCCCATCTGGGTATAAATGTGTGCAATATGTGGGTAAAATATGGGCTATCCCATATGGGTCACACAAGGGAATGCCCATATGGGCCCCAAAAGATTTTGCACCCAAGGCCCATGTGGGTCCCCTATGGGCCATCCCAGATGGCCAATATGGGTTCGGCCTGGGGACCATCTGGGTATAAATGTGGGAAATAAGTGGGTAAAATATGGGCTATCCCATATATGGGTATTATCTGTGGGTTCCCATATGGGCCCCATAAGATTTTGCACCCAAGGCCCATGTGGGTCCCATATGGGACATCCCAGATGCCCAATATGGGTTCAGCCTGCGGCCAATCTGGGTGTAAATGTGGGCAATATGTTGGCAAAATATAGGTTATCGCATATGGGTCCTACCCTGGAATATGCCATATGGGCCCCATACTATTTTGCACACAAGGCCCATGGGGGACCCATATGGGCCATATCAGATGGGTTTAATCTGGGGTCCATCTGGGTAATATGTGGGAACAGTATGATTGATCCCATATATTGCGTTCCCCCATGGGCCCCCTCATGGGCCCAAAATTTAGCAACTGAGATTTACAATATGCCTATATTTGTTTATTCAATCGATGGAAGGGGACAACTCCTAAATCGTGGGACACAAAGACTACTTGATCATGCAATCATCATCAGCCTCTCACCACAGCTGTGCCAGTACAAAAAACAACAACATTAAAAAGAAAAATGGGGGTTCTTGAAATATAAGTTGCCGGTGACCTGCCATGCAACCTGTGTACATACATGTATGTCACAAATAATGAGTATTGCCTGTGGAATTTTGTCTTGAAAACAGACCTGTTTGCGCGATCAACAAATATCTGAGCATGCCTATATATGAAGTACCCCCACCAAACTCATTCACTCTGACATGTATTCACTTATTGCTACATACCCAATAAATTTACTCCAGAGTAGTACTTAGATTATCAAAGTATATAAATATTTATATATATTTTATTATAAATATGCATCTATAAATGATATTTTCATCAAACAAGAATGTTACTTTTAAGTTGGGAATAGGCAACGGCATACAGGTATTTGATATTGATCTGCAAATATAATTATTTTCACTTATTCGTTCATGCCCATGAAATTTACTCCATAGCAGTAATTAGATTTCCATGAAGTGCCAATCAATCCCATTCATGCAAACATGTATTCACTTATTTCTACATAGTTTTACCCATTAAATAGTAAGTAATCATATTTCAATATTAGAAATTAATACTGTGTAGTTGGTAAGGAATTAATCCAGGTCCATCGAATAGGACTAAAAGCTTTCTTTCCCCCGATTGCTTGCTTACAAACATACGCTAACTTGCTTTCTTAGCTGTCGAGTTAAATAAACTATCAATCAATAACCACCATAATGTTCATCTTACAAAAAGAACTGGAGATTTTTCATTTTAAGCATGGGGATTGAAGTAAATTAAGCTTAGGAGTCTACCATTAAAAATGATAATGGGATTTTGATGGAATCATTTCTTATACAATTCATTTTGTGACACATCACATAGTATTGAAAGTGTGTTTAGATACTGTAAGTACAATTTCTAAAGAACAGCCTTGGCAACTCACTTAAAACAAACTTAAAAGAAAAACACATTGTGAAAATAATAAATAATAGAATATTGTATTGGTTAGGTAGTTTATATCACGGCTCCTTCTCACTATTGAAAAAAATATGCATCTGTTGGGAAGGGTCGACTCCGGATCTATAGCTTGCCACTACATGTGTCATGGTTAAGGCGATACCCCGAAACAATATCACAATATCCATTTTTCGCCATTAGTTTCTTTCGTAACGTGCAGGCTAGTGGAGTTCAGTGTCAAGGCGCATGAGTTTAGAATGTTCTTTCAGAAATGCATGTACCATATCACAAAGAGCTGAGTAAGTAATATTTTAATACCCAAAGGCCCAGTTGGCGAAATCAGCAAATAACAGAACAGCGGTCAGAAGAAGAATGAATTGATATACAATAGACTTTCTCCTCCAGTTGTAATCTCTAGACCATCACTGTATCTAAATTAGCCTCCTCCTTCACCATGCATACATTAAAGATGATTAATATGCAGTATTTGTTATTACAATCACATCATGCTGTCCAAAAGATAAGGTTAAACAATAGTTGTTTCCATCTGGCACTTCCTTATAATTATCCAAATTACTGTTCAACATCTAATGAAGCTGCGGTTTTTGCTCATCAGTTGATTGTGCATTCCCCCATAGTTGAGATGCATACACGACCAGGGCATGTTGAAAGGAGTCCTCCCGGCTGTCATAGTATTCATAGAGTAAAAATTTCTTCAGTTCCGAATACTGGAAACATTTCCCTGCAGGTACTACTTATGGTGCCACCTTAACAGCTTGATCCAGTTTGGATATAATCATGATATAATCTTAAAACGTGCCAGAAGTCTTCTTCATCATTTTGTCCATCTAGAAAATACGTTTCTTTTTTTAGTTGTTACGTTACTGCTTATGCTGTTTCATAGTACCGTTGTTGTTTTCTCGTCTATTTGCTGGATCTGAAACGACAGAATGAGATATATGTACATGTAACAAATTTCACAAAAAATATTATACTAGTATATTTACAATATTAAACTTTTGTGGATAGTGAAATTTTCAAATATGCTACAATTTTTATTACCAATGCAGATATTTTTTAAAAGGCAAATCTAAATGTTAGCTCTTTTTTCTCTCTCTCTCCTCCCCTCTCTCTCGCTCTCTCTATATACCACATATACGAGACATCATTCATGCCGTTTCCATAAAATAAAGAAAAAAATCAAAGAGAGTCGGGTCCCGCCCCCCCCCCCCAAAAGAAAAAAATAAAGAAAAAGGAAAAAAATAAAGAAAAAGGAAAAAAGAAAACATATAGAAATATGACCATGACCCATTAAAATTATTATGACATAATAAACTATGACATTTATCTTGTCTTGAAATTGAATCTGCATAATTATGTGCTCGACACACACTTCCCTAGTGAAATGATTTTGATTTCTTAGCCCATATACATGGAAAGCCAGACCACTTAGTTAAACCAAGGAGTTAACCCCTTGGTTATAAACAGACCAGGAGGGAATGTAAACTATCACGCGGTGGGTGAACGATATGACCCAGGCATACTTCTTTCCTCTTGGGCCTTGCAACTTAAACAATGGGAGTATTAAGCTAAGGTAAAATGCACTATGAACATGGCGAACAAAGAAGCGGACAAAATATACAGCTCCTCATTGTACCTTCCACAATTGCCCTGGTAGACAAAAGAACACCCCTTCATTGCCATTATGTAAAAATATGTAGAACAGGTGTCACATGCACATTCACCTGTTCTGCTTATTTTACATAATAGTAATAAACGGATGTTCTTTTGTCTACCAGAGCAATTGTGGAGGGTACAATGAGGAGGTGTATATTTTGTCCGCTCTCTTTGTCATCGTGCTCATAGTGCTGGTAACTCAACTGAATTAACATTTCTTTATCAATTCATTCATAATAATCCCACAAAAGACAGTCATGAACCAGAAAATTTCACTGGATGGTACATCTCACGCTATACATGTACTTTTGAATTAATAAACAATATCAAAGAGAAAATGGAATTTAAGATATAATGCAGCTTACCTTCAAAGAGTAGGAGGGTGGACATGGAGTGCTTCCTTCGTAAGTAGTAGCAATGGAATGCCGTTTCCTCAAAAGATGGCGCAGGTTTGAAAAGTGGACTCAACCATTTGTACTAGGGGTCAAAGCACATGGGGTTGGGAGGTGCTTTCATTTTCTCTTAAGCACTACTTACATTCTTTAGGTCTGCATAGATTAATTACCGTTTGATAAGTTAGGGCCAGTATAATGACAACAAAATATGAATTCAGTTTGCAAATGTGTACAATGTAAATCTTTAATAGTATAATAAGTTTTTGTCAGAAGTATGTACCCCTCAAGAATATGGGTTTACCCAGCTTATGATTTAGACATCTTACCCACATGGGTTCGCCCAGATCATTCCAATAATGATACTTACATTGGGGTTTACATATTTTAACATATGGGTTTGCCCAGGTCATTTCAAAATGACGCCCATTTGGACTTTGGAATATCATACTCATATGGACTTGCCCAGCTTACTCCCATATGAAACCCATATTATGGGCATTGACTTTAGTTTCCCAGACGGGTTTCCCCAGCTTATTCCCATGTGATATCCATATAGGTATTGACATATGTTTCCCAGATGGGTGTGCCCAGCATATTCCCATATGATACCCATGTGGGCATTTGCATGTCTTTCCCATATTGGTTTGCCCAGTTTATTCCCATGTAATACCCATATGGGCATTTACATGTCATTCCCATATCGGTTTGCCCGGTTTATTCCCATGTAATACCCATATGGGCATTCATATGTCATTCCCATATCGGTTTGCCCAGCTTATTCCCACATGATACCCATATGGGCATTTACATATGTTTCCCAGATGGGTTTGCCCAGCATATTCCCATATGATACCCATGTGGGCATTTGCATGTCTTATCCATATTGGTTCTCTCAGTTTATTCCCATGTAATACCCATATGGGCATTTACATGCCATTCCCATGTCGGTTTGCCCAGTTTATTCCCATGTAATACCCATATGGGCATTTACATGTCATTCCCATATCGGTTTGCCCAGCTTATTTCCACGTGATATCTATGTGGGCATTCATAGTCTTTCCCATATGGTTATGGCCAGCTTACTCCCTTTTATTACCCATATGGGTATTGACCTATTTATCCCAGACCGGTTTTCCCGGCTTACACAATACAGTACCCATATGGGAATTTACATGTCTTTCCCATTTGGGTTTGCCCAGTTTATTCCCATGTAATACCTATATGGGCATTTACATGTCACTCCCATATCGGTTTGCCCAGTTTATTCCCATATGATACCAATTTGGGCAAATATATGTTTTCCAGATGGGTTTGCCCAGGTTATTCCCATATGACACCCATTTGGGCAAATATATATGTTTCCCAGATGGGTTTGCCCAGCTTACTCCCACGTGATACCCATTTGGGCAAATATATATGTTTCCCAGATGGGTTTGCCCAGCATATTCCCATATGATACCCATGTGGACATTCATATGTCTTTCCCATATGGGTTTGGCCACCTTACTCCCATTTATTACCCATTTGGGTATTGACATATATATTCCAGACGGGTTTGCCCAGCTTACTCCCATAAAGTACCCATATGGGTATTTACATGTCTTTCCCATTTGGGTTTGCCCAGCTTATTCCCACGTGATACCCATTTGGGCAAATATATATGTTTCCCAGATGGGTTTGCCCAGCATATTCCCATATGATACCCATGTGGACATTCATATGTCTTTCCCATATGGGTTTGGCCACCTTACTCCCATTTATTACCCATTTGGGTATTGACATATATATTCCAGACGGGTTTGCCCAGCTTACTCCCATAAAGTACCCATATGGGTATTTACATGTCTTTCCCATTTGGGTTTGCCCAGCTTATTCCCATGTAATACCATCTTTCCCATATTGGTACTGTATGCCCAGTTTATTCCCAGATGGGTTTGCCCAGCATGTTCCCATATGATACCCATATGGTTATTTACAGTTGTTTCCCTAGATGGGGTTGCCCAGCTTATTCCCACGTGATATTCATGTAGGCATTCATATTTGATTTGATTTGATTTGATTTGATTTGATTTATTTACCACCAACAACATTTAATTACAATACATTTTTTTTACATACAATGATATTTACATATAAATGAAGAAAAGCATTGGTTGGTAATAGGGGCCAGATAATAGCACATGTGCTAGTCGAGCCTGACCCACGACAACAACAAAAACAAACAAACAAGTATTTTGGTAACGTTCAATTAATACCCAAATTAAAAATAATAGTTTACAATGAAGTACAAAAAGTAGAAAGTAATGATGTTAAATACATTTCTTGTACATATACAGACTATTTACATAAATGTTTTCACTTATGATTTACTCAGCAAGTGTGTCGTAACAGAATTCCGAAACCTACTTCTAGACCTGGTTAATTTGATTTTAAAAGGTAATCTATTCCAAAATTCACTACCAATGAAAGACAATGAAAATTGACCTTGCGTCGTTCTGAATTTTGGTAGACGCAACTGTCCACTTTCCTTTTGCCTTGTGGAGTACCTATGCTGTATAGTGTCACAGTAATTTACTAAAGTATGAGGCAAGTTGTTATTATACAAATCAAACATGAAAGTAGAAATTGACAAGTCATGCAAATCATATACATTAAGGATTCGCAAACTTTGGAACAAAGGAGTCGTATGAGTTCTCCATTCACTGAATGTTATAGCACGGACCGCCATTTTCTGTGAATACAATATGCTTCTTAGGCTAGTCTTATAAGTGCTTCCCCACACTTCTATTCCGTAGGTAATGTGTGGTTGTATAAAGGCTTTATATAGCAGTATTAAAGTGCGCCTGGGTACAAAATGTCGCAACCTAAATATCACTCCAACTTTCTTTCTTATGCACTGATTTACAAAACGAATGTGATTATTCCAATACAGATGTTTATCAATGTTGATTCCAACAAAAGTGGCAACATCAACTTCTTTGATTTCCTCACCAGCTATTTTCAATTTACCATTCATACCTATTTTTTCCGCCTGCTACTTATTAGCATGAAATTAGTTTTCATTGAGTTTATTGCAAGTTTATTGGCCATGCACCAGTTTCGTATCTTCTGTATGTTGTCATTCACTTCATCTACATCAATTTCGACCTGGTCAGCTGGAAAAGTATGGAAAAGTTTCGAATCGTCGGCAAACAACCGAAAATTGAAATACTCAGTTACTGAAGGCAAATCATTTATGTAGATCAAAAATAAAGTTGGCCCTAGTACTGATCCTTGTGGAACACCACATTTTATCTCTTTCTTTTTGGATAATGTTTGTCCACATTGAACAAACTGAAATCTGTCACTAAGATAGTTCTTTAGCAATTCAAGTGGTAACCCTCGAATATGCCGTAATTGGAGAGTTTACCTAAAAGTATATCATGATTAATGGTGTCGAAAGCTTTCTTAAAATCGATGAAAACACCAAGGGTAACTTTCCCCTCATCTATAGACTTCAAAGTTGCATTTATCAAATTGATTAATGACAATTTGGTAATATATTTCTTCCGAAAACCGTACTGATGGTAATAGAAAGCATCATTTGTTTCTAAAAACTGTATTAATCTGATATTTATTAATTTTTCAAATATTTTACCTAAGACAGGTAGAACCGATATGGGTCTATAGTTACCTGGATCCTCTCTCGAGCCTTTTTTATGAAGGGGAGTAACCTTTGCAATTTTCATTTCATCCTGAACCTTGCCAGTCTCTAATGATAAGTTAAAAATATATGCCAGTGGATGTGATATATAAGGAGCACTATCTTTAATTAATTTTGCTGGAATATTATCGTGACCACAAGCTTTTTTTGTATCTATTAACAATAATTGAGTTCTAACTTCGACCGCAGTTATTGGTTTCCAAAATAAAGAATGCTCAGTATTCTGTCCCAAATATTCACCATATGTTGTAGCTCCATTTGGCAATTCATCAGCTAAATTTGGTCCAATGTTCACAAAGAAGTCATTAAATTCATTAACAATGTCAGACACAGATGTCAGTTGCTCACATTTTCCATGAACCTGCTTGACAAGTCTGTCCACCTCAACACTTCCACCTGATCTATTTTTACCAGCTAACAACTCATTGATTATAGCCCATGTCTTATTTGTGTCATTCTTATTATTATTTAACAAATTGCAGTAGTAATTCCTTTTCGCATTTTTTAGTATAGTGGTCAGTACATTTCTATACTTTTTGTACTTATCCACAAGATCCTGACGATGATCTGATTTAATAACTTTGACATACATTGTGTGTTTTACACGAATCGATTTCATGATCCCTCGAGATATCCATGGCTTCTTAGCACCTTTCTCTTTCCTAACTGCTTAGTAACCAACGGTGCATGTTTATTACATATATTCGAGAAAGAAATGCAAAAATTAGAATAAGCTGCGTTGATATCATTTGATTTAAATACTGTTACCCAGTTAAAAGCACCAAGATCTTCTTTGAAAGTTTATATATCATATCTTTTGTAACATCTATACCGAATTACTTTTTTATTAGACTTCACTTTCGATATGTTCTTGAAAATTGCAAAAAACTGGGAAATGATCAGACACATCCGATTGTATTATACCTGACTGAATTTCAGATGTGTTGATATTTGAATATATGTGACCTAATAATGTAGAGGAATCTTTTGTTACCCTTGTTGGTGATTGAATCAATTGATCCAATCCTATGCATTGTAATGATGTGAGAAACTCCTCGACAGTGTCATCTTCACCCAAAGAATTAATATTGAAGTCGCCCAGAAGAGCACACTTACTTTGATCTACTTTACATTTTTCTAACACACTCAACAAACCATCTTGAAATTCCTTCACATTAGTATTAGGTTTTCTATAGATTATCCCAACTGTAACTTTTATATCATCTGTAATATTGATTTCTAACCAAAGGGATTCTGCATGATTAATGCTATATTCCAAACACCTGTACTTTAGTGATGTACTGACGTATGCTCCAACTCCCCCTCCTCTTGAATCGCTGGGGCGACAATTTACTTCAAGAGAATATCCTTCTATACCGAATATTGACTTGTTGGTCACATTCCATACCTCAGACATACCAATAACATCAAACCTTGTATGAATACAATCTTCAAACAATAAGTTAAAAGCTTCAAAATTTTTAGACAAAGATCGAACATTAATGTGAGATAACTTTAAGGAATTCGTTCTGTTTTCCAGGCCATGAGAGGATGGGTTTTATTTCAACTTTTTATTGCTGATATCTAATAGCCAGGTGATTTTGGTGATATTTTTTGTAAATATACAACTTAAGGGAAACGTATGCTTCACATTGGGACCAAATTCATACACTTTTATTCTCTTCGTATTTCTACTTTAAGAACATTATCGAATGAATTTGGGGTCAATTTGTGATAAAAATGTGTATTATTCATTTTAAGGACGCTTTAAAAAACGCCTCCACACGGGGAGGTGGAATGATACATTATTCCATGAAATGCAGTTTGAAGTCTTTGTAATTAATGTTGTCGACGCCAACTTCAAAGAGGTCATCTGGTGAGGACATGGTTACATATTCGTCATCCGTCATCTTGCATACTATGTTGCCGTTTTTCGTCGAAACACGTTTCACTAATGCAGAGCTTTTTGTATCTAAAATTGCCATATGTCTTTCCCATATGGGTTTGGCCAGCTTACTCCCATTTATTACACATATGGGTATTGACATATATATTCCAGATGGGTTTGCCCAGCTTACTCCCATAAAGTACCCATATGGGCATTTACATGTCTTTCCCATTTGGGTTTGCCCAGTTTATTCCCATGTAATACCCATATGGGAATTTACATGTCATTCCCATATCGGTTAATTTGCCCAGTTTATTCCCATGTAATACCCATATGGGCATTTACATGTCATTCCCATATCAGTTTGCCCATTTTATTCCCATGTAATACCCACATGGGAATTTACATGTCATTCCCATATCGGTTAATTTGCCCAGTTTATTCCCATGTAATACCCATATGGGCATTTACATGTCATTCCCATATCGGTTTGCCCAGTTTATTCCCGTATGATACCCATTTGGGCAAATATATGTTTCCCAGATGGGTTTGCCCAGCTTATTCCCATATGATACCCATTTGGGGAAATATATATGTCTCCCAGAAGGGTTTGCCCAGCTTACTCCCATGTGATACCTATATGGGCATTTACATGTCTTTCCCATTTGAGTGTGCCCAGCATATTCCCGTATGATACCCATATGGACATTTGCATGTCTTTCCCATATTGGTTTGCCCAGTTTATTTCCCATGTAATACCCGTATGGGCATTTACATGTCATTCCCATATCGGTTTGCCCAGTTTATTCCCGTATGATACACATTTGGGCAAATATATGTGTCCCAGATGGGTTTGCCCAGGTTATTCCCATATGATACCCATTTGGGCAAATATATATGTTTCCCAGATGGGTTTGCCCAGCTTACTCCCACGTGATACCCATTTGGGCAAATATATATGTTTCCCAGATGGGTTTGCCCAGCATATTGCCATGTGATACCCATTTGGGCATTTACATGTCTTCCCCATATGGTTTTGCCCCGCTTATTCCCATATGATACCCATATGGGCATTTACAAATGTTTCCCAGATGGGATTGTCCAGTTTACTCCCGTGTGATACCCATATGGGCATTTACATATGTTTCCCATATGGGTCTGCCCATTTTATTCCCATATCATACCCATTTGCGTAAAAATTTATGTTTCCCAGATGAATTTGCCCATCTTATTCCCATATGATACCCATTTGGGCAAATATATATGTTTCCCAGATGGGTTTGCCCAGGTTATTCCCGTAGGATAACCATATGGGCATTTACAAATGTGTCCCATATGGGTTTGTCCAGCTTATTCCCACATGATACCCATATGGGCATTTACAGATGTTTCCCAGATGGGTTTGCCCAGCTTATTCCCATATGATACCCATATGGGCATTTTCATGTCATTCCCATATGGTTTTTCCCAGTCTTTTCTATGGGAACCATATGGGCTGGCCCAAGTACATCTCAAAATGGGTTAACCCATATGGGTCCCACAAGGGATACATATGGGATTTTATGGGTTCCCTTTTGCCCAGATGGCCCGGATGGCCCGGATGATGCCCATATGGGCCCCACGTGGGCCTGTTACCTGGGAAACAGGATATAGACAGAAAGTAGAAAATTTATAGCACATTATTATTTTACCCAAATGATAGGCTGAAGCATCCTCTTTTCGCCAAGTTTCGCGTTTGCTGTATCTTGACGGTTTTCGTCTATATGATTCTGAATTTATCTAATTTCCTACAAAAGAAACAGAGCATGTTCTTGGATTGTTGGCTAGTCAAATATAATAAGCTTTATTTTATTCATAGGAGACATAACGCTGACAGAATACCCACGCTCTTAGAGGAATAAATAGGTTATCAAGATTATTTCAAAGCAATCATGATAATAATAAAAATAAAAAAAAATTGCATTACATTAACAATCACATACCGAGTTTAGAGGGATTTAGAAATTAAAGCTCCCATCCTGATGGAACGATTTACAGGAATGTTTTATATATATTATTGCTACAATCACATTTAATTGTTCTTATAAATATCACCAATGAAATTACCCCAATCGCTTTAAACATAGCTATATCGGTGTCATTAATGTTACGTTCGAGTCTTTCGATTGTTCTCTGTTATACTTTGGAATTTCGAGTTTCAACCCTCCCTCGGGGTCGGAATTATCTGTCTCTTTCTCTTTTTTCTTTGTCCATCCAAGCTTCGGCTGAATATACTTGACGCCGACCCAATACAAGGGTACCATGACGAGCCCGTCGAGGGTCAGGAAGACACTATACAGCGAAGGGTAGACGACCAGGGCGTCGAGCTGCTGATCGGCGAAGGTGACCCCGATGATGGCCAGGGTGAGGGCGACGTTCTGCGAGCTTGTCTCCACCGCGATGGTCCTGCAGTTGGTGTGGTCCTGGCGAAGGATCCAGGCGAGGAGGTAGGCGAGGCCGAAGCTGAAGAAAGGAAGACCGATGGCCGAGAACCATACCGACCACGCTGCGCTGAAGATAGCGCTGTTGATAACGGCGTTGATGATGATGTTGATGATGATGGCAATGATACCCAATACGCTGCCGGTCTGTTTTAAAAGAGGATTTATGACGGAAATTGGATTATTACGAAGTCTCACCTTCCACGACTCTCGTCATACATTCTCAATGAATAGGACCTGAGATTATTTTTTCAGTTTATATAAAATGCACTGAAAATAATCAAATTTGGTTGTTAACATATTGCGTTTACCATGATTATGTAGACCTAACCCAGATGAAATACTTCCCCACAGTCTTCCAACTCTGACACCAGAGAAAACACCTTTATTTTCTTTTGATAAAAATGACATGCAGTCAACACTTAACATTTAAAAGCTGTTTTTCGATAAGTGCATGACCACAATATGTCATACTGCGACCACTCTATTTTCACACGACTAATACTAAACAGGGTGGCCCAGAAAGAATGAGATCTGCAATTTCAACGACATTGTTGACACAATATCATTAGTTTATAATTAAGTTTGTAAGGTAGAAAATTCTTTTCCGGTAGAAAGAAATCACGGTCATCAATTCTGGGTAAGGCGTTTTAATTCTACAGCTATTTTTGTGAGGCAAAGTCATTTTCAAAATTTGCTACTTTTGCAACCGTGTTCATGCTTGAAGCAGTGACATTTTTTTAGCATGACAGCTATCCATACAATTGGATTCACAAGTTGTCTTCATTTTCAAAGAGAGAGCAGTCGTGCGTTTGCCAACACAGCTGACTCTATGACAAGCCGCCATAGGCAAACTTCTCGCTGCTTCAAGCATGACTACGGTTGCAAAAGTATCATTTTTGAAAATTACATCGCCTCACAAATATAACCGTAAAATTAAAAAGCCTTACCCAAAATTGATGATCTTGCTGTCATTTTACTCAGAAAGAATTTTCTACCCAATAAAACATATAAACTAATGATATTTTGTCAACGATTTTGAAATAATTGCAGATGTCAGGTGTGCATTCTTTCTGGACCCACCCTGTATAGGTTTTCTGAATCCACTCGGTGTCTAGACAGTTTTGTGTGCACATGCACTGTGATGCGGTCACGATATGAGAACATCGTGTTCACACCGTAACACACTGCGAATTTTAGAGAACATCATGAAAAAAAAGTTATAAACATTCCATTGTGGTCTTGCAGTATACCGTGAATCTCTACTGTCTGTGTGCACGTCAGTGTCAAAAATAGTCTGAACACAGGCTTTATAGCGCTTTCACATAAACACCTCTAAAAGTGTTCAAAATCCGGTCTTTAGTAATTTTTTTTTCTGTGGCATAGTCATAGGGTATATAGTAGTGTAAAAAAAAAATATGAACACAATGTTTTCACACATCCCATACTATGAAAGTGCTCTAAATCCACTCTGTGGCTACACTGTAGTGTAGACTGAGATTTTCATTATGACTATGTGTTTGTTACAATGTGAAACGCTGTGTTCACACTATGGTCACATACAGAATACTAGAAAAAATTATGTTCTTAATGTGGTCACGCAGTGAAGCGTACACTCTATATGATTCTCTATGTGGCCGCAGTTTTGAATAATTGTGCAACACGGTGTTTTTACACTGTGGCAGGCACAGTGTGTAGACCTTATACTATGGCTACAGTGTGCACACTGCCAACACTGTAAAAGAACACTGTGAAAGTGTTCTAAATCCATTCTGTGGCTACACTATAGGTGTGGTGTGTATATACCCTGCTATTTCACTGTAACCACATTGTGTCACAGCATGAAACACTGCGTTCACACTGTAAGAAAACTGTGGCCAGTTGGAGAATAATATCAAAATGTTCATGTGGTCACGCATTGATATATGTTTACATTTTTATTTCGATATCATCGATTCATCTAACCTTGATTATATAAGGGGTCCAAGCCTCTTTCTTGTACCGGATGATGATGCCTATGACTACGGGGATGAGAATGAGGGCCAGTGCCGTGACTATCTCGAGATAAGGGATGTTAATTTTCGCTGCTTCCCAATATCTACTGTAGATGAACAGGTTCAGGGGCATCATCCCTACTGATGCTAGTGTCGCAACCGTGCTCATACAAAGACTGAGAATAACATTTAAAAAAAGGAAACATAAGAATTATGCATGCATGATAATTTTTTTTAATAAATCAAATGGGAATAGTCACCTGTCAAAATGACTAAGGAAATCCGAGGATGATTGTCATCAGTATTGTGAATGTGATATGGCAACCTTCGAGTTTATGGGCATTTTATTATAGATAGTTATAGTTTATTATACTAGAACAGGAACATCTCTCAGTCGTAATAATGCTGCAAAAATAAAAGGCATACCATGCAGGCTTACCATTAAGGACCAGTTCTAGATTAAAGGTACGGTAATGCACAATATTAGTAGAAGTCAAAAGGGTCATAAAATAGATTCCCTAAATTTTCTGATTTGCTGTTGTCGTTTGTTTATTTATTTGTTGTGATATATCAATGAAAGGAGAAGAAAAACCTCGAAAACGTTCGTTCTGGTTCGCTTTTCAAAGCCTGCATTTCCAACAAATGAAATATCTATAGTCTTTATATTTTATAAAGGATTTAGCAGCCAATGGCAGATATCTAGACTTATGAGACAAATGTTTAGTCGATACATTTGGAGAGTAGAAGTCAGCATACCTCAGACAAATGTTTCCATTCATCCAATAGACGAAGAGGCTGGAGGACACGCCCCCTGGTGACGTAGCAACCATCATCATGCCAAGCGCATGCGCTGGTTCCATTTTGAGTGCCACAGCCATACAGAAGGCTAGTAAAGGCAGAACAATGAACTGACCAGCAAAACCAATTGCTATACCGACGGGACGATGAATCTAGTGTAATGAAGGTAATAAAAGAGCAAGCATCAATACCTAAGATAATTAGGCCTGATATTTTTTCAGCAATAACTATCATTGTGAAGGGCGCCCGGGTAGGTATGGCTAGGTAGAAGTGATTGCAGAGTGTCCGTGCCCTTAAAATTCCAAGATCGCGATGTGCTTGTGATCCCCCCCCCCCCCCCCCCCCCTTGTGATGATCTGCTACAGTGATCACGCTCTCTCATCTGCCATTAGGCTATCAATTAGAATTGGCCTTTAAATTGTAGCTATTTTTTCATCTTTAACTAGAAATGAACTTTCAATGGTATATTGACTTCTCGACCCGCATTCTATAAACTACAAACAGGAAATTTAAGATTTGTTCCCCTTCTCTTTCGGCTATGAGAAAATCCTTAGCCGCAATGCGTGTTCTACGAAAACATAATTGGCTAAACATTTCGTCATAAGTAGACATAAATATTCTAAGAATTTTTAAAGGAAAGGTTCGTAAATGGAGTAGTTTCTTATTAAACTTGAATCAAGATGTAAGAAAAGTAACAATTCCATCCTATATCTAAAAGATTTTGAATAGTTTGCTGGGCATTTTCTTACCGCTTCTTTGAGTCCCTGAATGGTGACGAGGCAACCAATCGATGTCATGATGATCACCATCAACACAGGCAACAAGATCTTGTTAAACAATCTAAGGTTGTCGTGCACGGGATCATCGAGGACATCGTCATCGGTACCGTTCAGCGTCGTCATCACCGTGGGTGTCGATGTGAAGTTATATTTGTCCGTCGTCGAATTAAGGATTTCAGCAACATGAGTGGACGTAGATATTGAGGTGTGTGATGCATTTTGTGACGCCATGGCGATGTTTACAGCGGTCGTGCTCAAGTTGGTGCCATAATTTCCGGTGGTTGTTGCCATGTTCACGTCTGTATTGCGTAGTAAGATAATTTATTGGATTTATTCTGTCAACATTTATTGTAACTGACCAAGATGGGTCCTATTGTATTTTCATTTGTATTGTACATATATATTGAAACTACCCACGCACTTGCACTACGTATACACACAAACACACCAACATGCACTTGCAAACGCACCGACATCACGCATGCAGTTGATCATCCTCCAAAATACCGGCACTTTACATTTTTGTATTTAAATGGATTCACACGCTTACACTCCCGATATTCTTCTTGACGATATACACGACAGTAAATATTACACTTCCTTAGAATTTAACGATACATTTTTCTCATAATCCAAATAATATTTCACTTTTACATAATGTATAAACTCGAGAAGTCTGAACAGAAATTTCGAATATTTTGAAAACTTAGCAGCTCAAAATCTTATGGTTTCGATAAAATAAGTATGTCTCTTTTAAAAGAAATAATCCACCCACTTGCAATGCCTTTAACTCACATTTTTAATCACTCGTTATCACAAGGTGTTTTCCCTGATCTATTGAAAATAGCTAAAGTCAATCCAATTTTCAAAAAAGACGATCCGCACGAAATAAGTATTATCGTCCCATTTCCTTACTTCCAAGTATATCCAAAGTCTTAGAAAAAATCGTTTATAATAGGTTACATATATTTATCAATAAACACAATATACTCAGTTCAATTCAATATGGTTTCAGGAAAAATTACTCAACTGACCTAGCATTAATTCAAATTTATGACAAAATTACAAATGCCATAGCTAAACAAAGAACATGTTGTTGGTATATTCTGTGACTTAAGTAAAGCATTCGATACGCTGAATTCTATCCTCCTTTCCAAACTCAGTCATTATGGAATTCGGGGTCAACCACTCTTATGGTTTAAAGATTATTTAACAAACAGAAGACAATATGTTACATTCAATGGATATGATTCTGATTCCCTTTTAGTTCAATGCGGTGTCCCCCAAGGCTCCATCTTAGGCCCACTACTATTTCTTCTTTATGTCAATGATATTATCAAGACATCCTCCGTTATTTCTTTTGTCTTATTTGCCGACGACACAAATATCTTTTGTTCTCACAAAGACCTTAATTCCTTAACCAATACTTTGAATTATGAAATTAACAAAGCATCAAACGGGTTTAAGTGCAATAAACTTTCTCTTAATATAAAAAAGACTCACTTCATGTATTTCAAACATCATTCTCATAATACAGACACACCAATATATATTAAAATCGATGATATGCCAGTAGAAAAAAAAACTAAGTCCAAATTTTTTGGAGTAATTATAGATGAAACTTTGACCATTTACATCACGTAATAATGTGCATTTCTAAAAGCATTGGTATAATTTCCAAGCTAAAGTTTCTTCTACCCTATGCAACCTTATTCCTGTTATATAATACACTAGTTCTCCTGTATATAACATATTGTAACATTGTATGGGCTAATTGTGGTTCGACAAAAATCAATTCTATTTTTAAACTACAAAAGAGACCAATACGTATTTGTACCGGATTGCATTTCTTAACTCATACTGACCCCTTATTCCATAAACTTAAAACGCTAAAAATTTTCGACTTGAATACTATCCCAGTAGCAGTCATAATGTTCAAGTACATTAATAATCAACTTCCACCATCCTTTGATAACATGTTTAAGTTTAATAGTTCTGTTCATTCCTGCCCTACTCGCATTTCTGGAAATTTCCATCTTACAAATCCCAAATTATCAATAACACACAAATCTGTAAGACATTCTGGTCCGGACATTTGGAATAATTTTCCCGATAACATAAAATCTTGTTCAACCATCTACTCCTTAAAAGCTGCACTTAAACGAAAGATACTACAGTCATACGTGCCCACGCTTTAAATTAGTATTTGCACCCGCACATGCAATTGCACTTCACCCACTAAGTCTTGATCACTCAGTTTAACCAAGAGAGTAATGTCGCCTAATCTTTTTTACGAGGCCGCCATCCATTTCCAGCCTAACCGCTCACGATGGCGGTCTCCTGCGTTCTAAATTACCTCTCTAGTTTATTGGAAAAAATATTTACATAGGTCTATTATATTCCTTAATCTTGTATGTATGTTTTGTCTTATGTTTATTATTGTATACTATTATTGTACATGATTTTTTACTTATGTAATACTTATGTAAACATTCGATTTATTGTATGTTATTAGAACGCAGAAATAAAAGCAAACAAACAAACAAACAAACAAACTGACGGGAAATAATATTCCTTTTTTAAGAACCCCCACCCCCACGAAACTTCCCCGTACATCAAACTACTGCAGGGACCGCGGAACCGGGGGGGGGGGGGGGGGCTGGGGGCTGCAGCCTCCCACTTTTTTCAGTAAACACGTGCAAACGTATGGCAGTGCAAAAATGTGGTATACACGCAGCCCCCCCCCCCCCCCCCCTAAGCCCCTCCACTTTCCAAGACGTTCCGCGGCGCCTGTACTGTACATGATTGGCACATCGATTACTTACTTATGCAGGTATGCCTGTTTCCATGCCTCTGTATTGTAATATTGTATTGTGTTGTATTGTATTTATTTCCAAATCACAATATAACAACAAATTTCGAATAGAAATTGTAACAGTATCAAAGTACAATATTAAATCAGGAATGTGGTTTATTAACTGGATAGCCCATCACTCAACTTTATCAACATAACAAAACTGTATTTTTTCTCACCAGGGCCCTTTTTCATAAAACATGTCATCAATGACAAGTTGCAATAACTGTTATAAGCTACTGAAATCCTTGCATCTGTTTGGCTGAGAGCAAATTTGGCAGTAAAAATCACCAACAAGACACTTGATGAAACTCCGCCCTGGTCCCATATAATCATGTGGAGTTTTAATACCAAACATATTATACACGAAGCTAAGGAACAGCATTTTCACGTGTATCATGATACCACTGATAACCGCATAATCATGAAATCAAAATAAACACCGGTGTATTGTTTATTCACATTTAACGTTTAAGTTTTCTGGGGAGCGTTTCATCAACAATAATAATAATAATAGCTACATTTATATTGCGCACGTATCCATCCCAGAGGATGCTCAAGGCGCCTACAAAGGAGATATTATTACCCCGGTCATTGGATACTGGCATGCCCGCACACAATGTGTGCACATTCTTCGCTCCCTGGGGAGTATTCCAGCAATGGGCAGTACGGTGACGCTCAAATTGCTAAACAAACGACATTAACTTTCGCATCCTACCGGGTACCCATTTAACACCTGGCTGGGTGGAGAGTGGCAAATGTAGATTGACGTCTTGCCAAAGGACGCTAGTGCTGCGGTGGGATTCGAACCCCGGACCTCGTGGTTCACAGTCCAAGCTTCTTGTCGGTAATTTTTACTGACAAATTGGCTCTCAGTCATTCAGATGCAAGGATTTCAGTAGCTTATGACAGTTGTTGGTAAAAATCGCTGACAAAACGCTTGATGAAAAGCTCCCTTGGTGAATAAAGACTTTCAAGAATTCAACTCAAGGGCAATTTCAATATTATTCACACTAAGAAAAAAAGGGTACAATTTTGCACGCTTTTGGATGCAAACGTTCTGCACCCTTAAAGGTACAAAGTTGCACCTTTTAGGGTGCAAACAAGAACAAAAAGGTGCATTTTGGGATTTTTGCACCCTTTTCATGTAGAGTGCAATATTGCACCCCAAAAGGTGCTGCCAGTGTTGCATTTAGGGTGCAAACTTGAACCTTTTTTTTCTTAGTGTGTTTAGTAGTACCCATATGCGTACCGGTACATATTCGCAAGGGGGCTGACGTCTTTTGCACTAATATAAACTTCCGTGTTTGTAAATTTGATACTTTTCTGTAGTGAAAATGTATATAAAGGACATTATTTGGGTACCTTCCTGCTCAAATATGAGATTATTCGGGTACATCGTTGCCCGAATATGAGGTAGTGGTTGCCCGAATATCTCCACTTTCAAAATCCTTAGGGGGAAGCTATAGAGCCTCGTACGCCTATGCATAGAAATCTCGTTTCTGATTATTGATATTGTCTGAGGTTCATTTGTCGTATAGTCGTTTAAAACAACATTAAAGTTTTTTTCTCTCTAAGCTTTGACAAATTTTGTCAAATTGAACAAATTTCATAAATCATAATATCAATAAGAATGTTTTACTGCCCGAACTGGTCCACTGGTCCCCTTTAATCAATTATCTCCAGATATATCGGATGTACGGCTACTGACGTGCTGAGAGTATAAGGATGTCCACATGACCATATCACTAGTTTGTTGATATTGATACAATAGCAGCTTTAGTTTACGTATCAACTACTTCCTTCTCTAACTATATCAAATTATAATGCACTTAGGCACTCTTGAAATTGTAGTACCGTTCAAAATCAGCAACTAATGCAGTGCACACCCATATTGCTGTTCAGTATTACTTTCACCTAAGAATTCCCATCTAGCTGCAAGTTTAAAAGGCTGATAGATGTTATTAAGTTGGTTTGACTATACAGATAAGAAATATACCTATAGTTAGTTGTTGGTTTTATGGTCTATATCTAATTTGTAGGCTTTTTAAAAATAAGCATTGCAGTTTTGTAGTTTTTACTTGTATATCAGAGCCGAAGTGAATCACAACTGTAATAGCTATTTTTGTCACTTCTTAATTTCTCATCTCCGTGTACATTTCATTATAAATTATAACATCGTAAATACATCGTAAATACATCGTAAATACATCGTAAATAGCCTATGTCTGATATCTGATTACCCAATTTAAAATTCGTTAATTTGTTCATTCATATATACACTTATCAACCTAAATATGAATATGAATTAGTAATAAAAACATTATTTCAAATTTGGATGCCTTTTTATTAGGTTAAATTATAGTTTCACTCAAAACAGAAGAACAGCCAATACATAGTAACGTATAATACATACCGTAAAGTGTTTCTCTTTCTCGTTATCAGATTGGTCTGTTAAATGAAGTGGTGCATGCTGAATTTCCTCTAAAATATATTTCACGTCCTGGTGGATGTACGTAAAAGAATAAATATGACCCGGTAACTATGTCGGTAATTATTGGTTGTCATGACAAATCAATACAGTAGAATTTAATCATACCATGATCACGTACAGCATACTTGGAAAGTTTTAACGAATGTTTGCAAGAGCCAACTGGGCAGTGGCATCCGGGCTGCCAGGATATTTACGTGTGTGGGCCAACGTGATTGATCCGAGCCAGGAAAAGGATTTTATCTTTTCCTTTTGATATCATTTCCCTCAATACTATGACGTTAACCCTTTCAGTTATCAAGCAATTTGGTTGACAGACAGCACGGCATAATAGGCGTAGTCGTAGTTTGTTATAGTTTTCTTGTGTGTGTGTCAATCGGACCTCCCTTTTTTTTGCCTGATAACCTTTTCATTTATTTATTTATTTTTGCTGATGCATTGGCGGATTTAGTGTGGGGGAGGGGGGGGGGGGGAAAGCAAAACCCTCCTAATTGCGTTTCTCAAATTTTGAACCCAAAGTATGATAGCCTTATTTTTCTTTCTTTGGTTGTCAAACGTGTTTTTGGGGGAGGCTGAAGGTTGTCATTCGGAATAGCTTCCCCCTTACAAACTCCTGGATCCGCCCCTGCACAAGTGTAATTGACAATACACATGAAAGATACTGTACTTTGTTTCGACCATCATGATTATGCGCTCTGTTATATAAGAGTAGTTATGTTTGCACCGAGTTTACTTCCTCTCTGGGTTACGATATTGGGTGTTTAAAAGATGAATGGCCCTGCGTACTGGGCATGCATAGACACATCGGTAAATTTTCATGCCAACAAACATTTAGTTGAAGACAGAGTTCCATTTAAAAGCGTTTTCA
This sequence comes from Heliocidaris erythrogramma, assembly GCA_025617745.1. Taxonomy (NCBI): domain Eukaryota; kingdom Metazoa; phylum Echinodermata; class Echinoidea; order Camarodonta; family Echinometridae; genus Heliocidaris; species Heliocidaris erythrogramma. The sequence continues at coordinate 26,669,670 of CM046860.1, forward strand.
CCCGGCCACCCCGGCCCCCCTTTTTTTCTCCCAAGAAGCAGATTCTGATCAGGATAGGCAGATCAATAAAGTCTAATAAATCCTTGGTTGTCATTATGGTATCCGCGTATCATGGTTTCCTCTTTCACACGTTTATGGCCATTCAGGAAGATCGTCAAACATGTTCTAGGTTATTCGCAGTGGCGGATTTCGGGGAATACAAATGGCCCGTGCCAGCCCCCTCCCCTCCCTTCTCTTGAACCTTATGGACATACCATGCCTTAAGTTAAGTACAAAACAAAAATTGCCCCTTAATTGCGCAATTTTTAAGAATTGTGCACCCCCATTTAAGAAAATATTCTGGATCTACCCCCGATGTCTTACTTTGGAACTAAACTATAAAATTTATCAAGGAATAGGCAATATATATGAAGTAATCAAGTAAGGGTCACTGATATTTCTAGCATGTCGAATATAATAGAGTCAAAACTCAAATGAGCTATGTACAATATTTCCTAGCACACATATACGCGACTATTCGGATTTAGTATAGAGACCTGGGGAGCGTATCATCAAACGTTTTGTCAGTGATTTTTACCGACAACTGTTATAAGCTACTGAAATCCTTGTATCGGATTGGCTGAGAGCAGATTTGTCAGTAAAAATCACTGACAAAACGCTTGATGAAACGCTCTCCTGAAAGCTTTGCACCCCTTACCGCCCCACAAAAAACCCCAACATCAGCAACTCTTTCTCCTCTCTCTCTCTCTCTCTCTCTCTCTCTCTCTCTCTCTCTCTCTCTCTCACTCACTGTCACTCTCTACCTTCTTTCATCCTCATGTCCTCTTTCATTTTTTTGCATTGACACACATTTTTAAAAATGTAGCTCATTTACTAATCATTCCAAGTTAGGTTGCAATGATTTGAAAATGTAGAAAACAGAGTTAACCACCAAATGAAATGGTCTAACATACTGTTAATACAAGCCACATGTTCATTCAAGTTGATGTGGAAGTTGATCAGCAATTACACATGCATCTGTCTTCCATTTCTGCCATGATATTTAACTGCTCTTTCACTTTCTGTCCCATTATAGCTGAAACCCATTAAATTTATATATACAATGTATAAATATAATCTTCAACCACAGACTTCAGTAATGAAAACACATCAACGAAAACAAATACTGAAGAATGAGCCATCCATTTGATACAAATCCATTTCTTTAATCTTCAATACAAGAGTCCTGCAATGTATATTGAAATGCACAATGAAATGCTTCCTTTCTTGAAGGAGAATGAAACCCCAAAAATAAATGCATTTTAATAGAAGCAGAATATCAAAGAAGCGTATCAGTGAAAGGTTGAGGAAAAATGGACAACTAATAAAAAGTTATGAATATTTGAAATCTTAAAATCGCTAAATGAATGGAGATCTGAAACTGGCAATATCCTCATTATGCATATATATATATATTTTGTAAAAATCCACTTTCCTTGAATATATCTTAGAAAATTTGATTTCTGCATTATAGGTGGTATTCATAAAATTTATTCCTCACAATATATTTCAAGCACAATGTTGATAATTCAATTTTATTTGTTCAAAAGCTGAAATGTAATAACTTTCTTCTATATTACCTATAAAGAGAGAGCACAAAAACGCCATAGCATCTCATTAGCATAATGAGTATGTTGCCAAGTTCATTTAGCAATTTTAGGTTTTTTAAATCTTCAGAACATTTTTATTCTTTATCTGTTTTTCCTCAAATTTTCAGTAATATGCTTTTAAGATTTTTCTGCTTCTGTTAAAGTGCATGCAAGTTTGGGGTTGCATTCTCCTTTACATATCAAACAAATATACATCATTTGCATAAGAATGCACCACTGCATAAACATCATTTACACAAACTAGGTGGAGGGATAAAAATTGGGAAGAAAATGCAATTTCAAAACCTTTTCCAAAGGCATGGTATAAACATTTACAAAATCAAAGACGACATATTATTTGCCTTATATACATGAAACTTGTTTGACTACATAAAACAAAGATAAAGGGTGCACCTGTATGTTTATACAATATACAATGGGGAAAAATACATGTTCTAAATCACTGCATCTTCTTTTCTGTAGCATCTGCAGGTTGGTTTTCACTTCTGGACTGCAACAATTTAAGAAATGCATGTCATAAGGTCCAGCCAGCTGGAAACAAAGAATTTTATTTTCTATTGTCAAAGAGAAAAGTCTCCAACACAAGCTATTCTGTTCAAAATAAGCACTGAAAGGTGAAAACATGACTACAGTGATGTGGAGAAGTTTGAACCTTCAACCTTGATTACAGTGATACTCAGAAGATAATAGCACTATAAGGAAATAACACAATAAGAAATTTGTGAAAACAATTTTAATATGTATAGTTACAAATATAATTTTTATTTGACTGCAAACATTTTGCTTAGATTACCATCTATCTGGGAATTTATAAGGGAAAATTTAGTTTTTCTTGTGTCTTTAAAACTGGCAAGTGTGTTGCGAATGTTGTAGTCAAAGTCGAAGTCGGAGTCGAAGTCGAAGAATAACTGAAAAGACAAGGTTTTTTCTTTTTCTTTATAGTGAAAAGACAAGTATCAACAAAAATTTGTACTTTTTAGAAATTGGTCTACCACTCTATATTTATTCCTCTTCTTTTATATATACAAAGTTGTCAGGGTCCACTAGAGTTGCACTATATCTATTCTTGAGTTAAGTGGATGTCTGAACCACTGTTATGTGATGATACAAGGATGTGAGGGAAAATGGTTTTTGGACAATTGGCCCGAAACAAGGAAACAACTTATGCTTTTTGAGAAATGCAATGGGAACTAATAATTCCAAGAACACAAAGAATGAAGTTGAAGCCAAACTTCAGTAACAGTAAGCCCTTAATGACCTTTTCTCAGATTTAGTATTTTACAATGAATATCAAGGTACATACATGTACATGCCTGGATTTTTTTATTTTTCATATGGAATGATAAAAAACAGTAAGGGGTGAAAAAAACAGCATTTTCATCACCTGGTTGCAAATTAGTATTAGTTTCACACTTTTTTTGGAAACAGCTACCAAATCTTTACAGATTGGATTTCAGTTAAATGCCACAGTTGGATTAAAAAATATAATTTGGTTTCAAATATCCTATTACTATCAACTTATTCAAGGCAAAGGGATTTTTAAAAATAAGTGTCATGCAGAGTATAACCATTCAGCATGGGCGTCGGAAGGGATTTTTGATTGGTCCGGCTCCGCCTGCCGTGCCGTAGGCACGGTGTGTGCCGCAGGCACGCCAGCCTAGGGGGTCCGGGGCATGCTCCCCGTGAAAATTTGAAATATGAATACCAAATGGTGCAATTTCCTGCAACCTTTTCAACCTTTAATTTCCTGCAACCTTTCAATTACAATCAGTGATCTGAGTGCGAGTGCGACTGCATTAAAAAAAATAAATTAAAAAAAAGTAGATTATTGGTCCGGCTCAAGCCGGGCCGGCCGGGCCAGCTCCGACGCCCATGTTCAGTTATCTGGTGACAGTTTTTTAACATGTAAATTCATACTGGTGCGCGCATCGTGGTGTGTACAAAATGACAGCGTATAAAGGTCAACCTCCTCAGTACAAATGACCTTTATCTGCACATGCAAAAGTTGTAATTACGAACTGGCTTATAGGGATTATTTTTTACCAAATCTTTATTTGGTAAAAAAAAATGGTAACCTAGCTCATGGCTGGACTATTTCATACAGGATGTATAGAAATTTTCTAAGCACTTACAAATGCAATCAGGCTAGAGAATATTCATAGATCCAAGCTTACTTCATTTTGTATTCAGTGAATGCTGTTGAAACCTATTCATACCCATATCACCGCAGTGATGACATACTCTTAATAAATTGCACAAAAATGTTCTTTTTATTTTAGTACTACAGTGAAACCTGTCTATAAAGACCACTCAAGGGAGACAAGAAAAGCGGTCTTTATGAGCAGGTGGTCTTTATGTGCAGGTTCCTTTGTTCCACATTTCAATGACAAATACTTTTCAAGGAAGACAAAAATTTGGTCTTAATGGACAGGTGGTCGCTAAAGCAGGTTTGACTGTATTACAGTAAGACTCTTCCTTCCAAGTTCACTAATCATGAAAACCCGCTAGCAAAAGAATTGCCCTTTCAAGAGTCAATAGACCTGTTCACAAAGTTATTCAAATTTTTGGATGTTTCTTTCCTGGGGACCTAGTAACGAGGTATTCCATTTTTAACCTGTTATTAATGAATGAACTACAATACTTGGAATCCAGTTCGCATACATTTTACTTGTTGCTATGTCTGACAAGCCTCTGACATGCTTTCAGGTTGTGAAGAACAACCTTTGTTTAATAGTATGCATAGAATTTGAATATATTTGTGAA